>JAJPUD010002694.1:20109-84908 GCA_023553655.1 Myrmecobius fasciatus | reverse complement strand
GGATGATTTCAGAGAGGCCTGGAGAGACTTGCATTAACTGATACTAAATGACAGTGAGTAAAACAAAGAGAACATTGTATACAGCAACAATAAGATTATGTGATAATCAACTGTAATGGACTTGGCTCTTTTCAACAAGGAGATGATTCAGGACAATTCCAATAGATTTGTAATGAAGAGAGTCATCTGCATCCAAAGAGAGGACTATGGGAACTGAACGTGGATCACAACATAGTATTTTCATAGTATTTTCTGTTGTTGTTTGCTTTTTTTTTTCTTTTTCTCATTTTTTTTCCTTTTTGATTTTCCTTACGCAGCATGATAAATGTGAGAATATATATAGTAGAATTGCACAAGTTTAACATATATTAGATTACTTGCTCTCTAGGGGAGAGAGGAAGGGAAGAGAAGGAGAAAAAAATTGGAACACAAGGTTTTGCAAGGGTGAATTATCTTTGTATGTATTTTGAAAATAAAAAGCTAGTATTGAAAAAAAAAAGAATTCAAGCCATTCTCCAATTGATAAATGGTCAAGGGATATGAACAGACAATTTTCAGATGATGAAATTAAAACTATTTATAATCATATGAAAAGGTGCTCCAAATCACTATTGATCAGAGAAATGCAAATTAAGACAACTCTGAGGTACCACTACACACCTGTCAGATTGGCTAAAATGACAGGAAAAGATAAAGATGAATGTTGGAGGGGATGTGGGAAGACTGGGACACTGATGCATTGTTGGTGGAGCTGTGAATGGATCCAACCATTCTGGAGAGCAATTTGGAGCTATGCTCAAAAAGTTATCAAACTATGCATACCCTTTGACCCAGCAGTGTTTCTATTGGGCTTATATCCCAAAGAAATCATAAAAGAAGGAAAGGACCCCACATGTGCAAGAATGTTTGTGGCAGCCCTTTTTGTAGTGGCTAGAAATTGGAAATTGAATGGATGTCCATCAATTGGAGAGTGGCTGAATAAATTATGGTATATAAATGTTATGGAATATTATTGCTCTGTAAGAAACGACCAGCAGGACAATTTCAGAGAGGCCTGGAGAGACTTGCATGAACTGATGCTCAGTGAAGTGAGCAGAACCAGATCATTATTCACGGCAACAACAATACTATATGAGGATCAATTCTAATGGACATGACTCTCTTCAACAATGAAATGCTTCAAACCAGTTCCAATTGTTCGGTGAAGAGAGCCTTATACACCCAGAGAGAGGGATGTGAAATGTGGACCACAACATAACATTTTCATGTTCTCTATTGATGTTTGCTTGCATTGTATTATTCTTTTTTGTAGATACGATTTCTCCTGCACAAAAAAAAAATGATGCAATAACTATACATATATTCGATTTCTTAAGTATTCTAACATAATTATCATGAGTGGATATCCTGCCATCTAGGGGAGGGGTGGGGAGTAGGGGGGAAAAATTTGTAACAGAAAGCTTTGTAAGGGTTAATGTTTAGGAATTGCCCATACATATGTTTTGCAAATAAAAAAAAAAGAAAAAAAAAGATAACATTATTTACAGAAGTGACAAAAATGGAAAAATCTGAATCAGAGCAAAAGCATTCAAACACCTATTGTCAGGCTGCTAAGTGATATCATAATTAATATTGGTGAAGTATGGATTAAAATGACATAATTATGCTAAGTAGTTCATAAAGAAGAATGTAATGGAACACATGTATGACATGGTGAGTAATTTTGCTGAGATAATTTGTGTGGACCATTCCATGTAAGCCAATTACTGTCTACTGAGGATGTTGCCCTCAAGCTAATTTGACAGTTGGTAAAATCCTGAAAGACAGGCTAGTTTCTGAGTTTTGGGGGTTTAGTCTTAAAAATCAAAAAGCAAGTACCCATTGAATTTTCATTTTGGACAGAGTTTAACTGAAATAGGAATTTCATAGCTTTTAACAATATAAAATCTATTTTCTTCTTGGTTACATGAAACATGAAAAAAGTGTAGATTGTCAACTGACCTGATTTCAGTAATGTGAATTATCTAAATTTTCAGTGTGACTATCAAAACTGAATGGCTTAAAACTGAGAACTACTTAATTCTTTAATTCATAAATACCTCACTAAATTAGACTTGACTAGAGTCTCTTTAAAGTTTCTTTTAACTTTTGATTCTGGAACCCTTTTAAAATAGAGTGTGATGCATTCTAAGTGCTTTTCCTTAAGAATTAATACTACTGACCAGCCCTGAAGTCAAGAAGACCTCAGTTCAAATGTGACCTCAGACACTTAAGAAATCCTAGCTGTGTGATCTTGGGCAAGGCACTTAACTCCAATTGCCTCAGGGAAAAAAAATAACTATCTTTGGGGCAGCTAGATACTGCAGTGGATAGAGTGCTGGCCCTGAAGTCAGGAAGACCAGAGTTCAAATCTGGTCTCAGACACTTAACACATTCTAGCTGTGTGACCTTGGTCAAGTCACTTAACTCCAATTGCCTCAGCAAAAAAAAAAATAATAATAATAATAATAATACTGTTCTCTGATTGTCCAAGGGATATGGATGCCATAGTGTCTTACAAATTAAATTTAGTGTTATTATTTCCTTTAATGACTACCAGTGTTAATTGTCTGTATTAGTTATTAGTATTATTTAGTTATTACTTCTCTGTATTAGTATTAAATATTTGTATGATCTCTTCTATAGGGAGAAAAATGGTATGGAGGTTAAAAAAATTGCAGCAGATTAAATATGTAAGGTGAAAGAGTATGAGGAATAAAAGATAATACTAAGGTTCATCACCTAGGGAGAATGAAAGGATGATGCTACAGTATAATGACACTAGGAAGTCAGTAAAGAAAAAGATTATGAGTTCTGTTTTGGATATGTTGAGTTTGTGATGTCTATAGGACATCTAGTTTAAAATGTCCTTGACATATAGATCTAAGAGTCATCTTCATGATGGGATCACCAATTGAGTAAAGATAAAAGATGGAGCCCTTATATGTATGGATATGTGTGTATGTATGTGGGGATATGTATTTGTACATATGGGTATATTATGTAAGTATAATATATATAATATATATACAAATCACATAAATCCTATTTTATTCAAAGCTTAGGTTCTTGGTATTTTTAATATTCCCATTAATTTTTCTTTTTCTTCCACCTTATCTAATTTGTGTATCATTATTTTAACTCTTTTGGTTTGTAATGTACTTTTTTATGATTTTAGAGGTATTAGTGCAGGCTTTGCCTCATACTAAACATCCTTGCTTTTTGCAAGATGGTATATGATAACCTCTCACTCAACAGAGCAGTGAACTCTGCCAGGCACCACCATTTTGCCTGAGTAAAGTGAATGGTAAGGACAAATGACAAATATACCCTTTTCCTTAAAGAATGTGATTTACAATATACAACCATACTTGAGTGCCCATCAGCTCCTGAATTGCTGGAGCAATTGTGTTGGCTGGTAAAACTCTACTTCTTGGAGTTTTCTGCCTTGTTCTTTTGCTCTATAATCTCTCATGTCTATCAAACAACCTGTAATCCTCCTTTTTCTTAAAAGCTGAGAGTGAATTTAGTGTTTACAAGTGACAAAGAGACAGATTGTGGAGCCTATGAGTAAAAGATTCCCCTCAGGACACTGTAAGAGCACCTGGTGAGTGCTCTAACTGAACTCCTACCACTTCAGACATCAGCAACACTGAATGCAAGCAAAAAGGGAGTAGATGAAATTACCCTTTCTCCCTTCTACCAAACTTCCCAATCTTGGTGCCCCCTATTTCCAAATGAAAAGCATTTCTGGCATAATCACAGTAAGTGGGAACCTTATATAATCTAATAACTTACTATATTATCAAGCTTAAAAACAATGTTATTTATTCAATTTCACTGTTTTTCTTTCTCTTACAGAGTGATTAAACATTGGGCATTTTGCTGCTAGTATTACCTCTTAGAATGCTCTCTCCTCCTGCTGGCTAACAAACCATACCCATATTCCTTTAAGCTCCCACTCTAATCCCACACCTCCAAGAACGCCTTTCTTGATTAACTACATCCCACTTTACCTCTCTTCAGCATTTGCACTTTGCTGTTTACGATATTGCTTTGAGCTTTTTAATTGTTCCTCGTTTCATGAAAGCAAGCTGGTTTTCCACTAGCTAGAATCTGATCTGCTTGGACATCAGGACAATATTTCTTTCCTTTCTTATCTGCCCATGATGCCTAATATAAAAGGCCACTATGCACAGTGAACACTCAATCAATACCTGCTTTGCTTTGTTTGGTTTGGTTTGATCTGGAGCTCTGATTTCCTCTGTGTAGGGAATTCCAAATGTGAAAACTCAGTAGTCTACATAGAGCCTTACAGAGTTGTTTTGGACACTAGGAGGTTAAGTGGTTTGTGAGTTCTTATACAGTATATATCAGTGGAATTAACTTGAATCCCGATTTTCTTAACTTCAGGACCAAATTTCAATGTCCTTATTCCATGCTGGCTTGTTAAAAACTGTCAAATAACTTTAAAATAATTTAATTTAAAAGTTGCTACTTTGACGAATTTAGAATATTAAGTCCCAAGTATCAACTCAGATTTGTGGGGATTTTTGACTTTCAACAAATGTCCAGTGAACCATTTGACAGGTCAGTTTTTGGCAATTATTTTCCTTCATAGATGCCCATAAGAATATCTATGTATACACACATAAACCTAGTGTTTACACATGGTAAATAATGAGATACACACATATATAATACCTACTGTGACAGAACTGGAAAAACAAGATTAGATGAGATGATATTGACTTCCAAGAATTTAATTGTCTTTTGGGATATAACACTATCTTCATCATCTTTTCCTGAAGTTCACTTTATAATTTTCACATCTGGATCAAACTGGACAGGATTTACTGGTGAATGAATGTTTTACAGGGAATAAAAGTGAGTGTGTGTGTGTGTGTGTGTAATGGCAAATAATTCTCATTTTAAAAATAAATGGGAGAGGATAATAGTACTATGGAATTCAGTTCAATTTTTCTGTTATTCAGTTGTGTCTGACTCTTCATGATCCTGTAGACCATACAGTACAGAGGGTTTTCTTGGCAAAGATACTGGAGTGGTTTGCCATTATTTTTTCTATAAGTAAGAAAGTTTGGAAAAGGGTTTTTTTGGGCATGTTGAGTTAAAGATGTCTGAGATATCAAGTTCTAGATTTCCAGGTCTGTTAGAGGTGTGATAAAGATCAGTAAAGAGATCAGAGTTAGATAAGTAGATATGAGAATCAGAACTGAATCCATGGGGATGGATAAGAAATATTCTAAAATTCTAAGAGACAAAAAGAGCCAGGAGAGGCCCAATGAGACACCTACAGTTAGCAGGCACAATCTGGAGGAAGATTAAGCAAAGGACACTTCAAAAGGGTCAAAGGTAAAAGAAGACCAAGGAAAGAGCAATATGTCACGAAAACTCAAAAGAGAATGTCTGATGTCAAAGCTGCAGAGGTCAAGAAAGAAGAGGGTTGGGAAAGGCTATTGAATTGTCAATTGTGGGATGACAGGTGACTCTGGAGAGTTCAGTTTCTGTGGAATAAGGTAGGAAGCTGGCTTATATGGGATAAGAAGAGTATAAGGAAAGGAAGTAAAGGCAATTACTGCATGGTCTTTTCAAAAAAGTTTAGAGAAGAAAAACTCAGAAAATATGGGATATTTGTCTGGGATGGAAGAATCAAGTAAAAGTGAGTTGTTTTTTTGATGATGGTGCAGCTATGGGCATGTTTGTAAACAGTGTGGAAGCAGCCAACAGGCAGGGGAAGAGACTGAAGGTAAAAGAGTGGGGATGGTAGAGGGGCAATCTGTTGGAGAAGACACAACTGAAGGGTATCCCCTCTGCATGTAGAGGCCATGCCTTGGTAAGAAGGGCCACCTCCTATGAGATGGGTGAAGGAAGAGATTGTGGCAGAAGGCATCTGTATGATGGGCAATGATAAGAGGGAGAAGTGGGAGTTTAGTGAATAGCCTTTATTGTTTTCAGTAAAATATAGATTCTCAGCTGACAGGATAGGGAGAGCGCCATGGGAACTTTTAGGAGAAAAAAAGTTTTGAACCATTATAGTAAGATTGTGAATCAATTAGGTAAATATAAAAGCATTGCCTTGCAGTAGTAAGGGCCCAGTTGAGGTTATGTTACATTTCTAAGTTCCTTAAAAGTGAAGACTATTTCATGGTTCTTTGTATTCCCAGCCTCTGGCACAAAGTGCTTAACAGATGCTTGCTGATTGACAGAATGCAATGTGTATTAAAGCTGGAAAACCTGGTTGGTCAAACTGTAAGGAGTCTTAAAGGCTAGATAGAAGTGTTTTTTATCAGAGGCAATGGAGAGTCACTGGCACTTTCCAAACAGTAAAGTGACATTTTAAAAACTTGATTTTGGTAATTATGTGGAAGGTGAGTTGGAGAGACTAGATTTCGGGATCTGAATTTGGAAGGTGACCTCATGGGTCAAAAAAAAAAAAAAGAGGTTAAATCTATCAGAAGTAAATGGACAAAATTTGGAGACTGACTTGATATGGGGGACGCAGAAATAGGTAGTTTCAAGGACAACTTTGGATTTATCTGGTTGTTTGGGAAGATAGATGGTGGTACAATTGAAATGAAGGGAAAAATAGTTTAGTCATGTTTAATTTGCAACATCTACAGGAAAGCCAGCGTATCTAGTAGGAAACTGATAAAGCCACATTTTTCCCCATTTGAAAATGTTGATAACACTAAACCAAAGAGAAAAAAGGCTCACGTCGGTCTTTAAGATTGTGAAGCAACTATAAAAATGCACAAGTACTTTACTCACAACATGCTGGTATAAAAAGTATTAGCCACATTTTATAGCTGGGGAAATTAAGGCTCAGATTAAGATTATGTAATCTATCAAATCTAGTGTCAATATTACTTGCCCTTTGTTCTTCTTAGAAAAGTCTTTTCAAAAAAAAAATGAATTTAACTCAATTTTTCTCGGGTGGCAACTATTTTGGGGCTCCATTACCCAAGACTTGAAGGGCAGCAGCCATTCACAGGCTAAATCCCATCACTCACTTCCTAATCTATGATTCATCCCTCCTTACACAGTTCCTCACTTGCCCAAACAAAGCTGACATCTGATCACTTTGGCACATTATAGCTCAGAATTACTAATCTTGAGCGATTAATCCATCAGCAGCAGAGATAAGGATGCTCCAGCACAAGTGGTTCTCTGATGGCAAAATTCACAATATTGTGGAAATAGGTAAAATGCTACTTAAGTGGACTACATTAACAGTCTGTTGCTTCTTCCTTCCCTAAATTGCCACTGACTCCCTAACCTATGATAAGGATGTCAGCTTCCATTTTCTTTTCTAATGTCCATACATAAACTGAAAATGAACAAGTGCCAAACTCCACAGTTGGGGGAACAAATTTCTCTTGGGTTTATGAAAACAAACAAACAAAAAATATATAGACCTGGGGCAGCTAGGCGACATAGTGGATAGAGCACCAGCCCTGAAGTCAGAAGGGACATGAGTTCAAACCTGGCATCAGGCACAACACTTCCTAGCTGTGTGAGCCTGGCTAAGTCACTTGACCCTAATTGCCTTAGCAAAATAAATAAATAAATAACAATCTAGGCCTTTTAAAAAGTGTTTCAAACCCAACAATAACCTTATGTATTTATTAATACTTAACTCAATGAGTTGTTATGGATTACATAATACAAGCATGTAAAATACCTGTATCAGGAAAACTTTCATGTAAAAACTTATTACATGAAATAAGACATTTTAAAAAAAAATATTACTGGCATTCTGGTATTTTTTGCAGCTATTCCATATAAAGGACACTAACATGATTCACCTTTTTTTTTTAAGTTATTTTGCTTTACTTCACTGACCCTATAATACAATTTTTAAAAAAAAAGAATCCTAGGGCTTCAAAATTTTCCCAAGCCATTTCAGGAAAAAAAGACAAAAGTGACAAAAGATAGGGGGATGAGGAATATAAGGAAAAAGAGGGCATCAAGGAGGAGGAAAATGGGAAGTTAATGAAAAGAAGGGAGCATAGCTGGTTGGAGAATTGCGCAAACAAGAAACCCCACTCTCATACATAGACAGGAGACTCAAATTCAATCAACTGTCCTGGTGTAATCTAGCATAAATTCTTGCAGTCAAGAAACCTGGGTACTAGGCCCTAGCTCTGCTACTAATTTGTAGGAACCTTAGAAAAACCATTGCCCTCTGGGCCTCAGTTTCCTTTTCTGTAAAATGAGGGCTTTCAGATTAAACACATTTTGAATCTTCTTTAATTCTAACATGTAATAGTCCTTCCTCTAGATAAATACCAAGAAACAGAAAACTGGTGAAAAAGTTTTTGTCTGCACAAAATAAACATACCCCTTTCATCTTCCTTTATGCAAATTAATTCAAAAGTTGCCAAACAAAAAAATCTTACAAATAGATGGTAGCACATTATTTAATAGTGGCTTTATTAAAAGCAAACACTAGAAAGTATTCAGTATTTAATTCAGATCAATGTGTTCCAATACATTATCAGAAATATTTGAATCTCTCACATCAACCTTTGAAGTATGTTAGATTATCTCTCAAGAACTCTTCTGAAAAACACATGAAACAAATTTGTAGGGAACCTGTGACTTGAGTCCAGTACTTTAACCAACAACAACTAGATCATCACTGGTGAATTCATATGTTGGAACCTCAAGGTTGAGTGGTGCAGGCCCTTTTCTGATTCTGCCAGATGCATCATAGTGTGACCCATGGCAAGGACAGTAATAACCACCAAAATCGCCTGCATTTGCAATGGGCACACAACCAAGATGGGTGCAGACACCTATCAGTATGACCCATTCAGGCTTCTTTACACGATCTAAATCATGTTGTGGGTCTCTTAACTGTGCCAAATCCACTGCAGCTTCTTGCTCTATTTCTTTCTGGGTTCTGTGCCGTACAAAGAGTGGTTTTCCTCTCCATTTCAAAGCTATATTCTTGCCTTCAGGAATATCTGACAGCTTGATTTCAATTTTTGACATGGCCAACATATCAGCAGAAGCACTCATGCTGGAGACAAACTGGGAGACAACATTCTTAGCAGCATATGCAACACCTACAGTGGTAGTTGCAGTTATCAAATAGGAGAAACCTTTTCTACTTTCACTGCTATCTTTTGAAGATTTTTTGCTATCTAACACATCTGCTCGACGATAGGCAGAGAAGTCAGGAACTTTGATGTCTGTATGGGAATAACGAACAGAAGCAGGAGCTGCAAAACAAAAAAGAAAATAATTAAAAACAAAGTTGGATAAACCCCCAAAAGTTGTGTCTATGTACATATATATTATGTAAACATGTCCGCAAATCCTTAAAAGTTAAAAAAAATTCAAGCAAACATTAAATATTTTGAAAATGACAGAATAATTTGTTAAATGAAATATTTCAGATTTTAAAAATTCAGTTGTTAGCCACAGCATCCACCCTTTAGTAATGAACTCAACTCTAGCTTTATAATGTAAATTGTGAAATCTATCAAGGTCAAGCTATGTGCTTTCTGAGAGAGCACATAAAATTAAAAATTTTTGAGATTTTTTTTTCAAGAGAAAAGGCTACCTCCTATGAATACAATTTTACAGGAAATTGTTGTTGTTGTTGTTTTTTTTTGGTAAAGCATTCTGAGACAGCTTCTCCCTGTAACATAGGTCCATATTTTTAACACCAATATTCTTCCAAATGTTGTATGGGGGCAAATTATGAAATACCTTGTAGTCCCTATAGAAATGCAATTGAGGACCATCCAAAATGCAAATAAGAGGCTCTAGGTGAACATTAACAGCTGTAACACTTTATAAAGGAGGAATTAATTACAAAAAGCAATGTAAAGGATAGCAAAGAAATGTCAACATTAGAGAACACCTATATTGTAGCTAGTGAGAAATAAAGGTGGATACCAAGAAAATGACATAAAAATTACCAAGCATATTGGATGGACTCATGGAGAATTTATGAGCCGCAATGCACAAAATAGTCAAGGCATAATAATCGAGAGTGCAGAGGAAGCAGAGTATTTTAAGATGGAAATTAGTGCTACTTTAACTTCAAATATAATCAATGATGAGTGAAATAGGAACAGTCTTATCAAAAATAGCCAACTTGTTAAGGTATGTACACCTTTTAGTAATTAGTGAATGATTAAAAGGAAAGAATTTTAACAGAAATTCTCTATCTCAAAAACTACTCTGAAACAAATTTTGTTGAAAAAATTATTAGCACCATTTTCAAATATGTTTAAGAGAAAGTGAAGCTTTTGGCAGGTTCTCCAAAATAGATATAAAAATCTTATTTCATCTATTCAGTCACTTCTGTTTACAGAAAAAGTTTTGCTTCCAAAGAAGATTCTGTTATTTACTATATATAACCTCAACAAGGTACCTAATATCTCTGGACCAGGGGGTCTTAACACCTCTAAGATTCCTTCCAACTTTAAAATCTATGCCCTAAGTTCTACTTATAAAACTTACTTCCTGTCCATCACAAAGAAATCTCTATGCCAGAATTCATATAGTTCACACTATTTCACAAATAATCAATGCCACCATATAATATATATTTCAACTGTTTTCCCTTTAGTTTCCCATTGGTAACTACATGCAAATAATTAAAGTTACCTATAATGGTGAAATAATGGGATCTACCTAAAAACACATACTTTTCCAGAAGGCAAGCCTGGTAAAGAGGACAAAATACTGATTTTAGAAGACCTGTATTCAAATCTCCCCATGCCCTTTGACTATAAGCTTTGACCACAGACAAGTTACTTAACTTTAACTGAGAAGTTTAAGCAGTTCTCAAAGATTATAATTTATAGAGGAGCTATCAAAGTACACTAATAGATGAAATTTCCTTCACTGGAAGTTACCTAACATAGGCAAGACAAAATAACAGGTCCAGACCAAAAGAAAGGAAAAAAAAAAATCACTTAAACAAGTTATTTCTGATAATAAAAGACAGGAGTAAATAAAATTCCTTTTAATTAAAAAAAAAAATCAGTACTTTGAAATGGACACTTCTGGATTAAAATCACTAAGTAATCAAATGATCTTGTTCATATAATAGCTAAAGAAAAGTGAGTGAATCTGGCATAAATTAGGCATTGACCAACATTTTACATCATATATCAAGATAAATAATAAAGGGATTTAAGACTTGAGATACAAAAGATGATATGAGAAGCAAATCAGAAGAAAAAGACAAAAATTACTTTTCTAATCCATGGAGGGGTATAAAAGAGAATCACAGAATGAGAAAATTTTGACTATATAAAATTTAAGTTTTTTGTACAAACAAAAACCAATGAAGGTTTAATAAGATACAGCAAGTTTCTTTGAAAAAATGTCTCATCACTACGCTCAAAAAGTTATCAAACTATGCATACCCTTTGACCCAGCAGTGTTTCTATTGGGCTTATATCCCAAAGAGATCTTAGAGGAGGGAAAGGGACCCACATGTACAAGAATGTTTGTGGCAGCCCTTTTTGTAGTGGCTAGAAACTGGAAACTGAATGGATGCCCGACAATTGGAGAGTGGCTGAATAAATTATGGTATATGAATGCTATGGAATATTATTGTTCTGTAAGAAACAACCAGCAGGATGATTTCAGAGAGGCCTGGAGAGACTTGCATGAACTGATGCTGAGTAAAATGAGCAGAACCAGGAGATCATTATACACGGCAACAATATTATATGATGATCAATTCTGATGGACATGGCTCTCTTCAACAATGAAATGTATCAAACCAGTTCCAAATGTTCAGTGAAGAAAGCCATATACACCCAGAGAGAGGGATATGAAATGTGGACCACAACATATCATTTCCATGATCTCTATGGATGTTTGCTTGAATTGGGTTTCCTTTCTCAGATATTTTTTGTTCATGTAGATACGATTGTTCTTGCATAGCAAGATAAGTATGGAAATATATATATATATTCAACTTGTCAAGTATTTTAATATAATTAACATGTAGTGGACTTCCTGCCATCTAGGGGAAGGGATTAGGGGGAAAATTTGTAATGGAAAGTTTTGTAAGGATCAATGTTGAGGAACTACCCATACATATGTTATGCAAATAAAAAGCTTGAATAATTCATTAGAAAAAAAAAAAAAACAAGAAAAAATGTCTCATCCAAAATATAAGTACCTGATTCAAATTTCTAAGAATACATTTTCCAAAAGCTACATTTTTAGCCAAGGATATGAACAGGCAAGTTTCAAAGGAAGAAATCCAAACTTTCAACAGCTGTATTTTAAAAATGTTAAAAATTGCAAATGATTTTTAACAATGCAAATCTGAGGTTTCGCTCACAAAAGAAAAACGTCAGAGAGGTACTGGAAAAACAGGTACATTAATGCACTATTAGTGGAGTTATAAACTGATCTTGCCATTCAACTAAACAAGCAATATGGAAGTAAGCTCCAAAGGTATATCTGGTTCAGCTATCACAGTCCTACACCTAGACTTTGCAGAGATCAAAACAACACAAAACAAAACAAAACAAAACAAAAAAACAACCTGTAAATTAAGAGGATACTCATCTGTTAGAAAATTTCTTAAGTATTTTTATATTCGTATATCATATTTTTTAGAAATATGATATATGAATATAATAAAATATGCCACAAGAAATGAAGAAATGGACAGTTTCAAAAGAAACTGAGAAGACCTCTATGAATAAATGTATATATGGTGAAATAAGTAGAAGTAGTAGAACAATTTATGCAAGTACATTATAAAGAAAAATAATTCTGAAAGACTTTATAACTGATTAATAAAAAGACAAAGTGCTGGGCCTGGAGTGAGGAAGACTCGAGTTCAAATTCAGCCTAGGAACTAGCTGTCTTCCTGGACAAACTGGTAAAAGGAATAACAAACTACTCCAGTATCTTTCCCAAGAAAATCTCCAAAGGGGTCACAGAGAATTAGACACAACTGAAAAAACAAATGAGTCAATAACAATAAACATGATTTCAAAAGACTGAAGATAAAGTACAATCTAACAACTCAGAGATGGACTTAAAATGAAGAAAAGATACATTTTTGGAACTTGGTCAATGTGGGCATGTTTTGCTTGATTATTATGGTTTTCCTTTCTTTTTGGGGGCTTTTTTTAAATTGTCCAATGGGGGAGGGAGAAGAAAAAATTCTTATTAAATCAGAAAAAAAAGCTATACTACTTATTTGAATTTAAAGAAACTTGAAAAAAGAAATTTAATACTCAGGATTCTATGGCTTTATTTAGCTAACAAGATACATTTTCTCACAAAGTACAAAAAGTCTGGAAAATTTTGTAATTTTAGGCACAGTTCCTGCCCTCAAAATTCAAGCTCTAAATTATTTCACCCTGACTCAGAGGTGGCAAAATTTATCATTCCTTGACTCAATTTCAAATTAAGAAAATAAGATATTATAGAAAGGCCAACAGGATATAGAAGTCTTCAAAGTCTTCAAAAAAGAGAATGTACTTTTTGCTTCACTTTCACCTAGCATTAGGAATAAAATATTAAAGTTAGTATTTAAACTGTCTTCCCTTATATCAAGATTTTCACCACTATCAGAATATATTTCTCAGTCCACAATTCTATCAAGTAATCAGTTTTCCAACTATACCTAGGGATGGAAAGAACACTAGAATTGGGATGATTACTGGGTCTATATATTTTTTTCTTTTTTGCTGAGGCAATTGGGGGTTAAGTGACTTGCCCAGGGTCACACAACTAGAATGTATTGAGTGTCTGAGGCCAAATTTGAACTCAAGACTTCCTGACTTCAGGGCTGGTGCTCTGTGCCACCTAGCTGCTCTCCCTCCCCTCCCTCCCTCCCCCCGGTCTACACTTTTACAAGGTATGAATTACAGGGGGAAAAAAAAAATCACAACCTCTGATGCTGATTATTCACATGTAAAATGGAGATAATGCTTGACCCACAGAGATGTTATGATCAAAACATGACAAAAATAAATCACTTTGTAAATTCTAAATTGCTATGTTAGAGCAACCTACCAAGTATCTGCAATACTACAGAATGTATTTTGAAATGATAAAAGTAATATTATATTGCAAGTTGGAGGCTTCAATGATAGAGGATTTTGACTAGGCCTTGTTTTCCCATCATAAGTAAAAGTATTTCTAACAAAGTACATAAAATACAAAAGCCCTTTTTAATGGTTAACTTTCACTTTCATCCCTTCCTTATATCTTCATTTTCTTATATCATTTTCTATCCTTCCTCCACATATGGGTAACAGCAATCTGGTGTAAAGAAATATTTTATGCGCCAAATCATATGACTTTCAACAAGTAATTGGATTTTTCTGAACTTCAGTTATGCTATCAGCAAAAAGCTGTCAAAGTGCTCCAAAACTCACTTCCAACAAGGCCTACTTGCCCTAGATCTCCTAATTGCCAAAGGGCAACAAGCCTTCTCTTCACCAAGTGTATGACCCAAGTACCAGTTTCTTTTTTTTTTTTTTTTTTGCTTTTTGCTGAGGCAATTGGGGTTAAGTGACTTGCCCAGGGTCACACAGCTAGGGAATGTTAAGTGTCTGATACCAGATTTGAACTCAGGTCCTCCTGACTTCAGGGCTGGTGCTCTAACCACTGCGCCACCTTGCTGCCCCAAGTACCAGTTTCTTAAACAGTGGGTCATGACCCCATAATGGAGTATCTGAACTGAATGTGGGGGTTGTGAAATTGATTATCAGTAAATGTTTGATTTATATATCTATATATCCTGAGGTCACATAAAAATCAAGGTCACGAGTAAAAAAAACTTAGGAAATCCCCACCTAAGTGAGATCTAGAGGACCATACATGTTTTCTAATATCCCATCAAGAGAGAAAACAAACTGGGACCTTAAAAAAATCACCTTGGTAATGGAGTCACTTTCCTGAACCAAACTTCCCTTTGGAAGACGTAATTAACTCAAAATACGGGACACTAAATTTAAAATGGAACTAACTGGTCTCCAACATACTTTGCTACATACTTAATAACAGGAGCATGGTCAGTACTGTGCACTGGAAAGAGGTCAAACTCAAAAGACATGGGTTCAAATTTTGCTAAGAGCTTCCTCCCATACCAGTGTGACCTTGAGCAAATCATGTAACCTCCATGGGCCTCAATTTCCTCAACTAAAGGACAGTATCAGATTATATTATACCTAAAATCCCTTCTAGCTCTATAACTCTGACGTCACTTCACTTTGGGGGGTTTCAATTTCTTTATTTGTAAAAACAATATTTAATACACTTACTGCCTAAAGGGCTGTGGAAGTAGAGAAGATAATGTATACAAAGTATTTTGTTGTTTTTAAAATTTCAAAACCTATAAGCGAGCTATTACCATCATCATTACTACTATTCCCTATCTCTAGATCTAATCCAAAAAGTTCCAGGGTGAGGGTGGGGAGGTCACCTTTCACCCAAGTCCCAGGAAAGGAAGGATGGACTAGGGTTCAAGGACAGGGTACAGCGGCTCTCTGCTGCAGAGAGGGGAGGTATGCCCCTTCCCTCCCCCAGGTCCTTCAGCTTCCACTCGGCCTGGGCGCCCCTTGATTCCGGAAGTAGGGGGGCCCGCACCCTGGAAACAGCCATCCAGCTCCCTTCCTCAACCAGCAGGCGGCCCAGGCCCCACAGGGAGCCCTTCCCTGCTAGGCGCAACCCCTTTGCTCTACTTTCCTCCCGTCTCTTCTCCTCCCCGCCCTCCACTCACAGAAGAGGCTGACTTTGGCGACAAGCTGCCGGCGGGGGGCCTGCCCGCTCAAGGACTCATGGCACAGGAGGGACCGCTTCGAATCCAACACGGGAGGCTCCGGGGCAGGCACCACCGAGGCCTGTATCAGTGGCCGCAGAGGACCCACCACCGTACGGGTTGTGGCTGAAAGGACTGGGGCGAAAGGGCCCGAACGAGCGGCAACCGACAACATGGCGAAGGCTCCTTTCACCCCCAAGCCGGTCACTAGGACGACCTTTCCCGAACTGCGCAGGCGCTGGGAAAGCGGTCGCGCGCATACCGTCATCACGCCAACAATGACGCGAAGCACGACGAGAGTGCCTATAAAAAACGTTGCGCAGCCGCGATTGTCATAGAAGCGTTTCTTGGAGCCATGCTTGGGTGCACGTTTTTCTTGGCTGTTTTATCTTTCAGTAGTTTAGTGCCGAAATAGAATAGCACTAAAACGGTTCCCAAGTCTTCATAAAACCACTTCTTGTGCGCCTGAATACAACTTGTTATAACCATTCATTTAACATCTAGTTGTCTGACAATTCATCTACTGATGGTTATTAGCCATCAGGACACATTAGAATGAAATGTTACAAGTTAGACTTGATCTTCACGTTTGGGATAATGCTGTTTCCAGATAACTTCTTTAACCAATGCCCTATATCCAAAGAAGATATTAGTTCGTTAAAGCAGGGCACCGGTGGTAAAAAATGAAAAAATGGCTTATTGTTCTGTTGCTAAGAGACTTCACCGATGCTAGGGCCTTGGTAAAAGCTAAATAGAGCAAATGAAATAATTAGATTGAGAACACGAGTGAAAACGCAAAACTTCTTTCTAGGATTTCAGAGACCATTGAATGTGAACTTTTATGTTCAATTCGCAATTATATCTTGCAAAAATTTCCAGACAAGTATATCAGCCCCAAATCCTTATGAATCTGTCCCATTTTTAGCTGCTTCACTTGAAGGTTGAAAAGTAATGTGTGACTTTGGGCAAGTTATTGATCTCTTAACACACAACTTTTGTCTTCCATAGAATGAGAGGATAAACTAAATTATATTTTAGAGAATAAAAACTATTTTTTTGTTACTCTGAACTTGACAAATCCCAACAAACATGAATGATAAAGAACTTGGAGCATGACAGGAGGATTGCCCTTGAAATTGCCTTGCTACATAATAAATTCAACACCTTAGTTTCAAAGTTATTCTTTTTTTGTCTGTGTCTCTAACTTCTTCTGTTTTTTTTTCTGTGCATTCTTTTACATGCTTCAGTAATGCTCCCCCCCCCCACCAGTGAAGGAAAAGGGGATCACTCTCTTTTTTTTTTTTTCTTTTTGCTGAGGCAGTTGAGCTTAAGTGACTTGCCCAGGGTCACACAGCTAAGGGAATGTTAAGTGTCTGAGACCAGATTTGAACTCAGGTCCTCCTGACCTTCAGGGCTGGTGCTCTATCCACTGCACCACCTAGCTGCTCCCAGGGATCATTTTCTTACCCTGGTCTCCTCCTTGGTTCTCCCATCCCAAAATGGAAAGGAAAAAAAAAAGCTACAGTCAAACAAAAATCCACATGATGAATATGTCTGAAACAGTATTTCTCATTTTGCACCTCTGGACTGTCACCTAATTATAAGGAAATAGAAAACATACTTTTACATGAGTTTTCTTGGATCATAATTAGTCATTGCATTGGGTCACAGTTCTTTAGAAGTTTTCAGGTTTTCCAAGTTGCTTTCTTTCATCATAAAAATTTTAGTTCTGTTCAATTAGTGCACCAATTCATATAAATCATCATAGGTTTCTCTGAAATCCATCACACTTCTTATATTGCACAATAAAAGTCCGTTGAGTTTATATACAACATTATTTTCAGTCATTCCTTAATTGATGGGCAGGAACTTTATTCCTAGTTCTAGTTCTAGTATTAAAATAAAATAGATGTTTTTGTGTACATGAATATTTTTGCTTTCTTTGATCTTTTTGGATAAAAATCTAGTATTGATAGAGTGGGGTCAAGGGTAAATACAGTCAAATACCTTTTGGGACACAAGTCCAAATTGCATTCTAGAATGACTGAATACAAATGCATCTATAGTGTATCTGTCATCCCATATTTATTTATTTATTTATTTATTGCAAAGGCAATTGGGGTTAAGTGACTTGCCCAGGGTCACACAACTAGGAAATGTTCACCATCTGAGGCCAGATTGGAACTCAGGTCCTCCTGACGTCAGGGCTGGTGCTCTATCCACTGCACCACTTAGCTGCCCCTATCTCATATTTTTTGTAACAAATATCATTTCCTTTTTTTGATTGTCTTTGATAATCTGATGGGCATGTGGTAGAACATTAGAGTTGTTATCATGTATGTTTTTCTTTGCTTTGAGTGATTTGGAGCATTTTTTTATATAATTTTCAATAACTTGTTAGGTTTTTTCTTTCAAGAGCTACTTGTTCATATTCTTTGATCATTGAGCTATAAACTATTTCGAGAATAATTCTGGTTCTTATATTATTTAGTAATATATAAATAATATAAATACAAACACAAAACAATTATATAATGTGGGTACATATATCATGTATTTATATACATACATATATATATTACATATGTTATATATGTATAATTTTATATCTATGTAACTATTTATATATGTTTACTTATATACCATACCCTAACCACTCAGTATCTTTGCCCCGAAAATCCTAAGGTCAACTATGGTCCATGGGGTCACAAAAAGTAAAACATGACTGAATGACTGAACAACAAAAACGCATGTGTGTTTCTGTGTGTATAAACTCTCCATCCATTCCCTCTAGCTATCATTTTCTCTTTCCTTTTGTGGCTAACCTATTTGGGAAGACCTTCTGCAATCAATGTCTCTACTTCTGAGTCTCCCACTCTCCTTAACTTCCTTAGTCTGGCTTCTGAACTCATGATTCAACTAAACTACTCTGTCTTAAACTACCAGTCATCTCAATCACCAAATCCAATGACTTTTTCTCAATCCTCATATTTCTTGATTTCTCCACAGTCTTTGATGTTGTCAATCACCCCATTCTTCTTGATATTCTTTTCTCTCTAAATTTTTGTGACATTACTCTATCTTAATTCTCTTCTTACCTGACTTCTCTTTTTCCATGTCTTTTGCTGGATCTTCATCCATGTGCTTCACACTGAATATGAATGTCTCTCAGAATTCTGTCTCAGAACTCTTCTCTCGTTCTATACTGTTTTACTAGGTGAATGTCATGATTCACCAGTCTCATCATTGTCTCTATGCTGATGATCTTAAGATCTAATTAATTAATCTAATTCATCTCTAATCTCTTTGCTGACCTCACATTTCCAACTACTTATTAGACATCCAAAACTGAACCCCATCTTTTCCCCAAAACTCTCTTTTCTTCCAGATTTCCTTATCACTGCCAAGAGAACTACCACCCTTCCAGACCCTCATGCTTATAACCTAGATGTCTTCCTCAACTCCCCACTTTCTTTCACCCACTGTAGTTATCAATCCGTTGCCAGATCTTATAGATTTTTTCCTTTCTAATATCTTCTATATATGCTTCTTTCTTTCTCTGATAATGACACCAGCACTCTGATTCAGGCAGACCCTTTTCACTTCATGCTTAGAATATTGCAGCAGCTTGACCTTCCTGACTCAAAAGTTGCTTCACATTCCAAGTATGCTCTATTCAGGTGTCAAAGTGATTTCCCTTAATTTCAGGTCTGGCAATATCATGCTCCCTCCCCATTCAATACACTCCAGTGGCTCACTTTCACCTCCAGGATCAAATATAAAATCCTCACTTCAGCATTTAAAAATCTGGCCCCCTTTTACCTATCCAGTTTTCTTATACCTTTTTACACTACATACTCTATGATTCAATGACACTGACCTCTTTACTGTTCCTCAATCAATCTCTCCCACCTTATTTCTGTCTCCTGGTTTCTTTTCAGTGCCAAATAAATTGCTGTCTTCTACAAGAAGTCTTTCCCAATCCCCTCTTCCCTCCAGCAGTCAGGGTTTAGGGACTTGCCCAGTCTAGTAAGTTTCAAGTATTTGAGGATGGATTTGACGTGAGGTCTTCTTGACTCCAAGGCCAGTGCTCTGTCCTCTGGCACCTAATTGCCTCCAGTCCTTCTTAATACTAATGCCTTTCCTCTGTTGATTATCTAAAATTTATCAGATAGATAGATGTATTGAGTTGAATTGGGAGAATGAACTGGGTAAGGATTGCCTTGTTACAATAAGGACACAACTGAGATTATGTGATACAAATTTGTAGTTAGCCCAGGTAGGACAGTTTTGCTTTTTCTCCAGATCCATCATGCAAGCAGAAATGACAATGTGGAGCAAGAAGTATTGTGACAACCTTCACTGTGACAAGTGAGTCCAGGATATGAGAGAAGTGAAACTGCAACCAGTACTGGAAAAGATGGCTAGGGATAAATACCGTGTCATTAGAATGCAACCAGATCTTAGTGAGTTGAAGAGGATGATAGGAGGAAGAAAGGAAAAGATTTATGAAGAAAATATTTGATGACATAAAAGGCATTTCAGAGAGTACAGTGGAATGGGTGGGCAAATCTGGAGTGGGACAGAATAGAGATGGGTTTGAGGTAGATGAGAAAAGGGAATAGGAATGAGGCATGAAGAACAAAGGCATGAACCTGTGGATTCAGAATCACCAGCTTAAGGAGAATATAATGAGGAAGGACTACTGAATGGATGCAGGCAAATTTAATGCCTGGAGAGTGGTCTATCAATTAGTCCATTAGAAAGTGGGGAGGGGATGAGAGTATTTAGGAACTTATTTTGATGGTCACCTTGAGGAAAGTGGTAATGTTGAATCTCTTGAGGTCCAAGAACCACAGCTCCCAGAAGGCAAGATCAGAAGAAGATATAGCACAGGGCAAGCAGAAGGTTCTCCAGAGCACTGGAGGAGAAAATGGGACAATGACAGAGACCTGAGCCCTAGATCTGTGAGATTAACCACAGGACATCTTCAGAAGACTGAGCAATGAAATAGTGACAGGTGGAGTGATTAGATCCAGGCCTTCTCAGAAGTCTAGGAGTGAAGGCAGAGGTCACAAGGGAGCAGACCAGACCCAGTACTTCCTGAAAGTCTCAGAAATCAAGAAGGACTGAATAGGAAGACCCAGAAACAAAAAAAAAAAAAAGCAAACTAGAAGCAGAGATGGAACTAACTTAGGTAATAGTCTTATTTTTATTATATTGGCAGGTCCAAACATATACAATTAATATGTTTAAATTATTTAAGACTGTCTTCATTTTTGTAGAGTGTGTTGTAGTTGCATTTATATAATTTCTATATGTTTCCTAGCGGATGAATTCACATATATTTTATATATAGTCTGTCTCTGCTTGCTGAGTTTTCTTGGTAATTTACAACAAAGCTAATGATTTATGTGAGCTTATTTTATATCTTTCTAATTTGCTGAAGTTATTAATTATGTCATTATTTTTAGATGAATACATTCCTTCTTTCCATGACATCTTTGGGTATAGGCCTAGAGGTGATTTTTTAGGGAAGCATTCCAAATTGCTTTTCAAAATGAGTGGATCAAATTATCAGTTCCACCAACTATGCATTAGTGTACCTGTTTTCCTACAGCTCCTCCAATATTTGTCATTTTCCTCTTTTGTCATCTTTGCCAAGCTGATAGGTATCATGTGGAATCTCAAAATTGTTTAATTTGCATTTCTCTAATTATTAGTGGTTTAGAGCATTTTTTTCCCTATGGTTGTTGATAGCTTAGATTTCTTCCTTAGAAAATTGCTTGTTAATATCATTTAGCCATCTAAGTGTACCAGACCTAAACCTATATTATAAAGTGGCAGTCATCAAAACCATATGAAGAAAATATTTGATGATAGAAAAGGCACTTCAGAGAGCAGGGGATCAGAGGAATAGGTTAGGTTCACAAGGCATAAGAGTCAATAATTATATATTAATCTAATGTTTCATAAACCCAAAGACTCAAATTTCTGGGACAAGAACTCATTGTTTGACAAAAATTGCTAAGAAAACTGGAAAATAATGTGTCAAAACTAGTCATTTTCAACAGCTAAACAATCTATACCAAGATAAGTCATGATTTATGATTTATTGGATTCATGATTTAGATATAAAGGGTGATTCTATAAGCAAATTAGAAGAATAAGGGATAATCTTTCTCTCAGATATATGGAAAAGGCAGGAATTTATGTCCAAAAAAGAACTAGAAAACATTATCAGATGCAAAATGGATAATTTTGATTACAAATTTAAAAGTTGTTGCACAATCAAAATCAATGCAATCAAGATTAGAAGGGAAGCAGAACACTAGGGGGAAAATTTTTTTGTCAGTGTTTCTGATAAAGGCTGTTTAAAATATATAGAGAGAATTGAATCAAATTTATAAGACTATAAGCCATTCCCCTATTAATAAATGGTCAAAGCACATGAACAGGCAACTTTTAGAAGAAGAAATGAAAGCCATTTCTATTATTTGAAAAAATGCTCTAAATCAATATTGATTAGAAATGCAAATTAAGACAATTCTGAGGTACCACTTCACAACTCTCAGATTGGCTGAGATGACAGTAAAAGATAATGATAAATGTTGGAATAGAAATGAGAAAACTGGGACACTAATGCATTGTTGATGGATTGTGAAATGATCCAACGCTTCTGGAGCGTAATTTGGAACTATGCCTAAAGAGCTATAAAAGTGTGTGTACTCTTTAATCCATCAGTGTCTCTACTGAGTCTATTCCAAAAAGATCATAAAAAAGAGAAAAAGACCCACAAGTACAAAACTCTTTGTAGCAGCCCTCTTTGTAGTAGCAAGAAATTGTAAATTGAGTAGATGCCCAACAGATGGGGAATGACTGAATAAGTTACGGTATATGAACAGAATGAAATATTACTGTTCTATAAGAAATGATGAGCAAAGGCAGCTGGGTGGTACAGTGGATAGAGCACCAGCCCTGAAGTCAGGAGGACCTGAGTTCAAATTTGGCCTCAGACACTTAACACTTTCTAACTGTGTGACCTTGGGCAACTCAATTTAATCCCAATTGCCTCAGCAAAAAAAAAAGAAGAAGAAGAAGAAAAAGAAATGATGAGCAGGCTGATTTCAGAAAAACCTGGACAGACCTACATGAACCTGATGCTAAGTGAAGTGAGAACCAAGAGAATGTATACAGTAACAATAAAATTATGTGATAACCAACTGTGATGGACTTGGAACTTTTCAACAATGAGGTAATTCAAGGCAATTCCAGTAGAATTGGGATGGAAAATACCATCTGCATCTAGAGAGAGAACTATGGACACTGAATGTGGATAATCAAAACATAGTGTTTTAACCGTTTTTGTTGTTTGCTTTCTTCTTTTTCTTTCTCGTGTTTTTTTCTTTTGATCTGTTTTTTTTTCTTGCATAACATGATACATATGGAAATATATTTAAAAGATTTGCACATATTTAACCTATATCAGATTGCTTATTGTCCTGGGAAAAGGAAGATAGTAGAGGGAGCAAGAAAATTTTAAACACAAAGTTTTACAAAAATGAATGTTGACAAGCATCCTTATATGTATTTGGGAAAACAAAATGCTATTGAAAAAATATTGTTTGGCTGTTTATCTATTAGAAAATTGACCTTAATTTTATAAATTTGAATCAGTTCTTTTCACATATGTAATATGAAACCTTAATCAGATAAATTTGCTACAAAGATCTTTTCCTACTAACCTGTTTCCCTTTAAATTTTGTTGAATCAAAATCATCCATTTTATCTTGTGTAATCTTCTCTATTTCCTATTAATTCTTTTCCCATATGTGAACATCTGAATAGCAACAAATAAAAAAAATCCCTAAATAAGCAATGAAGAAAAAATTATAAAAATTAAAGAAGAAATTAACAAAAACAACTGATAAATGAGATGAATAGTTGATTCTTTTTTCAAAAGATAATAAAATAAAGTTAGCTATTTGATATGAAAAAGACATAAAGAAAAAAACAAAGTTGTCAAAATGGAAAAGAACAAGGGTAAGACATTATGGAAGAAATAAAGCCTTATAAAATATTCATTTCTGAATTTTCAGAAGAAAATATAATTTCTTCCTTGAGTTTTCTTATTTATGCTGTAATTTTTTTACATCTCAGTGAAATGTAGATTTGAAGCTTCTTTTGTTTTTGTTCCTTTAAATGAATTTTGTTATTTTTTCCTATTGTTCTTAAATGAATACTTACCAAAATAAAAAGTACTCAGATCAACCAAAGAAATAACAGAATACCTAAATATCCCAATATCAGAAAAAGATATTGAACAAGTCACAAGTTAAGTCCCAAAGGAAAAACTTCAGGAATAGTTGGATTTAGAAGTAAATTATATCAAATACTCAAAGACCAATTAACTATAATGTTACATGAACTATTCATAAGATGAAGAAAGAAACATACCTTCACAAGCTCTATGATGCAAATATTTTATCTAATCTTGATATCTAAATCAGAGAGAAACAAAGCAGACAAAATTATCACTTATTTAAAGATATGTTTATTTACTTAAAAACCCCAAAGATTAAATTAGGGCTTGACCCATACCTAACACCACATACCAAGATAAGATCTAAATGGGTTCATGATCTAGATATAAAGAGGGACTTTGTAAGCAAGTTAGAGGAACATAATATAGTTTATCTCTCAGACCTGTGGAGATGGAATAAATTTATGTCCAAAGAAGACCTGGAACTCCAAATTGAACACCAGATGGATAATTTTGATTATATTAAGTTAAAAAGTTTCTGTACAAACAAAACAAATGCAGGCAAGATTAGGAGGGAAGCATCAAATTGGGAAATCATCTTTACATTCAAGGGTTCTGATAAAGGCCTCATTTCTAAAATATATAGAGAATTGTCTCATATATATAAAAATTCAAGCCACTCTTCAATAGATAAGTGGTCAAGGGATATGAACAGACAATTTTCAAATGATGAAATTAAAACCATCTCTAGTCATATGAAAAGTTGCTCCAAATCACTATTGATCAGAGAAATGCAAATTAAGACAACTCTGAGATACCACTACACACCTGTCAGATTGGCTAAAATGACAGGAAAAGATAACGATGAATGTTGGAGGGGATGTGGGAAAACTGGGACACTAATACATTGTTGGTGGAACTGTGAACGGATCCAACCATTCTGGAGAGCAATTTGGAGCTATGCTCAAAAAGTTATCAAACTGTGCATACCCTTTGACCCAGCAGTGTTTCTACTGGGCCTATATCCCAAAGAGATCTTAGAGGAGGGAAAGGGACCCACATGTGCAAGAATGTGGCAGCCCTTTTTGTAGTGGCTAGAAACTGGAAACTGAAGGGATGCCCATCAATTGGAGAGTGGCTGAATAAATGATGGTATCTGAATGTTATGGAATATTATTGCTCTATAAGAAACGACCAGCAGGATGATTTCAGAGAGGATTGGAGAGACTTGCATGAACTGATGCTGAGTGAAACGAGCAGAACCAGGAGATCATCATACACAGCAACAACAGTATTACACGATGATCAATTCTGATGGACATGGCTCTCTGCAACAAAGAATTGTCTCAAACCAGTTCCAGTTGTTCACTGAAGAAAACCATATACACCCAGAGAGAGGGAAATGAAATATGGACCACAATGTAACATTTTCATGATCTCTGTTGATGTTTGCTTGCATTGTGTTGCCTTTCTCTGATTCTTTTTTTTTTTCTTGTAGATAGGATTTTTCTTGCATAACTTGTCAAGCATTTCAACATTATTAACATGTAGTGGACTTCCTGCCATCTAGGGGAGGGGAGGGGACTGGGGATAAAATTCGTAATGGAAAGCTTTGTAAAGATCAATGTTGGGAAACTACCCATATACATGTTATACAAATAAAAAGCTTTAATTAAAAAAAAAAAAAACCAAAGATTCAACCAAAATAAATTGTAGTAAAAAATTCAGTAAAGTTTCAAGATTAAAAAAATATATATATAACTCATCAGCAGTATTATTTTTCCTTCAATAAAAGCCATCATGAAGAACTAGAAAGTGAAATTCCACTCAAAATTATTACAAAAGTCATAAAACATTTGGGGATGTATCTATCAAGATGTACCCAAGAGCTATATAAGAATACAACTATAAAACACTCTAGAAAAATAAAGATAGATCAAGATAATTTGAGAAACCCTAATTGCCCTTGGATAGGTTGAGCCAATATAATAAAAATGAAAATAACAACTAAATTAATTTACTTATTCAGTACTGTATCAACCAAATTACCAAATGGAATATTTTATAAGGTTTTATTTTTTCCACAATTTTTTCCTCTTGTTCTTCCCCATTTTTGATATAATTCTGTTTTTTTTAGCTTTTTTTCATATCAGATAGCTAACTTTATTTTATTATATTTTGAAAAATTCAAGTCTTCATCTTATTTATCAATTCAGTTGTTTTTATTAATTTACTCAATTTTCAAAATTTCTCCTTCATTGCTTATTTGGGGATTTTTTATTTGTTGCTGTTCAATTTTTTTTTAGCTGCATGTCCAATTTATTGATTTGTCCTTTCTCTTTTTTGTTAATGAATTTATATATATGTATATATATATATATTTCCCTACAAGCAATTTTAGCTATTTTCCATAAGTATGGATATAGTCTCATTATTATCATTTTCTTTGATGAAATTTTCTATTACTAAATCAGTTTTTTTCTCTGATCCATAAATTCTTTAGAATTGTCACCTAGTCTCCAATAATTTTTTAAAAATTTTTCGTTAAAAGTCCTTTATTGAATATAATTTTATTTCATTGTGATCAGTAAACAATGTATATATGTTTCTACTATTCTTTTTGGAAAAAGCTTTATGCCCTAAAACATAGCCAATTTTTTTTTGTAAAGCATGCATAGCCAAAAAATATGAAAATTATTTTCTATTGCATTAAAAGAGATCTAGCATCTCTAATATTTCTAAAGTTCATTCTGGTACTTAATTTCTTTCATGTTTATCATCTGGTTACAATTGTTCATGTTTGCAAGAGATATATTAAGGTTTCCTGTTGTAGTTTTAATATTTTCATCTCCAATTTGATTAATTTTTCCTAAGTGTCCAGATAGTATACTATTAGATATTTATATTGAATGCTGAAAGTGGTTTATTATCTGTGCTTTCTTTAAGCATAATATAATTATCTGGTTTTATGTATATATTTGCTATAATATGAAATCATGTTTGTTACCCCTATTTTTTTGTTGTTCAGCTGCAGCATAATTGATTTTGCTCTAGTCCCTTTTTTAAACTCTACATAAATTTGTGATTCAAGTAGGTTTCTTCAGGTTTCCATATTCTATTTTCCAATATGTTTTGTTCTCCTCTAATTTATATGTAAGATCATCCCATCCACTTTCATGGTAATAATTGTTAATATGTCTTTCTTTCTATTCTATCCTCTTGTATTTTTTCTTTTCTTTGCTCCCATCCCACTATTTCCAAATAAGATAGTAAAAGAGGAGTTTCCTTGACACTTGTGATTTATTAATAAAATAACCTGTTCCTCTATGTTGTAGCTTTTTTTTTCCTTCCTTGCCTGCCCAAATCCCAGGTCTTTATCCTTTATTCTTTTCCTTTTAATCCCTGTTTCACATTCCTCTTCAAAACAGTTTAATTTATTTGGTTTATGACTATTTCCTTACCATTTCTGAGCTTCCTCTTAGATCTCCCTCTTGCCCTACCTTGTTCCTGTCTCTCCTATTTCTCTTTGGAGATTAATGTATTTCTATGTTGAAATCTTTTTGAATGGGTGTGTAATTATGTTCAGTCTTCCTTTATCTCTTCCAGATGAAAGTAAGGTTTGTAGTATGCCTGTTCTCTCCACCCTTCTTTCTGTGATTATATACTTTTCATCTTCTTCACCTCTATTATGTGATAATGATTTTCTTTCCTTTCCTCCTTTTTTCCCCAGTGTAGTCCTCTGCCTCCTCCCTCACATTTTTATCTTCTCCTATCAAAACAGAATAAAATCACCCATAAGCCCTGTCATTTTTGATTTTTCCTATAATTCTTAAAAAAACATTATGGTTTTCAGATTTTTTTCTTATCCCATGTTAATATGGAAACAGTTCATCCCCAAATTTTCCTATTGAAACAAATATGTGTATAAGGTTTTCTGATTCTGAAAGCAATGCACTGCCTATTCCACTCTAATACACTACCTCTTGAAATCATTTAAACTTATGTTCATATGGATGTCTGCAATGGATACTGTATAGAACAAGAGCTGGACACTGACTAATGCTATTTCATCAGTCATGGTGCTCACTCCCTAAATTTATGTCTCAGGATAACCTAAATATTCTCTTTATTGAAAGGAATCTCCATTGATTTCTTTGTTGCCCTCAGGAAGGGCTTTCTAATTTATATTTCTATTTCTTTGTCATATTCAGCTACTCCCCACACCCCACATTTCTCTTTAGAGCAATGAAACAGGAAAGATTAACAGTCATGCTCACGTTGTACAGACTATCTTGGATCTGAGCTATTTAAAATGTTATGGCATCCCCCTATCCCCACCCATCAATACAGCCAGTTTCAGTAATGCAGTGCCCCTGTCTCTTTGAAAACTGGTAACCCCCAGGGAGGAGATGGAACTAACTAGGGAGGAGGAGATCAGTTGTGTTAATATTTTAAGCACTAGCTCCTTTACCATATTAGTCACATTCATTAAATATGATTAATTTGCATGCTTTGTTTGAAAATGTATTAGTTTTCCTCTTGGCAAGGCACCCACTCTCTACCATATCACTGCCTGAGAATATCCCCCAAAGCAGTGACTGCTCTTATGCTAGCTTTTCAGTATGCTTCATGTCCTATGTGCCTTATTCTCACCAAAAAAATATTGATGTATTTTGGCTTGGTACATTTTTTTGAGACCTCTTGTTTTCCTATGATGCTATTCCACAAACCAGTAAACAGATTTTATTCCTCCTCACATTCTCACCAATCAAACCCTATGACTCAATGCTTCTTAAGCATGTTTCTTCCTACTTTTATTAACTCATTCATTCCCTCTCCTTACAATGTCTTCTTCCTTCTTCATCTCTACCTGATAAAATCCTATCCATCTTTTTTTTTCCCCTGAGGCAATTGGGATTAAGTGACTTGCCCAGGGTCACACAGCTAGGAAGTGTTAAGTGTCTGAGATCAGATTTGAACTCAGGTCCTCCTGACTTCATGGCTGGTGCTCTATCCACTACGCTACCTAGCTGCCCCAATCCTATCCATTTTTCAAGGAATTTATCCCCCCACATTTGACATTTCCTACTTGTGTAGTCTCAGGTAGGTGGCTTAACCAGCATGAGTTTTGGGTTTTTCACCTGCAAGATGAAGCATTGGGCTACATGGCCTCTGATCCCATGACCCTCCAGAAAGTTGTATTGCTGTTAGATATTTGTGTCCATATAATTAAGTGAAATTTTAGGATTTAGATGTGCAGGAATACCCCGACCAATGATAGACTCACACACCTGGAGGCAGATTCATAGGAAATGCCCAACCAAGAGAGACTTAAAAGGGGAGTGTGTCTTCTAGTGGGGGCCATTGAACTGGGAGTAGTGCAGAATTTTGAAGCTGAAAAAGAGAAGGGCTATCATCATAATATAGGTGAGTGATGCCATGGAAAGGACTTGATCTTTTTTTTGCTCCCTCATCCCTTCTGGAAAAAATAAACTGTAGCTTTCTCAGACCACTGGGATGTCCTCCCTGGGGAAAATTTAAGGTGTGATCTTTTCTTCTGTCACTGCCCTATTTACCATACTGGGGGTTTAATCAGTCATACCATGTCATAACAATTTGGTTGCTTTTAGCCTAGGGACAATATAATGGCTCAGGTGGTTTCTCCCCCATCCCCAGCTCTCCCTATACTCCTTTTATAAGTTATTTTATGGAGTTTGTATTGGATGAAAGTGATAATACAATCACAACATTTCAGAGTCCCTAGCAAGGAAAATTTCTAACATTCAGACAGAGATTTAGCTCTCTGCCCTAATTTAAAGATTGCGTATTTCTAGGAAATATCTGACTCTTTTATATTTAATACAAAATTAAGATATTGGAAATGCTTGTCTAAAAGAAAATAACAGACTATTTTGTAATGCCAATTTCTGGCTAGTCATGGAGAAATTTGGGAAAAGAGTATACTTTTTGGAAGTCTCCTCGTTCCTTAGAGACAATTACAATTCAATCTCAAAATGCTTCAATATGTTTCAGACTATGTGTTAGTTTAAATTTATTTCTAAAGCATTAATATAATTCCTAAGCCTGCCCAACTCAATCCTTCCCTTTTTCACTACAACTCAACTCTCCTTTCAGTTTTATCCTTTCCCTTGTTGCCCCTGTGCCACTGATTTTTTCCAGCTCAGCTCATAAGAAGTAGGGTAATACCATCACCTTACCATTGCTGTTACTGTTGTTTAGTCCTTGTAGTTTGCTCCTTCACAGACTATATGCTTCTTTAAACATTCCCAAGCAGAACTCATATCTATTTTCTGGCTCAAAAAGTTGACCTCAATATTAAGAAAATTCAGTCCTTCTGAATTAAAAATTGCAACATCAATCAGTCAAGCAACACACATTTATTAAATTCCTACTTTGTGCCCTGTACTGACTTAGATGTCCATCAATTCTCAAACTCCTATTGCATAATAATGTTACAATAATTACTTGTGTTTCTGTCATATTTCTATTCAGCTTAGGGACTATTTCTTATGTAGATCTTGTATTTTATCCAACACCTAGCAAGATGCTCTGTACATAGTAGAGGCTTAGTAAATATTTATTGAATGTTGAATGAATTTTAGTTTACATTTTCATATTGACAGTGGCTTTCTGCAGGCAAAATACTTTAATCCATTGGAATAACTAACATTAGAAATCGCAGATGCTGTAGAAGTTCCTGACCAATAACATGTGGGTGTCTTTCAGCTGCATTGTCTAAAGGACTTCCAGAGGCTGCTTCTGACTTCTGAAAACACCCAATATTCATGCAGAAGAAAAAGTGAAGTGAAATTGTGAGTTGAAAATTTGTTCTTTGCCTTGATACTTAGAGTATAGTAAGAAAGATAAGATTTACCTTATTACTTAGGTACTAGAAGTCTAATATAAATATTAGGGGAAAATTAATTCGTTAATACTACAAGGGTAGAAATTTTTGTGGGGGGTGGGGGAGAAATAGGAGATTTTATAACTCAAGTTGACTCAATCTTCATCAAGCTAGCTTTACCAACCGAAAGGTTTCATAATTCCAATAGCTAAACATTTGGCTGGGAAGTGGAAATAAATAAAATCAGTTGCATTTCTTTTATACTGAAATTCATATCATATCCCTCCAATAGACATGCTAACAGAAAAGGAAGCATTTCTCAAAAAACACACTCCCAAGAAAGGGTTCTATCAGAGCTGGAACACCTTTCAAGCAATTCTCTGTGCCTTGGTGTCAGTCTTCTTTTTTAAAAAAAATTATTTAATATTTTTATTTTCCCCAGTTATATATAATACATTTTTTTTACATTTGTCTTTAAAACTCTGAGTGCTAGATTCTCCCCCTTTCTCCTCATCTTCCTCCCAACATGTGAACTTTGCAAAACATTTCCATAAAAGTCATGTTGCAAAAGAAAGCATAGATCTTCCCCCCCCCAAAAAAAAGAAACCCTCAAGAAAAATAAAATAAAAAGGCATTTCCTTTTTCTTTTTTTCCCTTTTTTTTAATTAAAGCTTTTTATTTTCAAAACATATGCATGGATAATTTTTCAACATTCACTTTTGCAAAGCCTTCAGTTCCAATTTCCTCCCCTTTCCCCCACCCTCTTTCCAAGATGGTAAGTAATCCAATATATGTAAACATGGTAAAAACATATATTAAATCCAATATATGCATATAATTATCTTACTGCACAAGAAAAATCAAATCAAAAAGGAAAAAATGAGAAAGAAAATAAAAGGGCATTGTTTTCTTGATGCACTCCCTTGGTATAATCTTTCATGGTTCCCTGGATGTGGGCTTAGAAGAAGCAGCCTTTACCTCTGCTTCCCCCCCCCCATGCTATAGGTTCTATTACTCTCAGCCTTCAAAGCTGACATTTTGTGATGAACAGTCATATGCTGTAGCAGGGTCTAATTCCTCAGGAAAGTGTTATCACCCTTTTGTGACTTAGAGGCTAATCAAAATATTTTCCATTCTTTTGTGAGAAAGACCTTTACCTACTACACCTTTTAGTCATAGGAAAGGGTCAATCAGAAAGCAGTCAGAACTTTCCTGCTGTCTCCTCCTAGTTGAAAGATCCCTAATTCTAACTCCTTGCTGAGTCAGAGAGAGTAAGTTTCTTTCATATATTCCCAGCCCCTGAATGTAGGCAATGTGTCTCCTAAGGCTACAACTCCTACTAAGTAATTCAGAGACTAGGGATAAATACATGTGCCTCTTTTCAATTGCTTTTTAGTTCCCATCAGGTGTTTGCCATGCACATTATGTAAACCTCTAGGAGGCACTTAGTATCATGGAGGGAAGGGCAAAACCCATAACTTTTGCCTTATGTTCCTGCCATTATGGTAAGAAATCCCTTTTCTCTTAAATGGTATTATAGTGTTCTATGACAAATCCATTAGAGATGTGTAAAACAAAATGCTAGCTAAGATTGTGTGTGTGTGTTGGTGGGGATTACTACCTCTAAGAGAATCAGGGGAAGCTTCATGGAAGAGATGGCTTTTGAATTTGGCTTTAAAGGATCAGTAGTAATTCAACAGGTAAAGAAGGGTGTGAGAATTTTAGGAGACTGTGCCAAAGGGATGGAGATAGCAAAATTCATAGAATTTTGTGGGAATGCCATAACCTGCAAGTTAATATGCAAAGTAAACAGAGAACGTAAGATGAGGTAATTTTAGAATATGGTATCAATTTGTTAACTGGGAGAGATACCACTAACCAACTCCTACTACAATCCAATTCTGCTTTTAGGCTATGATAACCTCACATCAGCTTCTCTGACTACTAGTTTCTCTTATTTGAACTAGCCAAGGAAATTTTACTTTCAATTTTTCTAAACTTTCAATGACAAAGCCCTAGCCCTAGGCACTAAGATTCCTTCCTTTCCTTGGGTTTTGAGCCAGTTTATCCTCAGGAAGCATCCAATTTCTTGTCCTTATTTTTCTATTACTAGCACAATCTCTTGATTCCATGGTCTTAGCTCTTATCCTCCTTCCCAATTATCCCTGTAATATATACTGCAGACTAAGAATATTTAGAGTGTACATTTAGAAAGGAAAGGGGAACATACAAAATTCAGAAATCATATGTAAGTAATCTATGTCTAAATGATATCACCATGATGCTTTAGAGCCCAGAGAGCTTCACTGATGAGGAGAAAGTTTTGAATGCTATAACCCAGAGTGTGTGATGGAGAACATACAAGAAAAGATATCACTTGCTGAATGCAGGACATTTTCAAAGAAAGGGCTGGAAAGGAGAAACCAAAAGAAAAGATGATAGCTCTTTTACCTAATCTCTTCTAGAACTGATAAGGACCCTGCATTAACTATGTCCACATCCCATGTGACCCCAGATGAAAATTCCTTCATATTTTCCATCAAAAGTCAAGCCCCTATAATCCCTAACCCACTTCTTGGTGGTGAGGGGGAGGATATTCTATTTAATATTTGAATAAATTCTAGGGCAGAAGTGACCTACATGAAAATTAAAAACTAAGTCAGTCACATACTCCTTACTCCTTTATAGCCTGTGAGGAGGACTCCACTGAATCTTGCCTTGAAGATCAGTCTGAATGTGGGAATCATCATCTGCCTCACCATTCTTTAACTCACCACCACCAGTTTTCTATTACTTGCTCAGGAATTGGTAATCAAATTAATATTCCCATTGATACTCAGATCAGCTCCTAGCATAAGAATTTTTCTCTATTCAGCTCAATTCCCCAAGTCGACTGTGGAGCCTGTCTCTCTTCAGTTGATTTCATATCAGTTTCTCTGATTCTGTTAACTTCTCTGGCTTCTAGTTTGTATGGATATTTTCTGATGTCTGCTTCTATACCCATCAGTCGGAGAATAAAGGAATGTTATGGCTTATAAAGGGAATGGAATATTATTGTTTTATAAGAAACAATGAGCAGGGTGACTTCAGAAAAGCCTAGAAAGACTTATGTGAACTGATGCTGAGTGAAGTGAGCAGAACCAGGAGAACATTGTCCACAACAAGAAGGTTATGTGATGATGGACTTGGCTCTTTTCAATAATGAGGTGATTTAAGGCAATTTCAATAGACATGTGATAGAAAGTATCATTCACATTCAGAGAGAGAACTATGGAGACTGAATGTGAATCAAATCATAGTATTTTCACCTTTTTGTTGTTATTTCTTTTTTGTTCTTTCTTATGTTTTTCCCCCTTTGATCTGATTTTTCTTGCACAGCATGATGAATATGAAAATGTGCTTAGGGGGCAGCTAGGTGGCGCAATGGATAGAGCACCAGCCCTGAAGTCAGGAGGACCTGAGTTCAAATTTGACCTAAGACACTTAACACTTCCTGGCTGTATGACCCTGAGCAAGTCATTTAACTCCAATTGCCTCAGCAAAAAGAAAGAGAGAAAAGAAAATATGCTTAGAAGAATTGCATGTGCACAATTTATATTGGATTGCTTGCTGTCTTTGGGAGGAGGTGGGAATGGGATGGAGAAAAATTGCAACACAAGGTTTTGTAAAAGTGAATGTTGAAAACTATCTTTGTGTGTATTTGGAAAAATAAAAAACTATTTTAAAAAAGAGAAATGATGAGCAGGCTGATTTCAGAAAAACCTAGAAAGATTTACATGAATTTATGCTGAGTGAAGTGAGCAGAATCAGGACAACATTGCATATAGTATATGATGATGAATTAAGATAGATTTGGCAATGGGGGTTAAGTGATTTGCCCAGGGTCACACAGCTAGGGAATGTTAAGTGTCTGAGACCAGGTTTGAACTCAGGTCCTCCTGACTTCAGGGCTGGTGCTCTATCCACTGCGTCACCTAGCTGCCCCGATTTGGCTCTTCTTAGCAATGTGGTGATTCAAGACAATTCCAATAGAACTGGGATGAAAAATGCCTTCCACAGCCGATGGAAGCTTACTATTTACACATTTTTCTTTTGTTGGTTTGCTTTTTTCTTTCTTATTTTTTTTTTCACTTTTGTTCTGATTTATCTTTCATAAATAAATGTGGAAATATATTTAAAATGATTATACATGTAAAAATGATATGTTTTTATTTTTAATTCCTTGGCTTTTTATATGGCTTCCCATGCCTCAAAACAGGGCCTCCTCATGTGATTTAGTAATCCATTTTCATCATAGGTTCAAAAACTCCAAATATACATTTCTATAAAATATAACATAGTCAATATGTATTTTTCCCATAGTCCCTCAAAAGTTTGCTGATTCAGAGTTTCCCAGCAATAACTTACAAGTTCTTAAAATAGTTATGTGTAAATTAGTTGCTGGGAAACAAAGCAATACAGCTATCAATCAGTACCTTCATCTCAGAGATGGGCTGCTTTTTTTCTAAGCTCCTCTCAGAACTGTGTTTTTCTCCTCAAGCTGCTTTTCTCTATGTGTCTCCACAAATATCTTTATCTCCTTTTCAACCAATAAAAATGTCCACATAAGAAAGAAATCAGTACATTATCCATATCAGCTCCTTTCCCTTGTCTCTGTCCACTCTATCCTAACTTTCCATTTTACCCTCTGGAATACTCATTCTATTATTAATAAATTACATATAGAGATACATATTTATGTATATATGGAATGGCTGAATAAGTTATGATATATGAATGTAATAGCATTTTATTGTTCCATAAGAAATGATGAACAGGCTGATTTTAGAAAAGCCTGGAAAAACTTAGATGAACTGATGCTAAGTGAAGTGAGCAGAATGAAGAGAACATTGTACAGAATAACAGCAAGATTATGTGATGATCAACTATGATGGACTTGACTCTTCAACAGTGAGGTGATTCAAGGCAATTCCAATAGACTTGTGATGGAAAGAGTCATCTGTATCCAGAAATAATCATATATATATATATATATGTACATATATATATACATGTATAATTAGACCTGCATGAAATATTGTATTTAATTTCCCAAGTATATGTCCTTTCCCCCACCTCCAAAGAGAATGTAAGCTTTTTGAGGATAAAGATTTTAAAAAAAAACTTCATATCCCTAGTGCCTAGTCCTATGCTTTACACATAGTTGATGATTAATAAATTCTTACTAAATTGAATTTTCAGATTAATTGACCCAAACATCCTGGATCAAACTTAATCTCTTTGTAATAATGAAATCTTTCTGATAGGACGGCAGATTTTGAATATTCTAAGTAAATTATTAGTAATTACTTAGCTAAAATTTTCCTTCCCTATACCAATGGACAAACAACAACCACAACAATATTGATAGCTCCCATTTTTAAAAGAACACACTTACACACATTGGCTCATTTTATCCTTAAAACAACCCTGTAGAGTATTATTATTATTCCCATTTTATAGATGAGTAAAGTAATAGTTAAAGAGATTAAGAAAACTGCCCAGGATCCCATGACTAGGGTCTGAGGCAGGACTTGAAATCTAGTTTTCCTGATGTGAAGTCTAGAGCTAGCCACCAGAATGCAAAGTCTGTGAGATAATAAAATATAGATAGGCAAGTTATAGTGGTGTTTTATTCATTTAAAAAATCATAAAGATTTAACCCTATATGTAGATTTCCTCTCCTTCCCCATTAACAACAAACAGCCTTTCTTTTCACTTTTTCTTTGACTTTCTTTTTAAGCACTTTAAAAAATATGCATATCAGTATCATCACTTAAGCCGCTACTTCTCTTACAGAGAAAAGGACCCTAAGAAAATGGTACATAGGATAGGCAATTTTTGATGACAAAATGAGAAATATTAGGAGTAAGGGGCTCAATCAGGGAATGAGGATATAGGTAAGCAGAGCACTTTAGTGAGGAACCCTGGAGAATCTGAAAGGCTCAGAAAAGATGCTGATAGGAGAGGTATTGGAAAGAAACTTTTTCTTAGCTTTTCGCTGATTATCCCTGGAATGATTGTATTCAATTCAAAGAACCTGAGAGTTTTCTATTGGAAAATCATAGGATTATAGAGTTATATCTCAAAGAAACCTCAGAGACCATCTAGTCCAATTATATTATTTATCAAATGAGGAAGCTGATGCTCAAGGAGAATAAAGTACTTATTGCAAATCAGTCACACACCAGAGGCGGAAGCTGGGTCCTTTGACACTAGAACCAATGTTCTTTTCACTATGCCATGAATTCTTAGAAATAGAAATAAATAATTCTGGCTTTACTGCAGGTATTAGGATAAGATTTGGAACAAAGGACCATTCATACTAGCCAAATACATAATCCTTATTCTAGAACAGAGAGTTTAGCCCTTTTCTTATTTTGGACAACTAGGTTGGACAAATTAAAAGGCAGTGGGAGAGTACTTTTCCTCTTTTCCTTGATCTTAGAACATTCTTCATGCATCCAAAATCTACCTACTCTGTTTTGAACCCTATGGCAACAACCAAAAAGTATATTTCCCTCAAAGATCCCCAATAGTCCATCCAGCATCAAAGATTCTCAGACCCAAAGCATTCCCAACCTTAAAAAGCCACAGAATAATCCACTACATCCTAGAAATGCCACTTATGGCACATAATTCCTTTACTATTCTTATTAAATGTCTCACCTGAGCCTTTTGCTATCTGTAGCCAAGATTAAGATAGTGTAGGTTGGGATGACAGGGAATATCTACCTTTGTATTCCCCTTTGACTAATGCTTTTTGGAAGGATGGATTTATCTCTTCCATAACCATGAAATCTGATGGTGGCTCCTTGTTTCTCCCTTGATATTCCCTTTCATTGTGTGTCTTAGATGTTTCCTCAGACCTTTTCCCCTCTCTCTCCACACACAATGGAGATAATCTTATATATTACAACATATTTCCTCACTTGGGCACAACAACCTCACAGGGCACCAAGAAGACCCATGGCACATTTAAATGCTATAATTCAAGACGGAGGAGGATAAGAAGTTCATTCTTGGCCAGCTGTGCTTGGCTGGCGCCTCAGCCTAGCAAGAAAAAAAAATGCATGTTATTTTTGCTTTTATCAAAATCTTCAGGGATAGTTTATGAGAGAAAAGTCAGTCTAACCACTTGTCCAGCTTCTTCAGTGGCATATTAAAATCCCAGGTTGAATAGGAAGCTCTATTTGCACTCATTTCAAAATTGATGGCAGCAGAGTAGAAGATTGTAATCTGCTTGGTATTTAATTTGTATTTCCAGATAATAACAATGGTAGTAACAATTTGTACTGCCATGGTCCCTTTCATCTGAGAATCTCAAGAGTGCTTTTCTTTGGAAATAATAAATTAAGTCACAAGGCCTCTGTGAAAAAGATTAAAGTGAAAATATGAATTTGAAGAACCACTTTACTGCCTACATTTTTACCTGTTACATAAATATATAAATATTTTTCTTTTAAATCTTTCCTTTATAAGAAAGAAAGGAAGAAAGAAAAAACCTTGTGTAAAATGATACAATACCACTAGAACAGATTGGCAATGCACTATCATACCAAAGTATTACTGTGCTGAATTAAAACCATTCTTCTGAGTGCAAGACCATGATAATTAAATGAGATATCCCATAAGGAAGTGTGCTGATTAATAAATTCTTTGATTACCAGGTATGATAAGTATACCTCCAATCAATACAATTGCCTGAAAGCTTCAAATTAGAAATTGCACAATAAAACATAAATGAAAGGTACTAGGTTTGGGTGGCTTTAATTACAAGCAATGATTAATTGATCATTCAAATGGTATTGATCTACAACTTATTTAATTCCTTGCAATTTAATTTGTCAAATTTGACCCCAGATAACTGATTATTTGCTCAATTATTGCTCTCCCTAGAAGTGATGAGATTGATGGAAGAGGAATGGTTAGAAACTATATGGCAAGCACTGCTAGCTCAAAGAACTCATCATTTTCTGTCCCTATATCTTGGCTCACACTGATTCCTCTTGCCCAAAAGACCTTTTCTTCTCTGCCCCTCTCCACCCATTATTTGGTCTTTAAGGACAAGCTCAAGACATACCTACTTGAACCAAATGATCAACTAGGCCAGACCAACTTAAGAAGTGGCCCATGACCATATGAACATTAGTTGTAGAAAAATACAATGAAAGTACATAGTACAATGAAAAGACCAAAGCTCTTGGGAGTCAGACCACTTCCCTGGCTCACTCTGAATTTTGACTTTCTCAGCAACTGAGGACTTTCTGGCCCTGGGTTGCTGCTCTAACAACCATTTTTCTGCTTAGCCACATGGCTCTTCACATTCGTTAGGAACCCTGGTATCTATCTGAATAGGTTTTGGTGTAGATCAGCTTTCCTTCCAAATTGTACTCTGCATAGAGCTTATTCAATGACTGGCATGTGATGATATTTGTCATATGATATCATCTCTCCCCTGAAGCTTTCCTTGTCATTCCAGTTAACAAAGGTTTACTTTATTTGATTTAGGAGATAGAGCTCTGAAGCTGGAATCAGAAAGACCTGAATTTGAATCCTGTCTCAGATATCACTAGCTGTGAGACCCTGAACAAGTCATTTAACCCCTCTCAGCATCACTTTTCTCATTTGAAAAGTGGAGCTAATAATGGCCACTTTACAGGCTTATTGTGAGATAATATATGTAAAGTGCTCTGTAAACCTTAAAGTATTATTACCATCCATCACGTTGCCTCTTTGTGAACTATTTTATATTATTCTCAATTACATGTATATACATCTTGTATCCCACTGTCCTTCTACCTCTCAGGAGATCTATAGCTAGCTGACATAGTGGCTAGAACTCTAAATGTTTAATAAATGCATGTTGATGAGTCAGTCAGTCAAGAATTAATTAGCAAGCATAGGATCATAGTCTCATGGTTCTAGAGATGGTATCTGCACAGTGGGTATCTACTTCAACCTCCCTTATTTTAAAAATGAGAAAACTGAGGTAAAGGGAGATTAAGTTATTTTCCTATTCTGAATATGTTCTAGCAAGGAAATCCTGTGCTAATTTATATCATATTGACCTAAGGGCTTACATTTATATAGCACTTTATATTCACAAAGTGTCTTCTTTACACTAATCCTGGAAGATAGATATAGAGATATCATTCATTTTATCCTCCCCACAATTTGTAAGGATATACACATTTATTTCTGTTTTCCAGAAGAGAATTCTGAGGGTCAGAGAGGTTCAATGATTTGCCTATGTTCATAATAGCTAGTAAGAGTTAGAATCAGGTTTTAATTCCAAATCTCTCTGAATTTCAATTCCAATCCCAGTTATTATGCCATAGTCATAAAGCTAGTCATACTTGAGAAGTTCTTGGTAATAATTAGACAAAGTTCCCATCTATGATACCTGTATCACTGCTGGCAATGTCTGATGTAAACATGGAAGGAATTTAATGAAAATGTTCTTATGCCATGGACAAGTTTGTGTTTGCCCTGATTTTCAAAAATAGAAAACAAAAGACAGTTTTCATTAAAGTTATCTATGGAGAAATGAAATCTGAGAATTTCTCTGCACACCAAAAGGTGATCCTTACCCTCCTCACCTCTTCAGGAATGGGTCTCCCATATTGGGGTCCTATTCTGCCCAATGAACATTGTTTGGCCCTTCTTTGATGCATTTTCCATGTGATACTATGTATTAGAGTTAACTGTCTTAATTTCTTTTCTTTTTTATTTCTTTTTATAATACTTTTAAGTATTATAAGCTTTCTGAGGTCAATGTTTTATCTAAATGTGTATCCTTATCATACCCTCACTCTTGTGCCTGAATCAATGTTCCATAGAAAGCAGGTGCTTAATCAATACTTATTGAATGCTATCTGAGGTCTAATGGTGGCATTATCTTTTAATTCAGTGAATGGTATGTTTTTAAGATTCTGTGGTGGCTCTCCTCACAACATATAGGCCTTCCTGCCTTAGTGAGAAGACAACAGAATTCCAAACAAGGATGTGGTTTAACTGTGAATGGATCGGTGAAAGAGGCTATGAACAATATTAATCAAAAATTGAAGAAAAATTAATGGAGTTTATGACCTGAACTGAACCAAAGAGCAGCACTTTAAGTGGCCAAAACCCTTTTTGCTAAAGGATTGAATAAATTCTGAAGGGAAATATATTGGACAAGGATCTTTAAAGGCATTAATTATCCAGGGAATTTAGATAAGATCATAAATATACAGCTGGAAAGCACATCAAAGCTGTTTAGTCCAACATGTACCTGTTTAAGAATATCCTCTAAAATTTCATTGACAAAGTTCTTTTGAAGACTTATATGGAAGGGGAGCCCACTACTTCACCAACCAAGCAATCAATCAACAAGCACAAAATTTATTTATTTATTTATTATTGTGTGTGTGTGTGTTTGTATTTTTATTTTATTTTATTTGCAAAACATATGTATGGGTAATTCTTCAACATTAACCCTTACAAAGCTTTCTGTTACAGATTTTTCCCCCCAACTCCCCACCCTTCCCCTAGATGGCAGGATATCTACTAAGTGTTAATTATGTTAAAATATTTGGCAAATCGAATATATGTATACATATTTCCAAACTTATCATTGTTGAAGCACAAGATTTATTAAACATCTTTAATGTGCAATCACTGAAGATGCAGAGATATTAAAAAATGAAACTTTATTTGCCACAGGGAATAATAGCATGTATTAAAAGGTTATTTTTAATATATATGTAAAATAAGTGAGTATATGCAAGTCTGTATGAAACAGAGCATATATGTATGTGTATGTGTAATAGAACAATGACCAAAGAAGGTCTAGTCCTTAGAGTATATGCATATTTATCCTTCTTTGTGTGTACATGTTCATGTGCAAAATTCTCTGCCTAGTTTCAATACAACACGTAAAGACTAAGTGAGCCTATTTTCAACCCAGAAAGATTAAGGGGCTAGTTCTGTGACAACAACTTTCTTAAAAAGTGGGGAAAAAAGGCTAAATAAAACTTTAAAGCTAGAAGAAGGGATGACAAATGCCAGGGGGAGGGGATTGAGGGAAAAGGGAAAAGAATCAGTGAAAGTAGAGTTATTTTATAGTAAGTTAAGCAAAAATAGCTTAAGAGACAACATACTGTCTTTATAGCAGGAGAGGGAAGAATTCATTAAAAACAACAACAACACAGTATTAGAGAGAAATGAAAGAAAATATAAACCTAAGTCTCATAACATTAAATATGAATGGATTAAACAATCCAATAAAACAAAAGAAAGTGACATATGGGAATAAGAAAACAAAACCTCACAATCTGTTGCTTACAAGAAACACATCTTTAAAAAACAACAACAAATATATACACAGAATAAAAATGAGAGGCTGAAATAAAATTTACTATGCATCAGGCAAATCCAAAAAAGGAGTTACAATCATGCTATCACAATATCAAAAGAGATAAAAGAGTAAGCTGTATTATGTTGAAAGGAACCATGGACAATGTTAATGTTAATATTAAACTTATATGATCCAAATGTCCTAGCACCTAAATTTATAAAGGAAAAATTAACTAAATTACAAAAATACATAACAAAAGTATGATAATAGCAATAGACTTTAATATCTTTCTCAGTTTTGAAGAAGTCCAACAGAAAGATAAATACAATGAAAACAGAAAACTGAACACATTGCTGAAGAAACCAGAGCTTAAAGAGTTTGATATCTTCTGAAAGGGACTGCTAAAGAATATACATAATTCTCAGCAACACATGGAACTTTTATTGAAATATTGCATTTAATGAACATGGAAGAATAAAAATACTAATCACTTCAGGAAGCACAAACAAAAGACACAAACCCAAATAGCTACTTAAAAGTAAAATATTACATAATGAGTGGATGCAAGAATAAATTATAGAAGCAATTGATAATTATTTAAAGAAAATTATAGTGAAGAAACAACATACCAAAATTTTTGTATGCAGCTAAAGCAGGCCTCAAGGTAAAAATTGGATCCCTAAAACATTATTAGCAAAGAAGAAAATTAATAAACTGAGATAACCAGTTTGAAATTTCTAATAGGTGAAGTAGTCTAGTAGAAAAACTAGGACTAGATTTGTAAATCTGGCTGTCATCTGCTTAGAGTTATAATTAAACCCATGTTGACATATATGGTCAAAGAGAAAGAGAAAGAGACACAGAGAAGAAAGATAGCGAGAGAGGCAAAGAAAGAGAAAACAGTTCAGGACAGAGCCTTGTGATATATTCATAATTAGAGTGTGTGATATTGATGATAAAAATAGCAAAGGAGACTATGACAGAACAATTGAAAAATTTAGGAGATTAACTAAGAAATAGTTAATTTCTAGAGAGGAGAGGGTATCCACGGGGGGGGGGGGGGAGGTGATCACCACTTTTAGATGCAATTGAGATCAAGAAGGATAAGGACTGGGAAAAGGCCTTCAAAATCAAGTTAAGAGACTGTTGGTGACTTGGGGAAGATAAGTTTCAGTTATATGGTGAAGTTGTAATCCAGAGAACAGAGGGTTAAGAAGTTAGAGGAGAGGAAGTGGAGGTTATGAGGATAGACAATTTTCCTTCCCCTTCTCCCCCAGAAGTTTAGTTGATAAAAGGAATAGAGATATAGGACAACAGCAAGAGAGGATACTAGGGTTTACTGAACAATTTTTAAAAGGGAGATATTTGGCAGTAGAGAAGGAACCAATTGATAGGGAAAAACTAAAGATTAGGATAAAAAGGGCAATCTGCTAAAGAAAATGGGAAAGTATGGGATCAAGAAAACACACAGAAGGGTTGGTTTTTGCAAGAAGGGTCACTTTATTATTAGAAACTATGATAGGAAGGGGGTAAGCACAGGGTAATGCCATGGCATTTTGAATGAAGAGAATGGGGAGTTTATGGCAAAATATCTCAATGTTCTCAGTAAAGAGATAACCCATTCCAATTTTAACAACTTTAACTGCTACATAATTCTTTATACTAAGCCTATATCTGATTCTCTACAACTTTCTCCCATTGTTCCTAGTTTTGCCTACTGAGGCCAAGAAAAAAAATAAAATTTCTCTCATATGTGATTTGAACACTGGTAATATATACCTACTAAGCTTTTTTTGCTCTTAAGTTGTGCACTATTGGATCTTTCAATTGATTTTCATATGACATAACCTCGTTATCTCACCATCCTATTTAATTGACTCTGGATATACTTCAACTTGTTTATATCTTACCTAAATTGTGATAGCTGGAACTAAACAGGCCAGAGTATTATGGAATTATCTACAGGCATACTTCAGAGATATTGCAGGATTGGTTCTAGGCCAACATAATAAAGCAAATGTTACCAAAAAAAAAAAAAAAAGAAAGTCATGCAGTGTTTTTGATTCCCCAGTGCATATAAAAGTTATGCTTATATTATATTGCAATATATTAAGTTTGAAATAATTGTGTCTAAAACACAATGTGCATACCTTGATTAAAAATGCTTTATTGCTAATAAATGCTAACCATCATCTGAGTATCTGAGTCTTCAAAAAGTCATAATCTTTTTGCTGGTAGGAATTCTTGCCTCAATGTAGATGACTGCTGACTTATAAGGATGATTGTTGAAGTTTGGGGTAACTAAGGCAATTTCTTTAAAAAAAAGATAACAATGAATTTTTTCCTATTAATTCTCTTCCTTTCATTTGAATACTTAAAAGGCTATTACAGGGCTATTAATTGGTCTAATTCCAATATTGTTGTGTCTCAGCAGCCTGTGAAGTGGGAGAGAGATGGGAAATGGCTTGCTGGTTGAGCAGTCAAAACATGCACAACAATTATTGATTGTTTGCTATTTTATATAGGTGTGGTTTGTACTAATTACCATTAGTAATATCAAAGATCACTGACCTCTACCATTATTCTTCTCTGTCTTCTTCTTTCATTATTCAAATCATTAGTACACATGTATATACATGCATAAATAGAAAGATAGACAGAAAAGTAGAGGTGAATAGATAAATGCAAGCCAAGGACAAGGATATTCCTTTCCCCCCAACCCTAAAGCTGACATTGAACAATAAGATTTGGAAAGATTTTTATGCAAAACAGCATTGTGGATACTGTATAAGGCTTATTGGTAAGTGGATTAAATAGGAGAAAGGATGAAAAATGGGGGAATGCATTACAGACCCTAGATAAAAAGATTTTAAATTTCCATATCTTCATATCACTGTGTGGGGTGGGGGACAACAAATAAATTTGGTTAATTCCTAGTACACCATATAAAAGATTTTTTTGTTTGCTTTAGTCCTTCAACCAACTCTGAATATACCTTATAATCTAGCCTATATCTATTCATTATGTCAATCAGTATAAGAGGCATTTAAATGCTTTGCTGAAATCTAAATGTATTATGGCTACAACATTCTTTTTATCTACCATTCTAGTTACCTTGTCAAAAAGAGAATTAAGGGTAGTCTTGCATGACCTGTTCTTAATGAAGCTATGATAGCCTTTAATAATCACTTCTTCTCTTTCTAATGTTCACAAACAATCTCTTTAATAATGTGTTCTAGAGTTTTCTGGGAATTGAAGTCAAGTTTATTGACTTATGGTTTGCACTTTGCCACCTCCTTTCTTTATTGAAAATTGGTACATTTCACTTGATTGGTAAGATCACAGAATAGCTATTTTCTTCAAACTTCTTCAGGCCAAAAATCTCAGAAAAAGAAATGATGTGTCAGGTATGGAACAACTAAAGCTAAATCCACATGATTAGAAGAGAGAAATATCACACAGAGTAAAGAAACAACATCAACAATAACCCATTAAATAATATCACAATAATGATAAATTAAAACAGGAGTCTTTAAGATTTCCTATGTCATGGACCTTTTTGGCAGGAAGTCCATGAACCCCTTCTTAGAACAATACTTTTAAGTGCACAAAAGAAAATACAAAGGATCACAAAGAAAGCAAATTATATTGAATTAACATTCTTAAAATATATTTTTTAAAAAGGACCTCAAGGGGCAGCTAGGTAGTGTAGTGGATAGAGCACCAGCCCTGAAGTCAGGAAGACCTGAGTTCAAATCTGCTCTCAGACACTTAATATTCCCTAGCTGTGTAACCCTGGGCAAGTCACTTAACCTCAATTGCCTCACCAAAAAGCCAAAAAAAAAAAAGGACCTCAAGTTAAGAAACTTTGAATTAAATACTTTGAGTATCCATTCAGCATCCCAACTCCAATACAAAAAGACAAAAACAAAACAAAAACAACACCCCCCCCAAAAAAAAACCACTCCATTCCTGGAATATAGTGAGTACAAGCAAATTTGCAAGCTTATATTTCTATATTTGTTATTAGCATTCCCTGCCCAATCTCCCAAGAATAGCATCTAGACCTTCACAGTCTGAGAGAAAGCAGATACTTATTCGACCCAACCACACAAAAGAGAAGGGAATGGAGAGTAAATGCAGATAGTGTAGAGTGAATGCAAAATCATCTCAAGAGAAAAAGATCTTTCATGTCTAATGGAAAGGATATTGAAAACCCAGATGGGACCAGTCCTCTCCCCTTGAAGATTATCTCCCGGTTCTAGAGATTGTTTATACCCAGAAAGTTAAATTTTCATTGTGAGCATTTATACCTTGACAATTCACAGGGACTACAAATCTAGATTTGATTTATTTTGTTGATTATCTAGACTTAAGAAAGTGATAGAGAACATGTTAATAATGCAGATAAAACTTAAAAGCCATCATTTTTGCAGAACTAATTCTTAAACGTTTATCACCACATCCCTGCCTGAGTACTAGTTATACTTTTGTTACTAACCCTCTGCGCAGGTCTTATATTCTACCTCGAGTTCAATTTTCTCATTTGTAAAATGTGACATTTGTACTAGATGACTTCTCAAATCCTTTTCAGTGCTGACATTTAATATTCTATTCCTTACAAAGTTTCCTAACTTTCCTCATCTGTAAAATGGAGGTGGGGTGAGAGTGGATTAGTTAGTCTCTAAGCCTAAAATCCATGATCCCAACTCTTATCCAACTCTCCCATCCTACCTTAATATAAAGAATACTCTGAAATAATTTTTTTAAATTTCTTTCTTCTTTATTGTCATGAGCCTCAAATATTCTACCAAAACTGTTCAGTTCATCAATCATTCACACAATTATTAAATCTATTAAGTACCTACTATGTATTAGGCACTGAGATATTAAGAATATGAGTACAAGAATATGAAAATAACAATAATCCCTCTTCTTAAGGGGCTCATATTCTAAAGGAGGCCAGACTTATATGAATGTCAGAATAAATATAAATTTAACAAATGCAAAAATTCCAAGTATTTGAGTATAAGATAGTTTAGAAGGGAGGATATTAGCAGTTGGTGGATCAGGAAAGGCTTCACATCAGAAAGACACTTGAGCTGAATTTTAAAGGAAGAAAGAGACCATGAAATGGAGGTGAGGAGTACATTTCAAGCACATGTAGCCAGTAGAAACTTGTAGAGGTGAGAGACAGAGTGTGGGGTATGAGGGACAAAGAGAAGGTCAATTTGATTAGATCACAATATTCAAAAGACTGAAGAGATGGCTTGTTCCCAGTTATGAAGTTTTAAAACCTAAACAGATGAGTTTGTACTTTATCCTGATGATGAGATTCAGTGCCAAATATTGGAGATTGGCACCAAAAATATTGGAGGTTGGGGTAGCAATTCCTAGTTCAAAATACAAGGTACTAGACTTGAGTGGTGAGGCATATGAGAAGAATTCACAATGATCTTCTCTTTGCTAAAAGGTACCTTTATTTATCAGAAGAGATTACTGACAAAATGAAGATATAAAATAGACTCCAGGAGTGGTAAATATGAAATCGTATTGGGAGAGCATATAGTTAGCAAGGAAAGAAGCTTTAACAATTAACAAGGGAAAAGACAAGTTCCCTGGTGGAACCCACATTAACCAGAGAAAAGGGAGTAAGCCATTGACTGTGGCAAACTAAAGCCACAGAGGAGTTAGCTATAACAAGGGGAAAGGCACCATAAGGCTTGGGGGGAGGGAGTGAAAAGAAAGACTAACCTCAAAGGGGAATCAGCAAAGATGGCCTAAACCATGGACAGATTTAAAGAGAAAATTTAGCCTTGGTAGTTTGACATCATAACTTGGCTTTCTGATTGAATACAGTAAGGTGGAGTTTCCCAAGGCCTCCACCAGAGGATTATAAGGTAGAGCTGATCCTCATCAGTGCTCTTCCCTGCTTCCCTCAAGGATCATTATAATCTTATCAGGACTTCAGTCTTTTACATGTGCAAGAATGTTTGTGGCAGCCCTTTTTGTAGTGGTATGAAACTGGGAAATAAATGGATGCCCATCAACTGGAGAATGGCTGAATAAATTATGTATATGAATGTTATGGAATATTATTGTTCTGTAAGAAATGACCAGCAAGATGATTTCAGAGAGGCCTGGAGAGACTTGCATGAACTGATGGTAAGTGAAATGAGCAGAACCAAGAGATCATTATACACGGCAACAAGACTATACGATGATCAAGTTAAATGGACATGGCTCTCTTCAAAAATGAGATGATTCAGGCCAGCTCTAGTTCAGTGATGAAGAAAGCCAGAGAGAGGCCTGTGAGAACTGAGTGTGGATCACAACAGCATTTTCATGCTTTCTCTTGATCTTTGCTTGCATTTTGTTTTCTTTCTTAGGTTTTTTTTTCTTCTAGATCTGATTTTTCTTTTGCAGCAAGATAAGTGTATGAATATGTATACATATATTTGATTTATCATATATTTTAACATATTTAACATGTATTGGACTACCTGCCATCTAGGGGAGGAGGTGGGGAGAAGAAGGGAAAAATTTGGAACAGAAAGTTTTGCAAGGGTCAATGTTGCATATATTTTGCTTATAAACAGCTTTAATAAAAAAAAATTTTAAAAATAAAAAAAAAAGATTTCATTCTTTCTCTACCAACCCTACCTGAGTACCCAGGATCTCATTACTAGAAACAATAGAAAGCCATATTTCCACCATGTGTTAGCTCTGCAAAATGAGATGCTAGGGATCCCTTCCTTTTGGAAGTGGCAGACTATGAGTGTAGAATATTGTATTTGCTGTCATGTATCTGTTGTTTGGTTTGTTATGGTTTAGAAAGGAGACCCCTCGAAGAAGAGTGTCACAAGGTGTCTCAAAAGAATTTGCAGGCTTAAATTCATCTCCAAGTCAAGGGGCAAGTTTATTGTAATTGTAACACCAACTCAAGCAGGCTAAATTCCAAAAGGATTTAGGAAAGAATCAGGAGCAAAAAGATACATTTAGGTGCTTCATGTCACTGATATGCTAATTTTATTGCTTAGATGTAGAATTGAGGAGTAGTCTGAGAAGTGGAGTTGAAGAGTGGTTTGCTATGCATCTCATTATTATCTCAGAAACTTTGTTATTACTGACAGATTATTATCTGACAGACAGCATTTGGGGAACTAGGCATTGCCAAGGCCCTGTGGTTCAGGGCTACTGACATATTTCCCCTAGAAGCTACATCCCATCAGTTTTATGGAATGTTTTTCTTCTTCAGTTTTTGTTACAGAGGAAAGCTCTTTGGATAAGGAAGGGGGAGGGACATAATGAAAATGATATAAAAACAGAAGGCATCAATTAAGAAAAAGAACTAATATTAAGGTCTAAGGATTTACAAAGGGACACTCAAAAATGAAAATCTAAGTTCTTTATTTGGAACTATCAATACATTTTTTCTTTCCTTTCCATCCCTATTCTCCTTTTCCTACTTAATCCATTTATAAATAAGCCTTGTGTTTATCCTAAATTTCAGGCTTTCTTATGAAGAATTATGAAAATATCTACAAGCTTTATCCATCTTTCTGGGCCCAACCCTAGTTTTACTTCTTTCCTGAAGCTCTCCTTAGCTATTCCACCCCCACAGGACTTTTTAGCTTCCCTGAACTCCTATTGTGCTCATATTCAAGACCATTAAGTTTAGCACCTGTTTACACACATCAATTAAAGGCCAACTAAGTCTCTTTAGTTAGAGAATAACATGATTCATAATAATAATATATTCATTTATAACTCACAAAGCACTCTGACACATATACTTCTATTTGTTCTTAAAACACTTATAAATCAACCAGGGAAGGGTTTTTTTTTTCCTTTTGACAGAGAAGGTGAAAAAAATTGATAATGACTTGCCTACAGTAGAATCTTGATCTTGTTACATTATTCTTGGGCCCTTTCTACTACTCTAAACTGCCTTTGACCTTTCTGGTGTTCCTTTCTCAATTCCTCTTCCCCTTTATAACTACTTATTTATTGGTTCATTAGGTGGTTGATTATGGCTTCTACCCATCCTCCTTGAATAAGAGTCTTCCCTGTATTCCTTGACACCTATTGGCAAAGACATCTTTCTGTTTCCCCAATTTGTGATTCAGATGAGCTAGGGCTTAGGTGATCAGGTGGAGAAGACTGTTTCTGCTTAGTTGCATATCTCTATTAGCTTAGTGGGTTGTTTCCAAAAGATAAGTGTACAGCTGTTCTCCATCTCTCTTAAAATTGTAAAGTTGTGAAGCCTTACGACAATTTGCAATAGAAACAGTGGACTCCTCCTCAACAGAATTTTGAACATAAGCTAGGAAGCCATCTGTTTTGGATAGTCTAGTTAAAGCATCCAAAGGTAGGGACAAAAAGAAACTGATCCCTGGAGATTCTCTCCAATCCTTAAAAGTGAAATGCCATTTCCTAGCTCTTGTGAAATTATAAATGGTTAAGCAAAGTTATTTTTAAAATTTGTGGGGGAAAATGCTTCCCCACATGATGCCATAATGCTAAGTTACAGCACAGTGGAATTTTTTATGACCGAGTTATAAATTGTTGAAAATAAGAGTTTAAAATGGAAATGCTGACATAATCTTATCTATGGCAGCATGAATAAACCACTATTAACAATTATTATTGTGCCTTTTATGGGTGTTAGCATTATAAAAGTTCAACTTGCTCAATGTGCCTGTCTTTTAATGTGAGTTAAAAGGTAATTTGCCTTGATACAAATTAAGTAGTGTCAATTCAGTGGCATTATGAATTAATTAGTTGCAATACACTATAATGAGTTTGGAGAATGCAACTGTGCTTTCAATCTGTTTTATTTATAGCACGTTCTTACTATGTTACACCTTTTCAGATATTAAGTGCCAAACAGACTTGCTTCTTTAAAAGGTTAATTATCCAAGACAGTTTTATAGTAATTCATTGAAAGGCCACATATTTTAGCTCTTTGCCATCTTAGATTTATGTATTTATAAACATTGAAAAATTGCTCAGACAAAACTTTTATTTCTTTCCATGCTGTCACATATCTCCCCCGTCTTCTGCCATGGGCAACTGCTTTAACTAAAAATGGGGAAAGCACAGATAATCTATACCATGAAATTATAAAATTATAAAATCAATAGCTCCTTTGGATGAGGAAGTATTATGATGTTGCAGAAAGAATAATAGAGATATATTCAAGCATTTACTCTTGTACTAACTTTGTGTTCAGTGACCAAGAATTTGGTGTTACTGCAACTTCATCCTTCATAGCACTACCTTTATATTTGACTGCTTTTAAATTTGGCTGACATAGCCAGATATAATCATTTTCCTATTTTCATCTCTATGCCCAGGGCTTGGTCTCCATCACCACAGGAAAGATCTTAGCTTCTGGTGAAGATAGAAGCTTTCCTCAGCATCATACTTTGCTTTTGCTTGTACATTCAATCTGTTCTCATCCTAGTTCATACTTCTTATAAGTTTTTAATATATTATCTCACTTATTTTTCACAGCCACATAGTGAGGTACAAGCACTTAATTCAGCACTTTTCTTTGGGAAGATATTTTTTTTTTTGCTTTTTGCTTTTTGCTGAGGCAATTGAGGTTAAATGACTTGCCCAGGGTCACATGGCTAGGAAATGTTAAGTGTCTGAGACCAGACTTCAGGGCTGGTGCTCTATCCACTTCACCACCTTAGCTACCCCATGAAGATATTTCTTATCCCTTATCTAACACAATTAGCCCTGTTCCTTTTTTTGGTCATACATGTCCATGATGACAGTTTTATATGCAATTTTTTAATACTTAAATCATGATTGAAAATATATTGTGCATGGCTAATGTGGAAATTCCATGTATAATCTATGGCAAATTGCTTGCTTTCTCAAGGAGGTGAAAATGAAGGGAATGAGGAAGAGAGTTTTGAACTCATTCAAAAGTCTAAAATATGAATGTTAAAGATTGTTTGTACATGTAATTGAGAAAAAAATTTAAAAAAAAAATAAAAAAGCCAACCAAACAAATGTGCCTGTTTGGGAATGTAAATATTATCTTCACAAGAGGATAATACATGGTAAAAGAAGGTGAATAAATTCATAGATTTAAGGTTACAAAGAACTTTAAATATCATCCAATCCAACCCTCTCATTTTGTTAAATGAGGAAATTGAGGCTTAAAAACTTTAAGTGCCTCTGATCACATGGATATTAAAAGTATGATTCTAACCCTTGGCTTTCATACTTGCAGGTGCAGTGGTTTTATCTAACTCTCCAGTAGATCTCTAATAAAATTTTGGCCTTTCTTCCCAGCTCTCTATCTATGCTCAGGTGTCGCTGACCATGGTGCTAGTAATAACACCATCCATGATGTTTGTCCCTCCATATAATTCACAACTGCTTACTTTTTGGATTTACTTTATGGGTATAAATATGATTTCAAGGTAGAGAGTTTTGGAGGAGAATGAAGAGTTTGATCTCTAAGTGTAATGGCAAGACTATAGCTACAAAGATATTTGGAAATAACAACAAACAAAAACAACTGGCATTCTTATATCACTTTAAGGTTTACAAAACATTATATGTGTATCTCATTTTATCTTCATAACCATCCAGGGAGGTAAGTGCTATTATTGTCATGCTTGTGAAGAAACTGAGGCAGATACAGGTTGTGACTTGACCAGGGTCCCTTAGTTAGTAAGAATCTAAGGCTATAGTGCTTTTCAGATCTTTCTGTTTTCAGATTCAGGGTTCTATTCACTGTGCCACCTAGCAACTGCTGATTTTACCCACTCAAGAAAACAGACTAACAGATGATATTTTATTGTATGGGATATGAAAGTGCCCCAAAATTTTTTAAAGCCCTACCTAAATAATGCCAGAGGAAAGGTATTGATCAGCTCAAGTAGCATCAAAAATTGCTGCTGAGGGACAAAACCAAAAGGCATATTAAGTTTCTGGGAGCCAGAGGGAATGAGACCACTGCAAAAGGAAGGCTGAGAGCAAAAAGGGAGTGCAGGCTTTAAAAAAAAAACTAATGCAGTTTAAAAAAAAAACTCAAAAACTCCAATTCCCTGGGATTATTTTTCTTTTTTCTTTTTCTTTTCTTTTCTTTTCTCTTTTTCTTTTTTTTTTTTTTTGTAGAAAAGATCCCAGGTTAGGTTTTAGAAAAGATCCTTCCTTTCCAGGTGGCATAGGTGCATGCCTGTGATTTTACAGGGCAATCTTTGGGGAAGCTAAGTTGTTCTTCCTCATTCCTCACTTGGAAAAATACAAAAACTGCTGGCAACTTCATAAGCTACTGGGCACAGTGTCCTTTAGGGTATACCATCCTTATACTGGAACATCTTCCTATATAGCCATCCTTTAACCCTGTGTCAAGCCAGTTCTAGAAGACAGCTTGTAACTGTGACCATATAATTTATTTCAGAGGCTGACAAGCCTGAACACTGTCAAGCCTAAACACTTTTTTTAGAAGAGCTGTTCATCCAGACCAGTGCTCTTCTACGTGAATTTCTTCTGCAGATAGATGGCAGATTGTTTTAAAATATAGTATATATACATGTTGTCTTTTTTTCACTGCAGATTTGAATGAAAACTAATCAAAAACACCACAATGAACACTGGCAGTGGGTAAGTGGGGAGGGGTACATCCCATGTAGTTATAATAATAGTTACTTATCCAGTGATTCTGGTATGTACCCAATGGTATTTACCCAAGAGTGATAAAGCTCTACCCAGTGATATTTACCCAATAGTGATGGTTTTTACCCAGTGATCTTTACCCAATGATACTGCTTATTTGCCCAGTGGTGATAGTTATTTATCCAGATAAAACCCTTACAAGTTTGTCCTTTGTTATGAATGACAGGCTGAGAAGAGATCCCTAGATCCTGTTAAACTGCCAGGGTAACCATAAACTACAGAGTTTAAAGATCCTTGATCTAAAATATGAGAGCTGTTGGCTATTACTCAATCTTAACCAGGGGAATGAAGCTTAATGGTAAGAGAATCATGTAATAATGACATATACTAGCTGTGTAATTATGGATAAGATATTTAACCTCTCAATGCCCTAGACAACTGAAGAAGACTCTAAGTTACACTAAAGTCTGAGTTGTTGAAGTGCATTGGAGCAATGGAGAAAGTTCTCTATGTTCAGTGATGAAGAAAGCCATATATATCCAGAGGCCTGTGGGATCTGAGTGTGGATCACAACATAGTATTTTCATGCCTTCTATTGATGTTTGCTTGCATTTTGTTTTCCTTCTCACAAAAGATCTTTCTAGATTTGATTTTTCTTGTGCAGCAAGATAACTATAAATATGTATACATATATTGGATTTATCATATATTCCAACATATTTAACATGTATTGGACTACCTGTCACCTAGGGGAGGAGGTGGGGGAAAGGAGGGAAAAATTTGGAACAGAAAGTTTTGCAAGGGTCAATGTTGAAAAATCACCCACGCATATGTTTTGCAAATAAAAAGCTTTAATTAAAAAAGAAAGAAAGAAAGAAAGAAATCCTTCTGCCCCTTGCCAGCTGGAAAATGAAGCCCCTTTAACTGGTAATCTAACATTTTACAATAGAGATAAGATTTCAAATGCCTATTCCCCTAGGGGACAAGGGAACATAGAGTCAAACCCAAGGGACAGTGACTGGTACTAGATCCTTTCCTAAGAGCAGAATTTGGTAAGAAAACTATGGACAGGGGTGAATGTTTTCTAGTACAAAATGTGGAAAGGTAAAAGAATAGTTCATAAAGAGAATAAAAGTGGTGATGGAAGTAAATTCTGCTAACTTTATAGGTTTATCAAGGGCTAGACCTGTTGTTAATAACTTTAGGAACCTTCATACATTTAACTGGAGGAGTATTTATAAGGCTGTGCTAAATGTATACACATCCTTCGGATATTTTGCCAAAGCATATTATCTCAACGCCTTTTGCTAAGGTTATAGAAATAAAACTCTCAAAGTATCCTCAGGTTTAGAAAACTAAGAACCAAGCCTCAGACTTGAGTCTGCTATGCTTGAGGCATTCTTCAACTTCCCCATATTAAGGTAGCCAAGACTGAACAGCAGCCTGAGGCCACAGTTAAGAACTTCATCAGCCTCTACCTAGTCTGAGGTTGCCAATAGGCAGTGGGTAGAAGTAGAACAACCTTATCAACTTGTATTTGTGGTTTGGCCCGTCATATTGTCTTCCAGTGTTTATTGTGGAAGGAAAGACAGATGACCATATGAAAACTCTTTGAGGAAGAGAGGAGCAACATCAGAGACGTGTTGTTCGTGGATAGCTTATGTATTGTGTACCTGCTTTGGTGAAGTCTTGTACTAAGTCTTGTGTAATGTGCTTGAGTTCCTGAACACAGAGAATGCTTAAAGTCTAAGTAACAGTTAATCTATCACATTGTTAATTCAATTTAATTTGAATTTTTCTTTGTTACCCTACTGTATGTCAAGTTGTTAGACCAGCTAGACTTGAAACGACAGGCTCTCATTGAAAAAACTATAGCTTATAGAATCTAGTCATGGAAAAATTCTGGAAATAATATTTTTGGGGTTAGTGCAGTTGTGTGCCCTAAAATAATATCTTGCTTACAGCTAGCTTATTTTTTTCTCCCTATAACTGTATACTCACCAAATACCCTATGTATCTTGACATGCAAATTGACCAATTCCACATGGCCATCCAAAATCAGGGTATCAGTATCACATTTTCAGGTCACTCTGGAATATGCCTCTACCATTGAATGGGCTCCATGCTTCTGTGTTTCCTCAGCCCTTATGTGAGTTATACTTTATGTTAATATATATGATTGAATTATATATTGGCTCCCTCTTCTTTTTCCCTTTTCCTTCCTCCCCATTATTTGAAAATAAAGTTTAGTATTAAACTGATTCACATTGTTTTACATATTATTCCCAGCATCTGAACTCATTAATATTCTTCTCCCAGATGTCTCTGGCTGGCTCATCGAACTTCTTTTAATAAAACAGAACCTCTGAATAAGAACTTATCCTGGGAGAATATGATACTGTGGGTCCAGCCATAGAAAGCAATGTTCAGTTGAGGAAGGCTACATCTTTCCAAGAGGAACTCTCTTAGAAGGCTATCAGGAAACACAGGAATTATGCTAAGCACAGACATAAATGAAGCATTTCTTCCCACGGGGAACTTGTATTTTAATAAATCTAACAATAGTTATTCCCTTAAAATATTTTCTGAACTCTCTCTTGGAGTGACTGTCAGAGGTCCAGGGACCCATGAAGTTAGAGGTTATAATATTCTCAGATGTAGTGCACCAAAGTTGATGTAATATGTAAAAGAGTCAGATCTAATGACAGATCAATTTTTCATGAATTTAACGTGAGATTTAAAAGGACATTTGCCAGTCTCTAAAGGATTCCCTAACTTATGGCCAGGATGGTTGGTGGCATCTGATCAAACAACCGAAAACATCCAAAGACTAAATCATTTTTTAAAAAAAAAAAAAAAAAAAAAAGGTTGAAGGGAGCATTACAGATCTTGGCAGGCAAGTTGGAGCTTAGGATCCCAGATCTTTGCTTCTGCCTCAGAGAAGACTGTTCTTATAAACTAAAATGGAGAAAAGGTGCTTTTTATTAGTCAGCCTCATATGTCTTTGCCCAAATGGAGTTCAATTCACTAATTAGACTAGGAATTTGTGATAATTAGTGCAAATTAGCAATATAAACAAGAGTATCCCTATAATATAGCAGAAAGGACTGGGTTGGGGTCCAGAAGCCTTTGGTTTCATTCTTGGTTCTATCACTTACTACACAGACTGCAAGATCTAAAGCAAGAAAGGCCCTTAGTAATCATCTTGTAGAATCCCTTCATTTTTTATAACTATAACAATAGCTTGCATTCATTCAGTGCTTTAAGGTTTGCAAAACATGTTACAAATATTATCTCATTTAATCCTCTTAATAACCCTGCACTATTTTTATTCCCATTTCATAGGTGAGGAAACTGAAACAGATAGAGGTCACACAGCTGGTAGATATTTGAAGCTGAATTTGAACTCAGGTCCTCCTCACTTCAGTTCCAATGCATCATGTACTGCTGCCGTACCACTTCATCTTTACAAATGAGAAAATGTAAATCCAGAGAAATTGACTATAATCAGAAAGGTTCTCTAATTCTAGATGCAGTATTTTTTCTTCTTTTATATTTTTAGAGTCACAATATTTATTCATTTATTTTAATTTTCAATAGTATTTTATTTTTCCAGATGCATGTAAAGATAGTATTCAACATTCATTTCTATGAGACTTTGCATTCCAATTTTTTTTTCTCTCTCTCTCCCTTACCTCTCGCCCTCCTCAAGACAAAGAACAATCTGATATAAGTTAAATATATGCATTTTTAATACAAATTACCATATTTGTCATGTTGTACAAGAAACATCAGACCAAAGGGGGGGAAATCATGAGAAAGAAACAAACAAACAAACAATTTTTTACAACGTTGAAAATTCTATGCACCAATCCACATTCAGTCTTCATAATTCTCTCCCTGGTTGTGGATGGCATTGTCCATCCCAAGTCTATTGATCTAAAATTCTTTCTATCACACCATGACCAGGGTAAGAAATAAATTTAGCTAAGGCAAATCACTTAATTTCCCTCAGCTTCAATTTCTTTCTCTGTACAATGAGGGATTGGCCCAAATGATTGTTAACACACCTTCAGGCAATAAAAGCTCATATTTTCCCCCTAAGATTTCTGGGGGAATGCTTAAAAATACACTTTTTCAAATATCATCAAACATTTTAGAAATTCCTATCTACATATTATGCTGGCACAAATATATCAGCTATGAATTGTTCTTGTTCACTGAGATAGTTCCTTCAAAGATCTTTATTAAGACAATCTACTGAAATGTATGTGATAAAGAATATTTTTGCCATGAACAAGGGAGTCTCTTAAACAATTCACTAATTCAATGAATGTGCTTTCCTTAGCCAATTTTTAAGTCTGAATCAAAGACATTTTCCTATTATTATTTTCTAATATGGGATGGAGAAGAAAATTAATGGAATAGGATCACGTACAACCTTGACTAAATTTTAACTTTAATATAATCAAGGGTAAAGAGTACCTCAATTTATAAATCTTCAAACAAAGCTTCAGAGCAGTTATGAATATCTACTTTCTCATTATTTCAGGCTTTGTAAATTAAATTTGCAAATAGAACCACTATTCTGGCTTAGAGTAGACATCAGTATATTGCAAGTCAAAAGTACTTCTTCCACTTTGATGCTTTATAATAATAGAAGTTCTAATAACTAAGACTGCAGAGTGGAAGACCCTACCAAACTGGGAGATTCAAGTATGAACAGTTTGGGAGTTTGCCAGTCAAGGATCAAACTCACCAAGCACATAGAGTCTTATCTCTAGAGTATTAAACCTCAGGTGATGGAGTTTTTGGGGGGTTTTGTCCATTGCAACTCAAAAGGATTTCCTAAATGAAGGAGAAATTATATCTACCTTTGTAGCATCTCTCTGATTTCCTACAATTGTAGATACAATCAGCGATTATTCTATTGTGATACTGCCACCATCATAGTACAGGCACACATCATTTCAAGTCTGGACTATCACAATAGCCCGCTATTTCTGACACATTTCTAAACATTTTTACCCATCATCTATTCAGTCTCAAACTAGTCTTCATAAATCCCAATAAAGAATTGGAAATTGAAGGGATGCCCATCATTTGAGTTATGGCTGAATAAATTGTAGTATATTATTATGATGGAATACTACTATTTTATAAGAAATAATGAGTGAGATACTCTCAGAAGAACCTAGAAAGTTCTCCATGAGCTCATGTGAAGTGTACTGTGTACAAAGTAATAGCAATGTTGTATGATGATTGATTAGCTGTGAATCACCTTGTTATTCTCAGCGATAAAATGATCCAAGACTACTCTGAAGGACTTATGATGAAAAATGCTTTCCACATCCATAGAAAGAACTAATTGTGTCTGAATGCAGAATGAAGAATAATTTTTTTTACTTTATTTTTCTTGAGAGCTTTTTGAGTGGGGAAGAAGGAGAGATCTTTGTTTTCTTTCACAACATGATTTTTATTGGAAATGTTTTGCATAACTTCATATGTGCCTTCTCAATAGGGGTAAGGGATGGGAAGAGAGGAAGAATCTAGAACTCAACATTTTTAAAACATGTAAAAAATTTTATTATATGTAACTGGAGAAATTAAATATTAAATTAAAAAAAAATAAAGCCCAAATCTGAACATGTCGCTTCCACCACCTTTGGTAAACTATAGTGACTACCTAGCACTTACTTACTACCTACTTACCTGCAGGATGAAATATAAAATTTGGCTTTTAAAAACATTTCATAACCTGGCCTTATCCTACTTTTCCTGTCTTCTAACACTTTACTTCTCTCCATGTACTCTTCAATCCAGTGATAATAGTCTTGACCATTCCTCCCATGACTCTGGTCATTATGATTGTTCATCTTATGCCTATAACTCTCTCCTTCCTCCAAGTCTCAGCTAAAATCTCACCTTCTATTAAAACCCTTTCCTAATCCTTAATCTTAGTGTCTACCCTCTAAAACTACTCCCCATTTATCCTGTATTTATCTTGTTTATGCTTAATTCTTTGCTTGTTGCCCTCCCTGTTAGATTACAGGCTCTTTGAAGACAAGGAAGGAATCTATTTTTGCCTTTCTTTGTATCCCCAGGACTTGGCACAGTGCCTGACACATAGTAGACATTAAATAATTGTTGACTTTTTAGTTGTTCAATGGACTGCACGTTTTAGTGAAACTGGAAGGACTGCAGCAATGAAGCAAAATGAAAAGAATATTCAGAAAAAAGAGCTAGCTCTGTAGGCAGAGGACTTGGGTTCAAGTTCTAGTTCTAACTCAAATACTTGTACTTTGGCAATTCATTAAATTTCTCTGCGTCTCAAATTCCTCACATAAAATGAAGAAACTGTGATAAATGGTTTCAGAATTCTCTCCTGACTCTATGTCTGTGATTCAATATCATTTGTTTCCCCATTTAGAGATTCCCTCACAGAGAGGGGAACCTGGTTAAAAATAATTTGGTTGGGCCAGAGTGCACAGAGCACAGAGGAATCAGGAGTCGGAAAGACCAAGATTTGAATTTGATCTCAAACACTTATTATCTATGTGAACCTGGGCAAGTCATTTAGCCTCTCTCTATCTTAGTTTACTCCTCTGAAAAATGTAGATAATAATAACAATACTTGCCGTACAGAGTTGTTGTGAGGATCAGATGAGATAATAATTGTAAAGTGCTTAATACAGTCCCTAACACAGAGTAAGCCATATATAAATGTTTGATATTATTCTTATTAAATACACATGGATTAATATATCTCTGGTATTTAGTCCCCAAAATACTTTAAGTTCCTTTTGGTGAAATTAATCTTGCTAATATAAGACCCATGGATTTATAATTTTATCTTTTGCCAAAGGCTTTTAAGACTCATTGAAAGAGAGTAAGCTAGGGGGCAGAGCCAAGATGGCAAACTGCAGACAGTGTTCTCTGTGAGCTCCTGAGACCGTCCCTCAGACCCAGACAAATTGAGCCTCCAAACTGGTTTTGGAGTGAGGGCTCCACCAAACACTTGGACTACAATGCACTTCTATCAACAATCCATTTTGAAAAAACTCCGGAGAAGGTTAGCCTCAGGGGAATCAGCCGCTGGTCGCAAAATTGGCAAAATGGAAAAAGAATTCATTGAATCAAGAAATTCAATTGGCCAGCTACAAAAGGAGCTAAAAAAGATAACTGAAGGAAATAATATTTTAAAAATTAAAATTGAACAAATAGAAGTAAATGACTCAATAAGACTTCAAGAATCAGTCAAACAAAAACAAAAAAATGAAAAAATAGAAGAAAATATAAAATATCTCCTAGGAAAAACAACTGACTTGGAAAATAGATCCAAGAGAGATAATCTAAGCATTATCGGACTCCTGAAAGCCACAATGAAAAAAAGAACCTTGATGCTATCTTCCAGGAAATCATGAAAGAGAATTGCCCTGATGTTTTAGAATCAGAAGGCAAAATTGGCATTGAAAGAATTCACCGATCACCTCCTGAAAGAGACCCCAAAATTAAAACCCCAAGGAATATCATGGCCAAATTTCAGGACTATCGCACCAAGGAAAAGATATTGCAAGCAGCTAGAAAGAAACAGTTCAAATACCGAGGAACTGTCATTAGAATTACACAAGATCTGTCAGCTTCCACATTAAAGGATCAAAGGGCCTGGAATCAGATTTTCCGAAAAGTCAAAAGAACTTGGATTACACCCAAGAATAAGTTATCCAGCTAGAATGAGCATCATCTTCCAGGGAAGAAGATGGTCATTCAATGAGACAGGAGAATTTCACCTATTTCTAATGAAAAGACCAGATCTGAACAAAAAATTTGACCTCCAAATATAGAACTCAAGAGAAGCATAAAAAGGTAAAAAGGAAAGAACTCTTTAGAACTATATTTCTACTATAGGTATCCTTAAAGAATGGGGAAAGGGAGAGAGGGGATAGGGAAGAGAAAATCATGACTCTGGGTAAATAAGATGGCAGGGAATACAGACATAGTTCTTTTAACTGTGAATGTGAATGGGATGAACTCTCCCTTAAAACGGAAGCGGGTAGCAGACTGGATTAAAAGCCAGAATCCTACAATATGTTGTTTACAAGAAACACATCTAAAACATAGAGATAAATACAGGGTGAAGGTAAAGGGCTGGAGCAGAATCTTCTATGCTTCAGGTGAACAAAGAAAGGCAGGGGTAGCAATCCTTATCTCGGATAAAGTAAAAACAAAAATAGATCTAATTAAAAGAGATAAGGAAGGAAACTATATTTTACTAAAGGGTACCATAGACAATGAAGCGGTATCAATACTAAACATATATGCACCAAGTGGTATAGCATCCAAATTCCTAGAGGAGAAACTAACAGAGATGCAAGGAGAAATAGACATTAATACTATACTAGTAGGGGATCTCAACCTTGCTCTCTCAGAATTAGATAAATCAAATTCCAAAATAAATAAGAGAGAAGTTAGGGAGGTAAATAAAAGGCAGAAAAGTTAGGTATGATAGATCTCTGGAGGAAATTGAATGGTGATAGAAGGGAGTATACTTTTTTCTCAGGGGTTCATGGAACTTATACAAAAATTGATCATGTGTTAGGGCATAAAAACCTCAAAATCAAATGCAGGAAAGCAGGAATAGTAAATGCATCCGTCTCAGATCATGATGCAATAAAACTCACATGTAATAAGACCAGGAGAAAATAGACCACAAATTAATTGGAAATTAAATAATCTAATCCTGAAGAATGAATGGGTGAAAAAGCAAATTATAGACAAAATCGATAATTTCATCCAGGAGAATAACAATAATGAGACAACATACCAAAATTTGTGGGACACAGCTAAAGCAGTTATAAGAGGTAATTTTATATCTCTAGATGCTTACTTGCATAAAACAGAGAAAGAGAAGATCGATGAACTGGGCTTACAATTTAAAAAGCTAGGAAAAGACCAAATTAAAAATCCTCAATTAAATACCAAATTGGAAATTCTGAAAATTAAAGGGGAGATCAATAAAATTGAAAATAAGAAAACTATTGAATTAATAAATAAAACTAAGAGTTGGTTTTATGAAAAAACCAACACAATATATAAGCCTTTAGTTAATTTGATTAGAAAAAGGAAAGAGGAAAATCAAATTGTTAGTCTCAAGAATAAGGGAGAACTTTCCTCCAATGAAGAGGAAATTAGAGTAATAATTAGGAGTTTCTTTGCCCAACTTTATGCCAATAAATTTGATAATATAAATGAAATAGAGGAATATCTACAAAAATATAGATTGCCTAGGTTAACAGAAGAGGAAATAAATTATTTAAATAGCCCCATTCTGGAAAAAGAAATAGAATAAGCTATTAATCAATTCCCTAAGAAAAAATCTCCAGGGCCATATGAATTTACATGTGAATTTTACCAAACATTCAAAAAACAATTAATCCCAATACTATATAAACTATTTGAAAAAATAGGGAAAGAAGGTGTACTACCAAATTCCTTCTATGACACAGATATGGTGCTGATAGCTAAAACAGGTAGGGAGAAAATTGAGAAAGAAAACTATAGACCTATTTCTTTAATGAATATTGATGCAAAAATTTTAAATAAGATTTTAGCAATGAGATTACAGAAAGTTATCCCCAGGATAATACACCATGAACAAGTAGGATTTATACCAGGAGTGCAGGGCTGGTTCAATATTAGGAAAACTATTAGCATAATCAATTATATTAGTAACCAAATTAACAAAAACCATATGATTATCTCAATAGATGCAGAAAAAGCATTTGATAAAAATCCAACACCCATTCCTATTAAAAACACTGGAGAGTATAGGAATAAATGGGCTTTTCCTTAAAATGATTAGTAGTATCTACTTAAAACCTTCAGCAAGCATCATATGTAATGGAGTCTAACTAGAACCATTCCCAATAAGATCAGGAGTGAAACAAGGCTGCCCACTGTCACCATTATTATTTAATATTGTATTAGAAATGTTAGCTTTGGCAGTAAGAGAAGAAAAAGAGATTAAAGGAATTAGAGTAGGTAATGAGGAAACCAAATTATCACTCTTTGCAGATGACATGATGATATACGTAGAGAACCCTAAAGAGTCAACTAAAAAACTACTAGAAACAATTCACAACTTTAGCAAAGTTGCAGGATACAAAATAAATCCACATAAATCATCTGCATTTTTATATATTACCAATAAACTTCAGCAGCAAGAGATACAAAAAGAAATTCCATTCAAAATAACTGTTGATAGTATAAAATATTTGGGAATTTATCTGCCAAGGGAAAGTCAGGAACTATATGAACTGAACTACAAAACACTTTCCATACAAATAAAATCAGACCTAGTCAATTGGAAAAACTTAAAATGCTCATGGGTAGGCCGAGCGAATATAATAAAAATGACAATACTACCCAAACTAATTTACATATTTAATGCCATACCAATCAAACTCCCAAGAAATTATCTTACAGATCTAGAAAAAATAGTAGCAAAATTCATTTGGAAGAACAAAAGGTCAAGAGTTTCAAGAGAACTAATGAAAAAAAAAGGCTGATGATGGTGGACTTGCTGTACCAGATCTAAAACTATATTACAAAGCAGCAGTCATCAAAACCATTTGGTACTGGCTAAGAAATAGAGTAGTCGATCAGTGGAATAGGATAGAATCACAAGACAAACTAGGCAATAACTATAGCAACCTAGTCTTTGATAAACCCAAAGACCCCAGCTTCTGGGATAAGTACTCACTATTTGACAAAAACTGCTGGGAAAATTGGAAACTAGTGTGGAAGAAATTAGGGC
>JAJPUD010002694.1:0-15109 GCA_023553655.1 Myrmecobius fasciatus | reverse complement strand
GGGGGGAAAAATCTGTAACAGAAAGCTATGTAAGGGTTAATATTGAAGAATTACCCATACATATGTTTTGCAAATAAAATAAAACTTAAAAAAAAAAGAAAGAGAGTAAGCTACCTGAGGCCACAAACTGCATTATATTCATCATTCTGTTTCCTTCCACTAAGTGGAGATTTGTAAAATGTCCATTTAGTAAATGGGAAAAAAAATGAGTCTAAATGTAAAGCCACAAGGGAACTGAGAGTTCATTTTACAGGTGAGAAAACTGAGGACCAGAGACATTAAATGACCTCCCTCTGTATAATGTGGACTAAGCACACAGATAGGCAAGAATTTCTGGGACAGATTATTTATTTTTCTGGAATTTAGAAGAAAATAATTCCGGCTTTGTACCTCTTGTTCCCTGCAGATACTTACACTTATGTGTTATAGCTGCTCCTTGTCAAGGGGAGAAAACTGTACCTGTTCTATTTCAGGGCCTTAAGTAGTAAACAAATAGTAATAACAAGTGTAGTATGGAAGCAAACACAGGCACCAAAGCAATTAAAAATAAATCAGGCACCTCAGAAAAAGTCATTTGCAGAAACAGTTGTGACCACAGCATGAAATATGAAGGAAATACATTAAAGCAAAAATTAATTTAATAAACACTCAGCCTCATTTTTTTAAAAGAAGAGAGACTCCTATAAAATACTTCATTAGGCAGAGTCATAGCAGAAAGACAAGAGATTAAAAAAATTTAGCAAATTAAAATAAAGTGAAAAACCCAATAAAGAAATGTAATAGAGGGTATATATGTCTGGGTTTATAGTCTCGAGGACCAAAGGGGAAGAAAAGAGCTGAAGGAAGTGGAGATGGAGAGAAAAAAAAGGATCTAGTTAATTCAGGGTCATGACAATTGCACTGGGGTCTTATGCCTTACAACTATACAAATAGCATTGGGTCTGAATGAGCTGGGTAGTATCAAAAAGCAATTCAAGCAGTCCTGTTTCTGTTCTCTTAGTGCTTATCTTCTAAGGGAGAATAGTCAAGACTCACTGACCTAAGCAAAAACAGTTTTTTCCCTGAAGGAATTCATAGTTTCATGGGGGAGAAAGCATGCAAACGGCTATGCATAAGAAACGTATATAGGATAAATCAATTGATCCCTCTCAGGAATGTGAATGGTTAAGTCATATAGAACATCTATTATCTTTTGGAATGTTTGTGGTAGAACATGAGACTGGGTAGGCCATCAACACTTAATAGGTATTGATTGGTTAATTGGAAGAGGAATAAGAAAGAAAGAAGGGAGGGAGAAGAGGAAAAAAAAGAGTTCTTTTCTTTGGGAAAGAGAAGAAAGCTGAGGAAGGGAGGAAAAGAAAAGCTAAAAAGTAATAAAATAGGAAGGGAGGAGAAAGGGAAGGTGGTAGGAAAGAATAAGGAAAAGAGAAGGAAAGAGAGAAAAGAATTATAGTACTTAAATTCATAGAGGAGAATTCATTTCCTCATAAGTAAAATAGAGGGTCTGGAGTAGATGATCTGAAGTCCAGAGAAAGAAAATACCTTGACTATGATGACACAAGAAACTAGTGACTAGAATTGAGGTGTTCTAACTACCCAGTCCAAGACCTTTTTGTCCTATATCTCAGTGATTTCAAGGAGAAAAGAGGAAAGATTAATTAATTCAACCAATTAATTCATTCAAAAATGTTTATTTTGAAAGATCTTCAGGAAAATGCAATATGATTTGATAGGCTAATTGCAAATACAGAACTTATAGTCTATAAGAAGAGATGAAATCTTTTACATTGTTTTATAATCATTTTTGTAAATACCATAAAAATTTGAGAAATTGCAAGGATTAGGGAAGACTTCTTAGATAAGGTAGCTTTTGAACTAAGCACTTTGTTGTTGTTTAGTCATTTTAGTCTTGTCTGATTCTGTGACCTCTTTGGGGGCTTTCTTGCAAAGATACTGAAGTAACTTGCTGTTTCCTTCTCCAGTTCATTTTACAGATGAGAAAACTGAGGCAAACAGGTTTCAATTACTTGCTCAGAGTCACACAGCTAATAAGTGTCTGAGGTCAAATTTGAAGTCAGATCTTCTTGAATCCAGACCCAATGCTCTTCCCAATGTGCCACCTAGCTGCTCTGCAGCAAACATACTAATAATCAAAGATGGAAGTGGGGGAAAGAGAGGGAATTCCAAATAGTAGAAATATTGTGAGCATACAGAGTTCTCAAACTTCAAAGTGTAATACCAGAGAAACTGAGGCAAATAGAGATTGGTTTTAATTTTTAATGTGGAGAGTTTAAGCTAGCTGACCAAATTGAACTATTGTCCAAAGCGTTTGGTGCAGATAAATAGAGGCTTATATAGGATTTTAACTAACTAGGGTTTGTAAACAGAATACATAACCTGAGTATATAATTTTATCCTAACATATTGCAGCTTTAGGGGAAACAAAGGCAGATGGGGGAGAGAGGGCAGGCAAGAACACTGGGAGGATGGACAATAGTTCCAGGAGAGGATCATAACTTAAACCTGACAGGATAGGGATCAAGGTAAGAAGGCTGAGGACAGGAGACATCGAGGCATGGGGCAATTACTCAAAAGGACGGGGAATTATCCTAGCAAGGATTGAGATAATGCACCTGGACATTTATGACACAATGATATGTAAAGGGGAGGTCAGAGCTTCAAGGTTTTCCTGGGCTCCTTTCTAAACTAAATTTTCCCAGTCCTAACTGCAAGGGAGGGGGGTGGCTTATTATACAGGGCTCAACAAAAGTGAGTTGGTCATAACAATGAGTAGTCTAGCTGAGCTGGAGTACAATCATTGAAAGGAAGTTATGGGAAGCAAAACTAGAAAGGTTAAAAGAGTATGAAGGACCTTCAGTGCCAGGATAGGGATTTTGATCTTTATCCTGTAGCATAAAGATGGGCCATCCATATTTCTTTTCCCCAACAATAAAGTGTCGAAGGTAGTTTAGAATGATCAGCCTAGTAGCAGTGCAAGATGAATTAAAAAATGAAAGGACTGGAGATCTGGAAGATATGGCGAGGCAATAGGTTCACTGAGAAATCAAATGATTCAGGGAGACACTTTGAGAGATTCACTGTCAGAAAGAACAAAAAGTCAAATGCTAGGACCTGGTAACCTTCCCTATAGATTTTGCCCCTCCGGACATGAATTCTTCTAAGGTAACAGTTTCTACAATCCCCTCCACAACCTTATGGGTAATGAGCCCAAAGAAAATTTTAGTTAATGGGGAGTGTGTATCTTCATTTTGAGATCTGGGGATGGAACTGCTGATATCAAGGCTGCTTTGTGCATTAGAGATTGATCAATGATTGTTCACCCCTTCCTTATTTTGAAAATCTTTTAAGTGGTTCCTGAAATGCTTTTTAGATTTGAAAATAGCCTCATGAGCATGGATCAATCAGCACAAATGCAGTAGTAATGAGTTCTCTTAGCTAGAAAAAGCACTCGTTAATTATTAGACTGATTGCATAAAAGAATTGGTTTGGGTTTTTTTTAAAACAACAAAAAGACTCCTGCAGGCAATGTCCTTCCATCTGCCTACAGAGGGAAAAAAATCTAATCAAAATAATGAAAAAAAATAACATTTAACAGGTCAGATGTTTCCCCTCCCATCAATTATTTTTACTTTTTAATTTCTGAGATAGACTTACTTAACCAACACACTACCCCCCACCCCACCCCCAAAAAAAATCTAAATACAACAATGAAAAATCCCATTGGTAATACTGTCAAGTTAAAAATAAAGGGAAAAATTCCATTCCAAACCATTTATCCCTGAGCCATTTTATTGGGATAAAATTACAGTAAGTGAGACCTCAGCTACTTTAGTAGCAGCTTCTTCAGTGATCAGATTCAGTCTCCTCCTTTCCTGATATTGGTATAAAATGTCTTAGTCTATAGTTCCTGAGAATCTTTTGGCTCCTCCCTGCTCATAAGCCTATACTGAGAAGAATAATATAGCTTTCTCAAAGTTCTTCAGAGTTCCAAGATGGTTTTTGGACCTTTCCATTATCTCAGGCGGGTTCTAAAAAGTTTTGTGTCAGGAACCCTTTTGGCAGTTTGGTGAATGAACTATGGATCCCTTCTCAAAATAGTATTTTTTAAATGTGTAAAGTATATGGTGTTACAAAAGAAGCCAATTGTATTGGTACATATATAGGTATATAAACCAGTGACTGAATATTACCTTGGAAGAGTCTACCTAGATGCAACAGTAATTATAGTTGTAATAATTAATAATAATATAAAACTTTATATAAAATGAATATTACTTATATGCAAAGTTACATCTTATGTGCAATCTATTGTTGAATAAATGAATGGAAAAGCACTTATTAAATGTTTACTATATGCCAAACACTATACTACAAGATGGGGATACAAATATAAACAAGCAAACAGTTACTGCCTTCAAGGAGCTTATATTCTAATAAGGCAAGAAACATAAATAGGGGACTTCATCTACTTCCTTTCCAACTCTAGTTCTTCCTTTTATTTTTAATTTAGAGATGAATAGAAAGTAGACTGTTTCCTAACAAAATTAGCTGAAAGTGTGCCTATCAGAGTCCCTGATTGTTTGCTATAGTCTACATACCCATCATATGTCTTTCCATTGGCCTTTGAGTCAGTTTTAATTTTTATTCCATTCAGATAGTGGTATTCCATTATTCATAATCACATAGCATTAATGGAGAATACTGGTAACTGAAAATAGGCCTTTTTTGAACCTATGCTTTAATTGAGCAGCATAGGATTGTTGAAAACTGTGCAGTTTCCCAAATGCAATTAATTCTAGTTTCTTACTTCTATTCAATTTTGGGCCCAGCTCATTATCCACCCACAGTGTCTGTTATGGATATATGCTAAACAAGGAATTTAGTGGGCTCTGTATTGTAATCTGGATAATATGCATTCCCCACTCAGTTGTGTGTATGTGTTTGTATGTGTGTTTTCTTATATGGATTGCTCAGCTAATCTCTTTTTAAGTAATTATGGATCTCATTGATAGATATTTTGTAATTCCTTTCAGCTCTTTCTCAACTTTATCCTTTCTTTTAAATTAAAGTTGACCTTAGAGCAGCGAGGTGGTTCAGTGGATAAAAGCACCAGCCCTGAAGTCAGGAGGACCTGAGTTCAAATTTGGTCTTAGACACTTAACACTTCCTATCTGTGGGACCCTGGGCAAGTCACTTAACTCCAATTGCCTTGGCAAAATAAAAAAAAAATCTAAATAAATTAAAGTTGACTTTGATCTTGGTTCAAATTAGCTGATGCTTCAAAACTTGTTTTGGATGTGATTCCCACATGGTTTATCAGTTACTTTCTGTCCATGAAGGTATCACTAATTTCATTTTGGTTGACGTTTGATGTTCATCCTAACACTTCCTGCCTTTCTTCTTGAGATAAGTATTCATGATAAAAGAGTATGAAATTTTGGGATCACTTGGAAATTTCTTTCATTTCTTCATCCTGAATCATATTTCTCACCCTATTTTTTTGTCATTCTCTCATAATCCATCCTTATATCAATGTCATTATCATGTACATTGACTTATTCTGTAGGCAACTACCAAATTTTTCATCATTTTTTAAATTTTTTTAACTTTTAAATGTATTTCTTTTTATTATTTATTTAATAATTTTTGATACAAACATTTCAATATAAAAAGGACAAGGAAGATTATATAAGAAAGTGAATTTTTGAAATGTAGTTCAATTTAAAAGAAGTATATACACTAAATTTAATAGGAAAGGAACTTACTTCTGTACTTTTTTCATTACTTTTCCCATACATTAAAAATATCTTTCTTATTTTTTTTGTTATATCTCTTACTGTTCACTAACATATTCCTCTGAATAAAAGTCTTCCTTTGTATATCTATATTATCTCTATTTCATCTACAATCTAGCAAAATAAAACAACCAAAGAATTTCTCTACTTCTTCATTCTCTGCCAGGCTATTGACATATGAGCTAAGTTACCTTGATGGAAGGGCATCCCTACCCATTTGTCTTGCCCCTTTAACCCACCCTGGGCATCTCAAAATCTACACAGGACTGGGTAACCAAAAGAACAAACCACCACAAAGGACTCTTTTCTCCCCCAACTTTTCCCCTGATGTTTCCTAGTAGTGAATATGGTTTAATTCCTCTAATAGTGCATTGTCATTGGAGAAAGATTTCACTTTTATAATAACAACAATTAATTAATATATGTGCATCATTTAAAAATTGTAAATCTTAATAACCCCTGCCTATTTTCTCCATTCTTCCACTATCACTATAGGAACAGGTCAGAGTCAAACATTATTGAAGACCATTTTAGATTTTCATTTGTTTCATGCTTCACCATGACCAAAGAATTCATCACCTACATTAGTTGCTAAACTGCTGCTGTTGAGTAGCTCCATATTTAGCTAGGCTATTCCTTAGAAAGTCAATACTGTTGATGCTGCTAGAGTGGTGCAAAAGATCTCTCCAACTTTATAGAACTTTATCATTCATTGTCATAACTTAAAGAATCCAGTAAACACATCTGAACCACAATAAAGTCTGATAATAGTATTCTTGTGGAGTGTTCCTTACAACAGTTTCAGCGCAAGTATTGAAACAGGCTGTTGATGAGAAACAGACAAAAGTAGATATATTAACTATAATGATAACTCCACTCACCACAAGAAAGACAAAAGAATTCAGAAGCCACAAGTACTTAATCTTCTTGGCATGTGGAGATACTTGGCATCCAAATACAACACCTGACCAGAAGACTAGAAGCATTGTTACCTCACAAAATAATTCTTAAAAACCTAAAAAACCAACAAAAAAGGACTTATAAAAAACTTGAGATGCAACCCAACTAATAACTAGGTAATCCAAAAAAGCATTTATAAATGAAACTTGGAAAAAAAACAAGAAGTAGGCAGGAAATAGATAAGATATATCAACATTTCTATAGTGTCCACTTCTCATTGTCAATGAAAATTAAAGTACCATTTTTGGACTCTACCAGGGTCATATGCCATCTTAGGACATTGAGATATTACTTAAGAAGATGAAGCTTCCTAGCTTCCTATTCTTTCTGTTCTCCTAGAATGGCCAAACCTGACTAAATACAAACCAAATGAATCTATGTAAGAGACAATTTTAATAATACTAAGAAATTGATTCTCATAACATTTTAAATAAGGACAAATTTCAAGATCACAGAAAATATTATTTGAGAACAACCACAACAAAAAAACAAGTCATTGAGAAGAAATGAACAACTATTTATCCATATATCACATTATCACATCTTATTTAGATCATCTTTATGAAAGTAGTCTAGATATACAGTTATGATATTTCAAATAAAAATATGAGAAGAGAATATGAGGCAACCTTTCACAAATGATTTTCAATAAATGATTACATTTTCATAGTAATATAATTGAAAGGCATAGATACTACAGACCATGCTACACTTATTGTTTATTAATTACTAAAAGCTATTTTACTCATTAGAGCAAAATATAGCATTAAAATCTCTTCTCCAAAAAAAAAAAAAAAAATGTTTCTTATCACATGTTGAATTCATGTAAAATTCCTTGATAGGTACAATCACACTGATAACTTTATTCAATGATTCTTTTATTGTCAATGTGAAATTTGTCATGAAGGAGATGTCTACTCATTATTACTGTTTATCAGGACATGGAAGATGTTCTGTAGAGAATCCAAATGGAAGAGGTATTCTTTATATACAGTAAGATATATTTGTGCTTCTATTTGCAAATGATATTATACTAATTGCATCAAACCCTGGAACATTGCAGGGCTTCATCAATCAATTGAATCTATTAATACTAGGAACTAAATTATATTCCCCTCTCTCACCAGAGTATGGAAAGAAAGATTTCCCCCTTTTGGCCATGGGAGCCTCATGATTTCCACAAAAAAGATTAGGTACTATCAACTTAATTTCATGGATTTGGAAACTGAGGCCTTCAGAAGTTAAATAACTATCATTAACTAGTTGCAAGATGTTGGACAAAAATTAGAATAGACTACCTGAAGTACTAGTGAAGTACTCTATCCACTAGAGCATGTTCCCTCTATGCTCAATTTGCCAACCTCCTCTTCTCACCTTTGAGCTTGTCCTAAGACCCTACAGAAATAAAATTCTGAATAGAGAGGATCTGATCACTGGGCCACAGGCAATTGTTCCCATGAGTAACCCAGCCCAGAGTCAGAGTAATGAATTAGACCCCAGAACAAAAAGAATCTTTGCATGCCTCCTGTGCTCCCTTTCTTAGAAAAGAAAAAGGAAGAAAACACTCATTGTTTGAATATCATAATTTGAAAAGAACTGAATGTTTATTTATCAGTTAAGAAAATAACTTGAAAACCTAATAGATTGCATTGGGGGGGGAAGCCTCAGTATAAGAACAGCACATGAATGTATCCTTGTGGAAAGAAAAATGAAAGAAATTGGCATTATTTTACATTTTATTTAATATTCTCTCTTCTTGCCAGCACTAATTTAATTCATCTTTCTCAACTGAAGAAATGACTAAGCTGAAATATTAACCTCAAAGGCATCCATGGAACAGATAATGGGGATGCACCTGTAGTTCAGAATAAAAAGATAAAAGGAAAGGAACTAATGCTTCCTGAGGAGAATTAAAAGAGAGAAAAAGCCCTTTTTCATAATGGTTCATTTTCTTCCTCTTTAGTCCAAAGTGATAAAAGCAAATAAATTTGTGTTTAGAATCATAGACATAGCAGAAGGTCATTATATAAAGATGTTATCATTCTGGTAAAACTTTGTCAGAAGTTCTTAATGTAGAAAGCATGAAAAATGGATTAAAATATAACAGGAAAGCAGCAGAGATTGTCAAAATGACAGAATATTATTAAACCTGTATATTTATCCCCTAATTTTCATCTCCACATGGAACCTCAGCATGATTCTGAGTTTCCATACAAAAGAAGTTAGATGAACTGGCCAGCTATGTAGTAAGAGGGGAATCAGGTTTGATAAAGCCAGTATTGAATGTAATAGAAGGGAAATGCCTTCTCAAATCACCAATGAACTGTACTTACTCTTAGACTTTATCCAGTTTTGATGTGTAAATAAAAAGGGAGACATAGAAAAGCTTACCACCTCTTGAATGGACCTTATGTGTTCTGCTTCACCCCTACCCCCAATTGGTCCATTTTCATTTACTCAGATCCTCCCATCCTTTGAGGTTCAACTCAAGACATACAATGGAAAGATTTGCAGTCAGAGGACAAAGTTCTAATCTCTTGGCTCTGCCACTAATTGTGTGGTCCAAGCCTTAGTTGCTCATCTACAAAATGAGACAATTAATCAAGATGACTTTCAACCATCTCCTCCATAACCTCATTTCTTGTTTTCATGGATAAGGAGCTTGCTCCAAGCTCTTCTTATACTTTTTGTTCCACTATTTTCATATCTTTCTTCCATAACTCTCATTTCTTTTCACATATTTTCCTCAACTGCTTTCACATCCTGGACAAAACAACAATACAACACAAAACAAAACAAACAAATAAACAATCCCCTCTCCCCAACCAAAAGTAAGGATTTGTTACACCCTTGTATATTATTAATTTTTATTGCTAAAGTCTGACTCTTCATGACCCTATGGACCCTATTAACACCAATGCTGTCCATGAGATTTTCTTGGCAAGAATACTAGAATGGTTTGCCATTTTCTTCTCCAGTGGATGGAGAAAAATAGAAGGTAAGTGACTTTCCCAATATCACATAGCTAGAAAGATTCTGAATCTGGATTTTAATTCAGGCCTTCCTGACTGTAAGTCCACTGCCCCATCCACTGAAACCATTTAGCTGCCTCCATAATATCATCCCTGAACCCCTTGTTTTTGACATTAATTAATTATATCTAGATATATGATGTTCAAATCACCTCTTCTTTGTACTAATTTTTTAAGAATTTTATTATGAACTGAACTATCAGCAAACATTTTTATAACCAAAGAAGAACAAAAATAACAATTGTTTGTGAAACTATGAACTTCTGCTATGTAAATTAAGTGTAAATTAAATTTCATAAAGCAGTAACAAAATTATCCCATTTGTGTCTTCCTTTGAACTTTTTAGATTCTTATCTGTATTTAAAAAATATTGTATTGCTATACTTTTCTTTTTTTGCATTTCTATAACTCTCCACTATCTCTTCCTCATAACCACCTTACATCATAACAAATAAGTATAGTCAATCAAAAGAAATAAATACATTGGCCATGTCTAAAAATAAATGCCTCATTTTGCACTTCTAGCTCATTACCTCTCTGCAAAGAGGTAGGAAGCACACTTACTTCATCATTAGTCTTCTAAGATCATGGTTTTTCATTTCATTAATTAGAGCTCAAAAGTCTTTCAAAAGTTTTTTCATTTACATCATTGTGGTCATTTTATAAATTGTTTTGGCTGTGCTCATTTCATAGTACATCAGTTCATATAAGATTTCCCAAGTTTTTCTGATTCCTTCATATTTGTCATTTTTATGGAGTAATAATATTCTATTACATTCATATATCACAATTTGTTCTTCTGTTTCCCAAATAAAGGGCACCAGGTTTGCTTCCAGTTTTTTATTACAATGAAAAGTGCTGCTATAAATATTTTTGAACATATGGGTCCTTTCTATCTTTGACTTCTCTGGGATATATTCCTAGTAGTATTGCTGGTTAAAATAGGTACAGTTTAATAGGTATCTGGTAGTCGGCTTTTTAAGCACCAGAAAAGAAATTCTTAATGTAGACCCTGACAAATGGAAAATATTTAATAAATGTTTATTGACTTGTTGATGGGCCTTGCCTAGCAGTCATTGCCCTCAAAACAATTTGAGATAGCCAATACCATGAATGTATTTAAAGAATGTGATTCTAAATGTAGAGAAGAAAATAGGTACTCTCAATTCCCCTCAAGTATTCACCTGATTATACTAAAGAGTTAGAAGATTGGATACTGAGGCTTATGCCATTTTCTGTAAGGGTTGTAAAAGTAGAAATGAAGTATTTGTTCATTATCTTCTCTATGTTGTTCTGGAAATGGTAGATGATATCAAGAAAAAAAAGAGAAACATCTTTACAACTAAACAATGATCTACTTGAAGGCAGAAATCAACTGTGAAACAAACCCATGAAGCAATGAGAATGATATGATACATGATATAATGAAGTTATGAATACTGTGGTTCAGATTCTCAATACTTGAAAATTGATTATATAGGGCCCAACTTCTTAAACTGTAAGTTACAACCCCATATTGGGTCTTGCAATAGGTGTTGTGAGATTAAGATTTATTATGAGTAATTGTTTGATTTGTATACCTATTTTTAAATACCTATATACCTGGGGTCACTTAAAATTTCTTAGATGCAAAGGGGTCGCAAGTGGAAAAAAAATTAAGAAGCCTTGGTATATGGTACAATCTAAATCTTGCAGGGTGGACTGGGTTTAGATAGGTAGAAAAGAGATGGGTAAGGGAGAGGAGGAAGATCAGGGGAGATAGAAAGATCAAAAGATCTATGTTGATCCTAAATCTAATTCAAAGAAAACTAAGTTCTTCTTTTGTTGGAGGAATGGGCCAGGCAGAACTGATTTTGTGGATGGGAGATGTAAAAGCATAAGTACCACTCTCTTTTCATTCCTGACCCATTGCTTGCTTATAACATGCACAAAAGTCAGCCTAAGGCCACCATCGGAAAATGGAAGGCCAAGCAGGTTGTTAATGGAAAGTAAAATGTGCTAACTCTTCATGCATGGATGCTTTTTCCTTCTGCAGTGACTATTGATCACCTCAGCACAATTTAATTAAGAGGCTACAGCCATGTATTTATGTGGTAAGTGCCACCAGCAGTGAGTTAAGCCATGTGTTTTTCCATCCTGAACATAGGTACATGATAATTACTTTTGGCCCCACGGAGGGAGCTACCCTGCTGTCCTTCTGACTGCAAACTCTCATGGACTGTAGGGGGATATAGAAACTATGAGGGCAGCGCTCTGTTGTAATTTACAATTGGACCACTGAAGCAGTTTCTGTAATGCAGAATTGGCCTTTGAACATGATCAAGGTGGAAGATTTTACATTTTCTTAGATCCTCAAAGCCTCTCAAAATTCTTCAAAATAGAAATTATGTTAGGGGGAGGTAGAATGCAAATAATATGTACAAACAAGATATATACAAGGGCATATACATGATAAGTAGGAAATATTAAATAGAGGAAAGGTACTGAAAATAAGAAGCACTGGAAAAGGATTTCTGTCAAAGGTGAGATTTTCACTGGGACTTGAAGAACATCAGGGAATCCAGGAACTGGAAGTAAAGGAGAACATTCTTAACAGAGGGGACAGCCCCAGAAAATTTCTGAAACTAAGATGTAGTGTCTTATGTGAGGAATAGGAAGAAGTTCAATGCCATTGGATTACAGAGTACATGGTAGGGAAAGATTTTAAAAAGAATGGAAAAGTGAGGAGAGAGGTCTATGTTATGAAGAGCTTTGAATGTCAAAAGAGTTTATAGCTAGATGATACTTGAGGTAATAGGGAGTCATTGAAGTTCATTGAATGTGGGGATGCCATGGACAACTCTGCTTTAGGAAAGTCCCTTTAGTGGTTTACTCGAATGGGGAATAGGAAGCTGGAATGGGAAGAAATTTGTAGTAGGAAGACCCACAAGGAGGCATTGCATAGTCCAGGTGTTAAGTGATAAAATGCCTATACCAAGGTGATGGCAATGTCAGAGCAGAAAAAAGGACACTTTTGAAAGATGTTGCAGAGATGAAATCCACAGATCTTAGCAGTAGATTATGTATGGAGAATGAGAAATAGTGAGAAGTCAAGGATGTTAGCAAGTAAAGAGTCAGGGATATTAAGAGAATGTTGGTGCTTTCAACAGCAATATGAAAGTTTGGAAGGAATGAAGGTTTAGGGAAGAAATATAATTAGCTCAATTTGGAATATGTTGAGTTTGAGATATATAAAAGGCCATTTGAAATACGAGAAAGTCAGCAGAGAGGTTAAAAGTGGATAAGTAGAGATGATCATTAAATTTATGGGAGCTAGTGAAATCACCAAGTTAAACAGGACATATAGAGAAAAGAAAAGGGCTTAGGACATAATCCTGTATGATATTCATGGCTACTGAGAGTGGATTAAAAGTCTAGCAGAGGAGACTAAGAAGGAGCAGTCAGATTACTAAAGGAAAACAAGAAAAGAGGGAGGTTATGAAAACCTAGATAAAAAGAGAATATCAAGGGGAGGTGGGTGATCAAAAAGACTAAAATCAACAAAGATCTAAGGAGAAAGAAAATTATTAAAGATTTTAATTTAAGTAGAAAGTCAACAGGGAAGATACCAATAACAAAAGGAAATGTGGCTTCCACATCAACAGTGTAAAGCCAGACATTTATGAATAAATATTCCAATCCAAAGTATCTCTAAGCAGAAAGCCTAATGGATTTCCAAGACACTATGGAACCATATTAGAGTATTCCTAAATAGTGCAAAAGAGAAGTAAGGATTGTGAAAGTAGAATTTATGGCCTAAACATGAGAAATAATTATCAGAATAGAAAAATCAAATCCATGACAGCAAGTATTACCAAAGGAACAAAACAAAACAAAACAAAACAAAACAAAACAAAAAAACTGAGTGGATATACAAATACACAGGAATGAAGAACAACCTGGAAATGAGAAAAAAAATTAGAGTTTTAAAAATACATGATCTCTATACAAACAAAACATATTGATCTACAAGAACAGGATGAATAACAAACAAAAAACCCTGAAAATCATAACAAGAAATAACACAAGAAAACTTCCCAGAATTTCTTAATAAGGAAAACAAAGTCCTAATCAAAAGAATTTACAATTTATTTCCAGAAAAAAATGATTTCTGCAAATTCCAAAGCATGTGAGGTTAAATGTAATAATTCTAATGACATATGATCCATTTTCCAAGTGTGCAGCAAAAATACTTTCAAATATAAAGGAAATTAAATTTAAATAATATGAAACTCTTGCACCCACCAAAAACCACAGGAAGGGATAGAATACTTTGTTCCAAATAGCCAAATTTGGTGACAAACTCGGCAAAACTGAGCCAAACCATTAATAAAAAAAGATGGCGGTTCAATAAAAACAGGTATATGAAGCATTTCTAAAGAAAAAAAAATCCCTGGATAAATTACACAGAAATACATGAAAGATAAACAAATATAGTAACTAAGGACATTGACAACAATTAAATTATAATATATCTAGTAAGAGATTTCTTTCTAAAAGTACACAAGAGAAGATGGCAGAGTAGACACAGGCACTTGCTTGTGCTGTCCCAAATTCTCCTCCAAACAATTTAAAAATAATACCTCAAAATGAGGTGTTCCAGAGCAACAGAACCAACAAAAGCATAGGGCAAAACAATTTTCCAACCCAAGACAACTGAGAAAATCAACATGAATAAGAGTGGAATGCAATCTATCACAAGTATTACACAGGCAAGCCAATGCAAGACTTGAGGGTGACTGAATCAGAAGTGCAACAGAGCCCCCAGCTCTGTTATAATAAGCCCACAGCTAAGGTAAGGACCAGACATCAATCCAGATAGAGATTATAGTGCTGGCACTAGATGCAGGACTCTATTACATTGCTTATACAGGAATCCAAATCACAGGCTTAGGTCATGGTCCCAAGGCAAGGAGGAGCAATAGAACATTAGAAATCTTAGTGCTGGGGGATTGGGACTCTAGTCATAGTTGCACAGAGGAAAAGAGTGATTCTGGACACTCATAGACCATAGCATAGACCATGTGAGTAGTGGTCACCCCCGTCCTTAGATCATATTCCTTTGGAAGAAATGAAAAATTATGCATCTCCAGAATTAGCTCTGAAAACAACAAAAGAAAAACCTGAAGTCTGGGGGCAGCTAGGTGGCACAGTGGATAGAGCACCAGCCCTGAAGTCAGGAGGAACTGGGTTCAAATCTGGTCTCAGACACTTAACATTCCCTAGCTGTGTGACCCTGGGCAAGTCACTTAACCTCAATTG
>JAJPUD010002693.1:281842-300517 GCA_023553655.1 Myrmecobius fasciatus | reverse complement strand
ATAAGTGTCAAAGCTGGGATTCTGAGCCATGTCTCCTCACTTAAAGGATGTTAATCTGAAAGAAACTTTAGAGATCATCTAAGCCTGGAGTAAAGTAGAAGTAAGCTCTGAATTTAGCATCAATCCTCAGCCACTTACTACCCATGTGACCTTCAGCCAGTTTCTTCACCACTCTGGGCCTCAGTCTTCTCATCTGTAAAATGAGAGACTGACTCTCTCTAGATGACCTCCAAGGAACCTTTCAGCTCAAAAGCTGTGATCTCAAAGAAAGTTAGAGCTGGAAGTGACCTTAGAGTTCCACTAAGCTTACTGCTTTTACAAAGGAGTAAACTGAGGCTCAAAAGGAGTTTAAGTGACTTGTCTGGTCACATAAATGGTCACTGTCCAAATTCATCATTTTTCCCATTTCCCATTCTCATGACGTTTCACTACTATTGTCATCCTCATTTTTTAGATGAGGAAACCCAGAGACATTAAGCCAGGGTCACATGACTAATAAGAGCCAAGGAGATGGGTATTGTTGCTATTAGATTTTGACAAAACACTCCGCATTTCTTGGGACTGATTCCTGAATTCCTTTGAGAATATGCTTTTAGGTCTAAGTGTTCTGTTAGGTGAGAATAGGTGTGTTACCTATTATTTTTTTAAATATAATTTTAGTTACAAAAAGGATAAATTTAAGATTTCTGTTTTTCTGCATTTGGTTGTATGGTCTGCTTTTGTTTTTAAAATATTTTTATTTTTCCCCAATTACATTTAAAACAACTTTTTTTTTTACTTTTGTTTTTAAAACTTTGAGTTTCAGATTCTCTCCCTTACGCCCATCTCCGGCCTCCCATTAAGAAAGCATAAATGAAGTTACATAAAACATTTCCATAAGTCATTGTCTCACCTGTTCTTAATCAATTTATCACCTGTCCTTAACACTATAGAGCAATCCAGAGAAGACAGTCCCTGCCTTCAAGGGGCCTACACTCAATTTGGGGCACAGATGCACTCAAACAAAAAGAGAATCAAATGAAAAACCTAAAGACTTAGAAATGGCCTTGTCACACAAATAGGCATTAAGGTGCCCTGATGTCATCATGCAGATCAAGAGTGTCAAGAGTCCTTGACTTCTGAAATAGTCACAAGCAAAGGTTTCCCCAAAATGTTGTCATGAGTGCTCTGCTGACCTTGCAACAGAAATTCATCATCCCCAAAAACATGAGTTATTTTCTGTTCCTGAGACCTCAGGCAGCTCATAGCACAGCCTGACAAGTTATGTCTTCCCTAGAGACACAAGCAATTCAGATATCCAAGTACCTGGGAAAAGCAACTCAGGAAAACCAAATTTGTAGAATAAAATTTCATTGCTAAAATATAAGCATATAAAACCAAATTCCTGGAACTAAACTTTACCTGCTCTCCCTCATATTGAGACTAGATACAAAGCCTTAATATAGGGGAGAGATGAATGAATACCAGCCAAGATATTTTGGGTCTCTCTGTTTTCATCCTCTGCACGCAATCTCAGCACAGGCAAAATGCTGGTGCCCTCATCGATGGCTACCTTCTTGTCTGCACAGTTGCCTCAAGTTTTATTTTGGTTTTTTGATCAAAGGAAACAAAGGGCTATTAAAGCCCAAGACCCTCTCCATTCTAACTGGAGCCCAGCCCACAGCTAAATGTTCATAAGTTCATCCATCCTCTATTTCTGCTGTTGTAGGAGTCTGGCCAATAAAAGGGTAGGGAGCCTCCATGGAATAAGGGTGACAGTGATATGTTTTTCTGGGATCTTCTGTTACAACTTGGAACACATCTGCCCCATCCTTGCTGGGAGGGGAAATCAGCATACTTCCATGAGGACTGTCAGGGGGAAATGAGGGAGGTACCTGTCAACACAGTGCCTGAGAGCCAGAGGTTAAACCAGCCAGAAACTGATCAGTTTATAGAATGTCAGAGAAGTCAACTTGTCCATTAGATGAAGTAGAGAACAGAGAATTTCAGGGAAATTGAGAGAGAGAGAATAGAAAACTTGCAGCCCCAATCGGTAAGTGAAAAAGTCTGCCCTCTATCATATCCCCACCTATGGGTTAAGGTGCTTCCCAGCATATTCTTCAGGGATGGAGAGATCACCATTTCCCCAAACATTCTACTCCACTTTTGGATAGTTCTAATTATTAGGAAGTTTTTTCTTGATGTTGAACATAAAATTATCTTTGTTTACAATTTAATTCAACAAACATGTAAGTACTTACTGTGCTGGATGCTGAAAATACAAGGACAAAAATGAAACTGCTTCTGCTTCTCAAGGAGATTGTGTTCTACTGGGACTGGTGCTACAAAGAGGGAAATAAATTACTGGAGTGGGGAGAGAACATTAGGTACTGGAGCAATCAAGGAAAGCTTCCTGCTTGAGGTGGTACCTGAAGAGTCTTGAAGGAAAAGGAGAATTCTAAGAGGTAAGAGTGAATGCATCTCAGACATAGGAGATGGCCCGTTCAGAGGCACAGATGAGACATGTAATGCCAAGTTTGGGGAATAGTTTAAATGAATCACAGAATGAGTGACAAAGAGTGAAATGAAATCTGGGAAGGAGGGTTAGAATCAGATTGTAGAGGACTTTCAAGGGCAGGGAAAGAAGTTTGTATGCTATCCAAGGGGAAACAGGTAGCCATTGAAAGTGTTTGATCAGGAGAGTGCTATGACTATTAGAAGACTATAGACAAGGGGTAGCTAGGTGGTGCAGTGGATAGAGCACCAGCCCTGAAGACAGGAGGATCTAAGTTCAAATCTGGTCTCAGACACTTAACATTCCCTAGCTGTGTGACCCTGGGCAAGTCACTTAACCTCAATTGCCTCAGCAAAAAGAAAAAAAAAAGACTATAGACAAGAAATGATTTAGATGTTAGCAAGAGCAGTGGTCATGTGAGTAGAAAGGAGGGGATAGATGCCTGGCACATTTTAAACTCAAAAAAATAAGCAATTAATTAATTAATTAGTGCAAAATAAATTAGAGAAGACTTAGAATATATTGGAGGAGGAGAAGTAGTGAAGAATCAAAGGTAATGAAATTTAGATGAGATGTGGGCTTGGGAAGGCAGAGAAAACCAGAGTTGGAACTAGAGTAGGGCAATCAGGGTTTAACCCCCAGGGGATTGAATTTAGAGGACACTGAATTTAGGGGTTTTATTAGCACTTACTATTAATAATATAATATTATGCAATACTATTGCAGTACATATGTAATAGATGTAATACTAATACTAGTGTAATACTATTAATAATAGAGCTTAGCACCAGCTAAGCGAAAGTAATTAGTTAAGACAAAAAGTGAGCAGATGGTGGGGTCTTCTCTTAACTATCTCTGCAATGATTTCCTGTCAGTATCCTGAGATCTCCAAAAATGCCTGCCAAGGAATATAATCCCTGACCATCAGGTGCTTTTTATCACTTGGCCCAACTAGAGTTTGCACTGCTTGCCTAGGAAACAAAGATCTCTACCTATGGCCCTAAAGAAAATAAATTCATTTTTTGAAATGTTTTGTTTGAGATGTCAAAGCAAAATTTAAATAGAGAAGATATAGCCTGAAGAAGCAGGATGCAGTAATGTCAAGGAATTAGCGATGGAAGTTAGAATTCAAGAGACAGGTTTGTTGTTTTCCATCATTTCAATCATATCTGATGCTTCATGACCCCATTTGGGTCATGATCCTGGAGTTTTTTGCCATTTTCTTCTCCAGCTCATTTTATAGATGAGGAAACTGAAGCAAACAGAGTTAAATGACTTGTACAGGGTCACACAGCTAATAAGTGTTTAATGATATATTTGAACTCAAGAAAATGAGTCTAATTGACTCAATCAAGACCGAGCATTCTATCCAATTCATACCTAGGACTGAATATATAGAATTGGGGATGATCTGAACAGAGATCATAATTGAACTCCTGGGAGAAGGTGAGATCACTAAGGGAAAGCAATAAGGGAGGAGGAATCAGAATAAAACCTTGTAAGGTATGGGAAATGGATGATGGTTTTAGCAAAGGAAACTGAGAAGGAATTGTCATGGAAGGAGAAAAAGCAGGAAGGAACAATGCCCTGGAAACCAAGGTATGAGAGAATATCCTGTTAAAGTGAGTATTAACAGAATCAACAACTACAGAGAGCTCAAGACTACTCAGAAAAAGATGTATTAGCTAAAAGATGTTTAGAAATCTTGGACAGAGCAGTCTCAGACACCAGATTGCCAAGAGTGAGTGGAAGGAGAAACAAAAAGTGTAAATACACATATCACATCCAAATATATGTGTGTATATATACACACATATATACATACCTACACACAAGTGGCTGCCATGTTGTATTGTTGCCCTGTACTGAGTTTGCAATTCTTTTTCACAGGAGTTTCCCCATAGCCTCCCCCTTCTCTCCCTCTTGTACTTGTAAGACTGATTCATTGATCCTAAAAGGATGTAGTGGGCATGATCAGTGAGAAAAAGTCGCTAAGACTTCATTTCCCACAGTGCTTGGGGACAAGAGAGCATTGCTTCTTGGGAGAAATCCTGGACAACACTTCCCAGAAAGCTATACATCTGGCTGCCCAGAATAGATGTCACCAAGATTGATTGGTAGAAAATGCTTTAAAAACTGAAGTTGCTAGTGCTATATTGTGGAAAAGGTGAAAACGGTGGGAAAAGAAGGCGGCACATGGAAAAAGAAAAGGAGATTCAGCTCAGCATTTAGTAGACTACCTAACCTGGAGACAAAATAGTGTCTTTAGGAATCTAAGAATTGGTACTGCCAGGACATCCCAGAAGCCAGGACCTCAGAAGTAAGTCAAAAGGCTTCAGCAGATGCTAGCTTGCCAAGAGATGTTAGCAAATTTTCATGCTGCTCATTGAGCACCTCCTGAGAGAAGAGAGAAACAGTTGATGTCTCTTAGCATCCTGTTTGCTCACACATGCTGGGGGAAAGCTTTCCTACTTACCTATCTTCTCATATCCCATATCTGAGGAGGTATAAGAGATTTATGTACTTTTGTTCATGGGACAGAGAATAACTTTTTAACCTGATAGCTTTCCCATTATTTACATTTATTTCATGTATTAATTAAATGTTTTCATCCCTGAATTTGTTTTTTCCTTGTATGGTCTAGCAATAAAGAATGTACCAGACACAGACTCAGGTCATGAATTGAATAACTGATTTCCCAAAACAGCCACACTGAACTTCAGACATTGAGACATTCTAAATGCTACAATAGAATATTGCATGTAATCTTGTTAAACTTTATCTTATTAGATTTGTCACAACACTCACCCCTGGTTTTTTATCATGCTTGTCATCCAGTATGTCAATTATTTCTCTCAACCATGTGTCTTCTGTACCTTTAATAAGACCTCTATCTAAAAAAAAAAAAACTATCTATGACTTCCTCCAAATCATTCTCTATTATGGTGTACAGCTGAAGTTAATGTCAGATCAGCAGGACACTCCACTAAGGAAGTCCCCTCTCTAACTCATCATTTATCTAATTAGGACAATACTTTGAATCTGATTAAATTTGATTAGTTATTCAATCAATTATGAGCCCACTTACTACACAATTGTCTGACCAAAATCTCTATCTCGGTGACAAGAATTGCATGAATGATTTTGTCAAGTACTTGGCAGAAATCTACAATAATTTCTCCACTCAGTCTTTTGACAGTCTAGTAATAATACAAGACAGTCAGATTAGTCAAGCATGACCTCTTTTTTATGAAGTCATGCTTATTTCTTGTGATCATCATGGTTATTCATTTTTTAGATGTCTAAAGTTTCTTTAATAAAACCAGTCAGATAAAGAGTGAGGGGTCTATAACTTGAAAAATCCACTCATTTCTCTTTTTTTGAAAACTGGGGCACCACCTGCTCTTCTCCAGTCCTATGGCACCTCTCCCACTCTCCAAGATTTTTCCAAGATAATGGCCTCAGCAATCACACCTGCCAGCTCTTTTAGAACTCTGGGATTCATTTTATCCAGACCTGGTGACCTGGATTCATTGAGGTCAATGAAGTACTCTCTTGACCATCTCCTCATTTATCTTGAGTTTCAACTTCCTGTTAATCGCTTTGTTCTATCTTTCCCAAACCAAAGATCATTCTCCTTGGAAGAGAAAAACCTACAGGAGTAGGGCTGCAAGTTTTCATTGAATGAAATGCATGAGCTCATCCTGATCATGCACTCTGGTATAAAATGGGAGGCACAATGGGTCCCCCAGCTGGTGTGAAGGGAGAAATGCCTGCATGTAACCTTCACCCCTTCCATAATTATCATCATCTTTATTAACTCCCCCTCATCCTCAGCTACATACTTTACTTTGAGTTCTTTCCAGCTTAGGGGATCAGGATGAACTTTGTAGGGTTTTGTGGTATTTGAGCTGTAACTAGGAAGACAAAAGGCAAAAATGATGAATGGGGGGGCCCTTGGAATTTTTTATACCCTAAATACACATCCTGATCTATAAAAGAGGGGTCTAAACCCTTATTTAACTTTTGGGATTAGAGAAAGGAAAAGGAGGGACCATAAAGTGTCATTTATCCTTCTGAGTCTCCTAGAGATCACCCTTGTAGAATGTGTTCTCAGGGGGAGAATCCTAAAACACACACAATCACAATGAAAGAATCAAAAAGGGGGGGATCATAAAATATTCTTATTTAAGTGATGAAGGAATTGAGGACCAGAAAAATGAAGTGAAACAGCAAAGTAATAGTAGAACCAGGAAAGAGACCTAAGATTCCCGAGTCTCAGTGGTAAGAATATTCTTTTGATACCACTAAAGGATGAGTTACAATCAACAGAGCCTGCCAACAGACAAGTAAAGAAGTTTCTCAGTGCCTCCCTCTTCTTTTTTCCCTCTCTCCCACTTTGATAAAGTCTCCTTCCTCTTTACACATTTTGGTAGTTTTCTTTCCTCTTTTTTCGTCCCCATCCACACTACACCCTCACTATTTTAGCTATCAAACTCCTTTTAGGAAAGAATTTGATTGACTCAATCACACTAGAGTTTAAATGACTATTAAGACTTACTTATGTTACCTCTCCCAGAGGTAGCTATAATTCACCTGATCAATAGTAATGATAGCTCTCATTCCTATAGAATTTTTAAGTTTGCTTCCTCCAAACCATTCCCTATGACCTCTCTTAATCTCTCTTCCTTACTCTTTCCTGATTTTCCTCCCTTCACAATCCCGATCCTTTTATTACTGTTTAACTATATACTGTCCTCTACCCTTGAATCCCTTGTCTCTTTGTCCTATTGACATTTATTTCTTAACTGCCCTGATATTTTACACCCAGAAGGCAAAATACTCCTTGAAACAATCCACCGATCACCTCCTGAAAGAAACCCAAAAATTAAGTCCCCCAGAAATATCGTGGCTAAATTCCAGAACTATCATACCAAGGAAAAGATATTACAAGAAGCCAGAAAGAAACAATTTAAATATCGGGGAGCTACAATTAGGATCACACAGGACCTAGCAGCTTCTACTTTGAAGGATCAAAGGGCCTGGAATCAGATATTCTGAAGGGCAAAGGAACTTGGATTACAGCCAAGAATAAATTACCCAGCTAGAATGAGCATTATCTTCCAGGGAAGAAGATGGTCATTCAATGATATAGGAGAATTTCACCTATTTCTACTGAAAAGACCAGAACTGAACAAAAAATTTGATCTACAAACACAGAACACAAGAGAAACATAAAAAGGTAACAAGAAAAAATAATTCTTGAGAACTATATTTATGTTATAGATACTTATAGAATGAGGGTTGATTTTATGAATCTATTATTACATTATGATTATGATAACAATTACTGTGATTTTATGATTATTATCATATGATTACTGTGATTTTATGATTATTATTGTATGTTTATTGTGATTTTATGATTATTATGATATGATAAACTGAAAAAGAAATTAGAGGTAGAAAAGGGACAACACTGGAAGAAGAGGAAAAGGAGGTAAAATAAGGGAAATTACATCACATGTAGAGGCAAAGAAAACCTATAATGATTGAGGGGAGAAAAGGGAGGGGAATGAGAATTGAGTTAATCTCCATCTCATCAGATTTGGCTCAGAGGGAATAATAGAAGTATTTAGAAGGAAACTGGAGGGAAAGGGGGGGGAAAAGGGGGTGGGTGGGGCTCTAAAGGGGAAGGATTGTTTGAGGGAAGTGGTTTTCAAAAGCAAAATAGTAGGGAGGAGGGAAAGGGGATAAGACATTTATTCCTTAAAAAACTCCATCCCTAGATTACTTCACCCCCATTTCCCTTTTCCCATCCTCCTCCTTTACTGATGGAGGAGTATAACTGTATTAACTGAGCCCTACAAATGTTCATTATCCAATCTCAACTGGGTCCTCACCGTTAGAATCTTTTTATTTGTCTCTGGTTGATTCTACATTATACTATTCACAGCAACTCTTGCAAATCTTCACTTTTCAAGCCACCTAAACTACCTCCTGTCCCCTTTCTTTTCGGCTCTGAACAGAATACCAAGACTCTTATTTTACTGAGAAAATAGCTAAACATTGGGAACTCCCTCTTTTCCATTATTCTAAGCCTCATAACCCTTCACCATCAATCCAATTTCTCTCTTCCTTTGTTCAATGAGCCTTTTTTTTAAAAGACAGTTGGGGCTAAGTGACTTGCCTAGAGTCACACAGGAAGTGTTTAGTGTCTGAGACCAAATTTGAACTCGTCCTCCTGACTTCAGGGCTGGTGGTCTATCTACTGCACCACCTAGCTACCCCTAATGAGCCTATTTCTGACCAAGGTTACTTGGATGCTTGTTTCTATCCTCTTGTAACTCCTTCTTTTCTCTGTAGCTCATTCCATCACTCATTTATGCATCCTTATCCTTTCCTATTAGTTCCTTCCCTGTTGATCACAAATATCTCTTTCTCTCCCACCCTTAACAAATTTTAACTTGACCCCCTCAAGGTGTCATGGTATACAACTTTCCTCTCCTTCACAGATAAACTTGTAGAAAGAGTTGTTTCCATCCCTTGCCTCCACTTTACCTCCTACTCAATGTTCAACCCCTGGGAATTCATCCTACAAATAAGTAAACTATAAAGAGAAACTATTCTCTCCAAGATCATCGGTGATGTTTTTGCTAAATCTTATGATTTTTTTCATGATTCACATCTTTTTTGACCTTTCTGAGACTACTACCTTCTTCTTGAATCTTCTGTCCTCCTTTGTTTTGAGGGCTGCTGCTTTCTCCTGGTTCTCCCTTCTGTCCAATTTTTCTAAATCTCTTCTATGGAAACATCTTCTTTCCTACCTTTCCTCTTTTCTTCTCTTCCCCATATTTACTTTATTTTTTTTATTTTCTTTCTTGGTAATCTTTGCTTCAAGTATCATCTCTGTGCAGATAGTTCCATAATCACGTCCAACTTTCAACTCTTTACTGTGTGTGTATATATATATGTATATATATATACAAATATATATTATATATAATTCTCATGCGAAGAGGAGATGAATGCAAGAAATTCTAGGAAATACATTTTATATAAGACTTTAGGAAAGTCAGGAACAGAACCCTAGAGAATCAACTAAAAAACTATTAGAATTAATCCACAACTTTAGCAAAGTTGCAGGATACAAAATAAATCCACATAAATCATCAGCATTTTTATACATCACCAACAAAATGCAACAGCAAGAAATACAAAGAGAAATTCCATTCAAAATAACTATCGATAGTATAAAATATTTGGAAATATATCTGCCAAGGGAAAGTCAGGATCTATATGAGCAAAACTACAAAACATTCTCCACACAAATAAAGTCAGATCTAAACAACTGGAAAAACATCAAGTGCTCTTGGATAGGTCGAGCGAATATAATAAAGATAGCAATACTACCTAAACTAATCTACCTATTTAGTGCTATACCAATCAAACTCCCAAAAGATTATTTAACTGACCTAGAAAAAATAACAACAAAATTCATCTGGAAAAACAAAAGGTCAAGTATTTCAAGGGAATTAATGAAAAAAAATGCAAATGAGGGTGGCCTAGCTGTACCAGATCTAAAACTATATGATAAAGCAGTGGTCACCAAAACCATTTGGTACTGGATAGAGTAGTGGATCAGTGGAATAGGTTAGGTTCACAGGACAAAATACTCAATGACAATAGTAATCTAGTGTTTGATAAACCCAAAGACCCCAGTTTTGGGGATAAAAACTCACTGTTTGACAAAAACTGCTGGGATAATTGGAAACTAGTATGGAAGAAATTAGGCATTGACCCACACCTAACACCATATACCAAGATAAGGTCAAAATGGATTCATGATCTAGGCATAAAGAATGATATTATAAACAAATTAGAACAATGTAGGCTGGTTTACCTCTCAGACCTGTGGAGGGGGAAGGAATTTGTGACCAAAGAAGAACTAGAGGTCATCATTAATCACAAAATAGATAAGTTTGACTATATCAAGTTAAAAAGTTTTTGTACAAACAAAATGAATGCAGACAAGATTAGAAGGGTAGCAGTAAACTGGGAAAATATTTTTACATCCAAAGGTTCTGATAAAGGCCTCATTTCTAAAATATATAGAGAATTGACTCAAATATATAAGAATTTAAGCCATTCTCCAATTGATAAATGGTCAAAAGATATGAACAGACAATTTTCAGATGAAGAAATTGAAACTATTTCTGGTCACATGAAAAGGTGCTCCAAGTCACTACTGATCAGAGAAATGCAAATTAAGACAACTCTGAGATACCATTACACACCTGTCAGATTGGCTAAAATGACAGGAAATGATAATGATAACTGTTGGAGGGGATGTGGGAAAACTGGGACACTGATACATTGTTGGTGGAACTGTGAACGGATCCAACCATTCTGGAGAGCAATTTGGAACTATGCTCAAAAAGTTATCAAACTGTGCATACCATCTGACCCAGCGGTGTTTCTACTGGGCCTATATCCCAAAGAGATCTTAGAGGAGGGAAAGGGCCCCACATGTGCAAGAATGTTTGTGGCAGCCCTTTTTGTCGTGGCAAGAAACTGGAAATTGAAAAGATGCCCATCAATTGGAGAATGGCTGAATAAATTATGGTATATGAATGTTATGGAATACTATTGTTCTGTAAGAAATGACCAACAGGAGGATTTCAGAGAGGATTGGAGAGACTTGCATGAACTGATGCTGAGTGAAATCAGCAGAACCAGGAGAACATTATACACAGCAACAAGACTATACGATGATCAATTTTGATGGACATGGTTCTCTTCAACAATGATGGGATTCAAACCAGTTCCTATTGTTCAGCGATGAAGATAGTCATATACATCCAGAGAGAGGCCTGTGGGAATGGAGTGTGAACCACAACACAGCATTTTAACGCTTTCTGTGAATATTTCCATGCATTTTGTTTTCCTTCTTAGGTTGTTTTTTCTTCTTCTCTTTCTAGATCTGATGTTTGTTGTGCAGTAAGATAACTGTATAGATATGTATACATGTATTGTATTTGTCATATAATTTATCCTACTTAGCATGTATTAGATTACCTGTCATCTAGGGGTGGGGGTGGGGGGAAGGAGAGGAAAAGCTTGGAGAAAAAAAGGTTTTTGCACGGGTCAATGTAGAAAAATCACTCATATGTTTTGTAAATAAAAAGCTTTATAATATAAAAAAAAAGGAAAGTCAGGAATGTCATTTCTTAGAACAGAAGAAGGAGAACTTTCCAGTCATGGAGGACAATCAGAGAAGATGTCCAGAACCAAGGCATGGAGTGTCTTGTTCATGGAACAGCCAGGAGGCTATTGTCACTAGATGAAGAAGACTTACAGGGAAGTGAGATATAAGAAGGCTAGAAAGGTAAAAAGGAGCTAGGTAATGAAGGACCAAATAGAGTACTGTGTATTTTCTCCTGGAGGCCACAGGGAGCCACTGGCATTTATTGGGGAAGGAAGGTGAAAGAGAGGGAAAGAGCAGTGGGATCAGACCTGTGCTTTAGAAAAATCATGTTAGTGACTAAATGGAGAATGGACTGGAGTAGGGATAGCATCAAGGCAGGTAGACCCACTGGCAGGCTCTTGTAATAAACCAGATTTGAGGTGATGAGGGATTTTACCAGAGGGAGGTAGAATTAGGGAAGAGAGGAGTCATATTTGGGAAATGTTCCAAAGGTGAAATCCACAGATCTTGGTAGCAGATTAGACATGGAGAATAGGAGATATTGAGGTTGAGTCCTAACTTGTGAGTCTGAAAAATGGAAGAGTGTGTCTCCCTATGCAGTGTTAGAAAAGGGAAATGTGCCCTTAAATTATATAAGAAAATTCCCATTTTCTTTTTCTTTTTTTTCCACTCACTGACCCCATAGTAAAAAAGGAATGATTTCTTAAAAATTACTCTTTTTTTAAACTTAAATACAAAATAAGAAAAGAAAAAAAATTTATGTACACAGCAAAGCATAAAAGGATTCAATATAAACAATAAATTTCCATCTCAAGAAAACCTTTCTCTCTCTTTGTCTCTGGTGTCTCTCTCTCTCTGTCTCTCTCTCTCTCTCTCTCTCTCTCTCTCTGTCTTCCTGTCTCTCTGTTTGTCTGTCTGTCTGTCTCTCTCTATATGTATGTGTGTGTATGTGGGTGTGCACGTGTGTATGTCTGGCATCTCTCTCTCTCTCTCTCTCTCTCTGTATGTATCTCTGGCATCTCTCTGGTGTCTCTCTCTGTGTCTGTTTCTCTGTCTATCTCTTTCTCTTACTCTCTCTGCCTATCTCTTTCTCCTTACCCCCTTTTATTTTTTACAATTATATTTAAAGATAATTTTCAACATTAATTTTATAAGATTTTGAGTTCCAACTGTTTCTTCCTTTCTCCATTCAATTCCTCAAGACAGAAAGCAATCTGATGTAGATTATACAGGTACAATCATGTAAACATATTTCCACATCAGTAATGTTGTGAAAGAAGAAATAGAACAAAAGAGAAAAGCCACAAAAAAAAATCAAAAACAAAATGAAAGTAGTGTACTTTGGTTCCCATTGAGACTCCATAGTTCTTTCTCTGGATGTGGATATTGGTTTCCATTATAAGTCTTTTGGAATTGTCTTGGATCGTTATATTACTGAGAAGAACTAAATCTATCAAAGTTGATCATTACATAATGTTATTGTTACTGTATATAATGTTCTCCTGGTTCTGCTCACTTCATTCAGCATCAGTTTATGTAAGTCTTTCCAGATTTTTCTGAAATCTGTCTGATCGGGGTAGCTAGGTGGCACAGTGGATAGAGCACCAGCCCTGAAGTCAGGAAGACCTGAGTTCAAATCTGGTCTCAGATACTTAACATTCCCTAGCTGTGTGACCCTGGGCAAGTCACTTAACCTCAATTGCCTCAGCAAAAAGTAAAAAAAAAAAAAAAAGAAAAGAAAAGAAAAGAAATATGCCTGATCATTATTTTTATAGCAATAGTATTCCATTACCTTCATCTACCACAACTAGTTGAGCTATTTCCCAATTGAAAAGCATCCTCTCATTTTCCAGTTCTTTACCACCACAAAAAGAACTGCTATAAATATTTTTGTACATGTGGGATACAGATCTAACAGTGGTAGTGCTGGATCAAAGAGTATGCACATTTTGATTGCCCTTTGGGTATAGCTCTAAATTGCTCTCCATAATAGTTGGAGTAGTTTACAACTCTACTAACTATGCATCAGTATTTCAATTTTCCTTTTCTCTCATATTAGCCAATTTGATAGATGTGAGGTGATATGTCAGAGGAAATTTGTCTGAAAACTGCCTGTTCATACCCTTGGACCATTTACCAATTGGGGAATGACTTCTTTTCTTATAAATTCAATTCAGTTCTCTATATGTTTGAGAAATGAGGTCTTTTATCAGAAATATTTGCTGTAAAAATTATTTCCCATCTTTCTAATTTCCTTCTAATCTTGGTTGCATTGGTTTTGTTTGTGCAAAACCTTTTTAATTTAATGTAATCAAAATTATCCATTTTACATTTTGTAATGTTCTCTGTCTCTTGTTTGGTCATAAATTCTTCTCTTTTCCATAGATCTGACAGGTAAACTATTCTTTCTTCTCCTAATTCACTTATGATACTTATTTTGAGTACTTCTTACATAATGTGAGATATTGATTTTTGTCAAATAGTGAGATATCCCAAACTGGAGTCTTTGAGTTTATTAAATGGTAGACTACTTTAATAATTTACTACTGTGTCTTGTATACTTAATCTATTCTACTGATCCACTCTATTTCTTAGCCAGGACCAAATCATTTTGATGACTTCTACTTTATAATATAGTTTTAGATCTGCTATGGCTAGACCACCTTCCTTTGTATTTTTTTTTGCATTTTTAAAATTCCCTTGGTACTCTTGATCTTTTGTTCTTCCAGATGCATTTTGTTATTTTTTTTCTAGCTCTATAAAACAATATTTTGGTACTTTGACACTGACTCAATTTTCAATAAATGCTAGTTAGATGAAAATCATCACAAATAGTGATTAACACACTCTTTTATCTGAGCCGACAGTAAACAAAAATCAGAGAGATCACACAGATTAGAATATACCAAACAAGATAGTTCAGAAAGTCAATGCATTCTCCCACTAATAGCATGATAACTCAACCAAGAGAATGTATTCCTTATCTTACTGAGGAGGATGATCCCTAAGTCTCTAGCAAAATTGGGGATCTGTTTAGAATGCTGGTTCTTCTCTATATCACCTTGTTCTCAATCTTTCTCTCCCCCCATCCTTCTCAGATGGAAGACTGGTCTCTTTGTTGTTCCCCAAACTCAAATCTCTATTTCATTCCTCCATTTCTTTGTCCAAGCTGCCCCCCATGCCTAGTATGCTCTTACTCCTCACTTCTGGCTCTTGGAATATCTTCAAGGCTCAGGTCAATGCCAACTCCTTTAAGATGGCTCTCTTGGCAGTTACTTGATTATTTTTCCTCCCATGAAATGGTATTTTTTTGCTTGAGATAACTGTATCTACTTTCCACATACATAGTATATCTAGTAGAATGTTAGCCCTTAGAAGGTAAGGATTATTTCATTTTTGTCTTTGTATTGCCATCACTTAGCATAATGGCCAGCACATAGTAGGTACTTAGTAAATGCTTGTGGAGTTTAATTGATCAGGAACATGGGAGGAATGTACTACAGCTGTGTTATTACCATTTTACAGATGAGAAATAGGCAGAGAGGACAAGTTATTTGCCCAGCTAGTAAGAATCAGGGCCAGGATTCATACAAATCCACATCTTTCCTAATTCCAAAGCCATTCTTCTTTGTACTGTGCCCCACTGGCCAAAGGATTTATAGAACATGACAAGCAACCAGGCTGACTCCATGCAGAAGCAATTTTCACAATTAAAATGAGTGTAACAAACACATGCTTATGAAAGCATAAGGACATTTATGAGGCAAAATGCTTTGGAATGAAAATGCATTTCTAACAGAGTAACAATATGGGAATCACAGAACGCGGCATCCTTAATATTTCCCACTACTGCTTAATCCATTCCTCCTTTGAACCTATAAAAAATGTAAAGCTCCTTGATATTTCCCTCTATTGCTTAATCTATTCCTCCTTTAAATCCGTAAAAATGTAAAATGAGGCCATTCAGAATTGGAACAGTGCTTGGAGCCATCTGATTCAACAGGACTAGACTTGTTAGAAAGTAAAATCTCTTAGACTAAGTGACTGTTTTCCTGGGTCTGGTTTTTTGTTTAACTTCACCATATCTTTTATTGCTTCAAAGTAGACTCATATTTTGTGAGAACAATAATCTATACTCATTTTGAGACAAACTTTTTCTTCCTTAAGGTTAAGTGAATAAGCCCTTCTGGGATGATTTAATTTTTCAGAACCATTCTAGTGGACAGAAACAATTCCTTCCATTGATATGCATTTAACTGTTACATAAAGGTGCTTGGTCTGGTTTTTAACAAATATAAGGCATGAGAGCGTAACATCACAGACCCAAAGTTGGAAGAAACCTTTTAGGCCAATCACATCAAATATTTTCAACTGAGAGATGAAGAAACTAGAGCAGAAAGAGATTCGTGATTTGCCTGAGGTCTAGGCAGTATCAGAGGCAGGACTGGAATTCAGCTCCTTCTGATTCCAATTGCAGTGTCCTATCTAGTAAATGGCACTGTCTCTCAGATGGGAATCTCTTGAGTTCATTTGGATCAGTTTCACTATTTTCTACATAAGAAGAGTAAGGCTCAGAGTAGGGAAATGACTTGGTCCGATAAATAAGTATTGATTTGGTCCAGTGAACAAGAAGCATTTATTGAGCACCTGCTGTAAGCTAAGCCTGGTCTAATTAATGGGGATGCAAAAAAAGATGTAAACAGAGTGAAAACAGGGTCCCTGCATCAAGGAGCTCCCATTGTAATAGAGCCAAAATATAATTTTGTGTATGCAAGATATATGCAGTAAACGTGGGAGGTTATGTCAGAGAGAAAATATTCTGGATATGGAGGAAGGGGAATAAGCTGGGAAAAGCCTCCTTCGAGAGGTAGGATTTCAATTAAATCTCAAAAAAGCCTAGAATTAGAGATGATGAGAGAGAGCATTTCAGTGATAGGGAATTTCCAGGGCAAAGTCATAAGAGTTTGAGCATCATGTTCAAGAAACAGCAGATTACTCTTGCAGAGATTCCAATCTAATGATGGTAGAGGGAACCACATCTGTAACTATACCCTACAATAATATATGGCTACTATATTATAAAGGTACAAAGTGCTATTTAAATCTTAAGGGGAAAAGCTGTTTCTCAGGGAAGAGGATGAAGAATAGCTTCCTGGAGGAGGCATTAGCCAAGTTTTAATGGACAGATAAAAATTCAGATGTGAAGAGGAGGAGGGAAGAAAAAAGAAAAAAAAATAGTAAACACTTCTGTAAAATTTTGTTATTAATTTTCAGTCATTTTGGTCATGTCTGACTCTATGACCTCATTTGGGGTTTTCTGGAATGGTTTGCCATTTCCTTCTCCAGTTTATTTTATAGATAAAGAAACTGAGGTAGGCAAATCTGTTAAGTGACTTGCCCACATTCACACAATGTCTGAGTGTCTGAGGCTAAATTTGAACTTGGGTCCTCCTGATGGCAGGGCAGGCAGCCTATCCTGCACCCTCTAAATGCCCTTTTCTGCAACACTTTAAGATTTTATTTAAAAACACTTCCCTCATAGGACCATGAAAGAAAATTGAGCTCAGAGAGATGAAACCAATCAATCAACAAGCATTAACTAAGCACCGACTCTGTATTACTCACTGGGGATAGAAAGACAAAACTGAAAACAATCCCTAATTCTCCATCATCAATGAATTAGCCATCTACTTGAGGAAGGAAATATATACATCTATAGTCATACAAGAATTGGACAAGTTCTAAAAGGTCTTCACTCAGTTATGGAATATTATTGTTCTGTGAGAAATGACCAGCAGGATGATTTCAGAGAGGCCTGGAGAGACTTGCATGAACTGATGCTGAGTGAAGTGAGCAGAACCAGGAGATCATTTTTCACGGCAACAACAGTATTACATGATGATCAGTTCTGATGGACATGGCTCTCTTCAACAATGAAATGCTTCAAACCAGTTCCAATTGTTCAGTGAAGAAAGCCATATACACCCAGAGAGAGGGATGTGAAATGTGGACCACAACATATCATTTTCATGCTCTCTATTGATGTTTGCTTGTATTGTATTTCCTTTATCTGATTATTCTTTCTTGTAGATATGATTTCTCCTGCACAAAAATGATGTGTGGAAATAAGTATACATATATTCGATTTCTTAAGTATTTTAACATAATTAACATGTATTGGATATCTTGCCATCTAGGGGAGGGGTGGGGAGTAAGGGGGAAAAATTTGTAACAGAAAGCTTTGTAAGGGTTAATGTTGAAGAATTACCCATACATATGTTTTGCAAATAAAAAGTATTAATAAATTTTTTAAAAAGGTCTCCATTCAGTTGTATGTTGAAATCTGGGCAATAAATATTCTTCATCCTTCTGATCTCTCTTCAGGCTCAACCTCCTTGAGTGATTATAGTTCTCTTTTAGAAGACTCTACAAAATCTTGGGGTTTGAAGTAACTGACATACATATTATTTGCAAACAAGAGCATTCATCATGCACATAGCCTCCCCTTCAACCTGGATTCTACTACTCTACTACAATGTTAAATAATTTTGGCAAGTATACTACCCCTTATTTTATGTTTGCCTGATAGTTATTATTGAAAGGCTATTTAATCAAGTTAATTTTGTTATTGCATAAGCACAGTAAGATTTTATATTTTTTACATCTTTTGGTCTGTTTTAAGGATGTGGTCTGTTATTGAATATCATTTGTGAAAATCTCCTAAATTCCTAGAATTACCCTCATTGAGTATGTCCTTAATATATAGGAAGGATTTCAGATAGACGGGAAAATAAACATGTGAGTTAGTAGTTGTCAATATTTTCTTATTCATATTGTTTGGGAGTCAAAAAGGTCTGAGATTTTTTTCCATGCCTTTTGTACCTTAACCTCCTTTAAATATCTTGTAAATCAGTATTTTAATAGCCTTATAATTCTATCACCTCCAGCCTGAAGTGTGTGTGTGTGTGTGTGT
>JAJPUD010002693.1:257796-272562 GCA_023553655.1 Myrmecobius fasciatus | reverse complement strand
GGAGAGGAAGGGAGAGGGAGGAAGAGGGAGAGGAAGAGGAAAAGAGAGAGGGAAAGGGAAAGGGAGAGGGAGAGGGAAAGGGGAAAAGAGAGGGGAGAGAGAGGGGGAGAGAGAAAAAGAAAAATATTGGGAGGGAGAAAGAGGAGAAGAGAGAAAAATAAAGAAATTGGGAGGGAGGGAGGGAAGGAGAGAGAGAGACAGAAAGAAAAGGGAAGGGGAGAGACAGATGGAGACAGAGAAAGAGAGATTGGGAAGGAGAGATGGACAAAGAGAGAAACAGAGAGAGAAGGGAAAGGGAAAAAGAGAAAGACACAGAGACAGAGACAGAGGGACAGACACAGAGATCCAGAAAGACAGAGACACAGACAGGCTGGCTGTATAATCAAAATATTGTTCTATATGGGTATCTTGAGTTATGATCCTTGCTATGCTCATTTTTCACATAAGCAATGGGATACAGAGAGAAGTAGATTGCCCAATGTCACAAGGTAGCTCCACCCTACCTGTCAAAGCTCCAACCTTTTCTAGCTATCCTTGAGACTCATCAAGTTTCAAGTCCCTTCAGGCACTCCTGGCTTCCAGCTTTGAGAGGGAAGATGGAAGAGGCCAACTTGAGGTTGTTGAAAGAAAAAGATTCTGAGAAGTCATGAAAGAAGCCATTGTTTCCATTATGTCCCCACCCCTAACTCTAGAGACTTTGGGGAATTCCTCTGGGGTGAAATGTATCTCTCTCTCTCTGTCTCTCTCTCTGTCTCTCTCTATCTCTCACTCTATCTCTATCTCTCTGTCTTTCTCTTTCTCTGTCTCTCTCTCCGTCTCTGTCTCTCAGTGTATCTTTCTCTTTTTCTCTGTCTCTCTCTCTGTATCTCTATCTCTTTCTCTCTCTTCCCCCTCTTCATTGCCCCATCCTTTCTCCTTTTCCCAATGGAAAAATTCTTTTATTTTGTATTGTCTAGCGTATATTCCCCTATGTATACCTTCTTTTATTCCTGTTTTACTATGTTTTTTGGGGGGGAAGAGGGATGGGAGTTTTTTGGGGGGTTGCTATTCACTATGTGTGTTCGTTGTGAAACTGGTATTTGGTGGAAATGATCAAGACTTGAATATAACACTAAATATGACATAAATGATCAGAAGTTATGTTGAACCCAATCATATCCCCTAGACTAACAATATTTAAGGAAGCAAATAAATATATTTCTAGCTTGGTGCCCCCTCTTTCTGGGGAGTGCAGCTTCCTGCTCATCTTTCTGATAGGAATTAAAGTCTCCTTTAGAGTAAGTGATAAGGGGAGAGGGGAGGAGGTTAGAAATGTCTATTTCTGGCTCTCCAGATATGAGAGCTCTCCACATATGGAATTTCATTATATATTTTCTAGTGAATTCATTCTGGGAGGATGCTTGAATTTCCAAAACTCGTTTGACAAAATCATTAATATCTTCCTTGTCAACAAAATAAGGAGATATGAATTGGATAGTAGTACAGTTGGATGAACTAGGAGTTGATTGGATTACATGACTCAAAAAATGATGAGCAATGGATTGCAGTTACCTCTTTTCTTGCTGGTATTCCCCAGTAGAATGTAAGCTCTGAAGGCAGAGACTATTTTAAAATTTTTGTTCCCCGTATTACCCAAGACTACCTGAAACAAAGAAGGCACTCAATAAGTGCTTGTCAAATTGATCTGAATTATACTGAAAAGGAACTGAACATAGACACAGATTTCCAAAGGAGTGCCTCAGGGAACTGTCCTGAGTTCTGTCTCAGCTATACTTTTACTAATGATTTGGATTCAAATGGGAATTTTTTTTTCTTTTTGCTGAGGTAATTGAGGTTAAGTTACTTGCCCAGGGTCACACAGCTAGGGAATGTTAAATGTCTGAGACCAGATTTCAACTCCTCCTGACTTCAGAGCTGGTGCTCCATCCACTGCGCCACCTAGCTGCCCCTCAAATGGGAATTCTTAAAGTGAGGTTCATGTATTTGGGATTTTTCTATGTTGATAACCCATTTCCATTTTGTTGGTTTCCTTTGTAATTCTATGTGTTTTATTTTATTCACTTAAAAATATTATTCTGAGAAAAGATCAATAAGCTTTACCAGACCAAGAAAGGGATCCATGACTCACACCCAGAAGGTTAACCTGGATTAAAGCACATATGATATGATTTTCAAATTTTGGATGACGTGAAGCTGGAAATCATAACTGGCGATTTGGAAAAGAAAATTCAAAAACATCTTGACAGGTTGGCACAATGGTAGCTTGAAGCTACCAAGATAAAATTTAAGTAGAAAAAAAAATATAAAATCCTTAAGTTGAAAAAAATCATTCACACAAATTTGAGATAAGGGAAGTATGGAAAGAACTAACGGATCTTTAACAAGAAGTAGAAAGGGAATAAACATTAACACAGAACCTACTGTGTGCCAGATACTGTGCTAAGTGCTTTATAGATATGATGTCATGATCCTTACGAAACCCAGAAGAGACAAGTGCTGTTACTATCCCCATTTTTCAGTTGAGGAAACTGAGAAAAAGGTTAAGTCTGTCATAGTCACTTATCAAATAGGTATCTAACTCCAGACTTAACACCCTATCTACTTCACCAAATCAACTAATATAATCCTCTTTCTTTTTTTGTCCTGACCTGTGATTTTGTGGGTATAGAGAGCTCCCCAGCAAGAAAACTCTCTTTGCCAATGCAAACCAAAAGCTCTAGTGCAACTTCTAGCCTAGGAGGGGGACACTACCAATCTGGATCATGTCCAGAAGAGGGTAACCAGAATGCTGTGGGTACTGGAAGTTGCCATAGAGAAGCTGGAGGGTGTTTGGTTTGGAGAAGAGAAAGGAAGAAACAGAGGAACCTTCACAGAACATTCAAATGGCTGTCTCATTCTGTTTGCCACAGAACCAGTAATGTCGACAAGTTCACAAGTATTTATTAAATGCCCACTATGAGCCAGGCATCTGAGCAATTTATGAAGACTGGAGAGGAACAGATTTCAGATTAATGGGGTGGGGGGATCAGGAGGAGGAGAGAAAAGAAATCCTAAGAATTGGAGCTGTCTAAAAGTAAATTGGGCTGCCTCTAGAGGGAGCAATTGCCTTTCACCGGGGGATTTTAGGTCCAAGACCAAATGCGCAAATGTTGAAAGGGTGTTTTTGGACCAGGTTATCTTTTAGGTCCTTTCTATCCCTGAAAGCTGATGATGTCATGCTTGTCTTCCAATATTTCAGTGCATCCATGATGCCTTCAGTGTGGCTAATCCTTCCACCAGTGTAGATCAAAATCTATTCCCTGTATTCTGATCCAGTATAATTATTGTTTTTTTTATACAACCTCTATAGAATATCTCTAAATACCTATAGAAGATCACAAAATGGCACAGCAGATAAAGTACTCACATGGGGAGGGGGAAGGCAGGCAAGGTGCATTCGACAGGGGTTAGAGAGGTTGGAAAGAGAATCAACAAGATTTGAGTTCAAATCCTGACTCAGACATTGACCAAGATACTTCATCTCTCTCAGCATCAGTTTCCTTATCTGTAAAATGGGGATAATAGCATCTATCCAAGAGAATTGGGAGGATCCAGTGAGATAATATATTACAGCACTTCACAGACCTTAAAGCTTTTTATCCCAGGTCAGCAAACTATGGGCTGTAAATCAAGCCCAGTTCACCATCTGTTTTTGTATGGCTAAGAACTGATTGTGTATGTGCACATAATATATACATATATATATATACATATACATGTATATGTATAGACATGTGTATATACATATGCATATATAAATATATTCACATACATTTTATAAATGCAAACTTTATTTGAATGTTTATGTAACCTTGATGCCATTGCTGCCAGACTACAGAAGGAAAATAAATTCCCTTCCCTTATATCTCCTAAGAAGTTGAAGAAAAAGCTACTAGAATCCCAAGTCACACATCCAAAAAATAGAAAGATAAAAGTAAGAGCAGAAATCCTCCCTCCCTTTAAAATCTACTGAGTGGGCAGCTCTTACTGACTCACAAGTCAACTCCTCTTGATATAGTTCTCTTCCCCAGCTGCTGTCATAAAGACCAAAGGGATTGCTGTGTCATCCCAAATTCCTCAGTGCTCAATCCATTTATTCCCAGAAGGAACCAGAGTAAACTCAATTTGGCTCCACTCACTCCTGCTCCACAGGACATTCTTGGTCCCCATTATATACTATCAGCCCCATTTACAGAAAAAAAAAAAGCTGAAGCACAAAGAAATCAAATGACTTGTTTACAGTCATACAGTTAATACTCTGTAGGGTTATGATTCAAAACCAGACTATTGGATTCCAAGCCTGATGCCTTTACCTATTCCAGGAGATGACTGGGAAAAGAATAGTCTCCTGGACCACAGGTAGGAATATGGGGTTGTATAACGGATCATGGACTTCTAACCAAGAAGGTGCCAAAATGGGTATGAGCTCAGGACTTTGGGAATCAACTCTAAGTTAAAATTCTGCCTCATTAACTAGCTGTATGTGGTCCTAGCCACTCTCAACCTCAGTTTCCTCTTCTATAAAATGGACATAATAATAGTACCCATCTACCAGGGATTGAGAATCAAATAGGATGGCATATGTATAGCATTTTGCAGTAACTACTAGCTATTATTAACTATGGAGAATGCAGCCCGAAATCAATAAAGACAGCATCATAGTGGAAGTTCAAAGACTTGGGTTCAAGTCTTAGCTTGGATACTTATTAGCTATGTGACTTTGGGCAAGTGATCTTCACTTCTCTGAGCCTCAGTTTCCCTCTCTGCAAAATAAGAATAACAACAGTTACCCTCCCTACCTAATAGGCTTGTTGTGTGGAAAATGCTTCAGAGGCTATAAAATAGCATATAAATGTGAGTTGTTGAAGCTGCCCCAAAGAGGGAGGCCACAAGGGAAGCCTTACTGTGTATGCAGGGACCTAAGAGCCAGCTGGCATGGCACCCAAGGAGCCAGCTGGGGAGAGCCCAGACACAGTCTGTTCCAGATGAGCTGCCAACTGGTGATCCCCACTTAACAGATGGGGAGGCAGATCAGGAAAAAAAGAAGCAACCCGAACAGCATTTCAGCTCAGCCCCTGAGAAACTCAGGCCCTAGATTCACCCATCAAGATGATGGCGGCCTATCTTCTGGGAGAAAGCAGAGTATTTTTGACGTGTAAGTGTTAAGCACTTTGGGTCTGCCTTGGGGGTGAAATTAGGGCACTGAAGTCCAAAATCTAAAGACAGTCTAGGTTCTGCTGTAATGGAGTTTTTCCTGATGTTCAAAGCTATCCAGCCAGACTCTCTAACATGGGTGAAGAGAGATGGTCTCATGGGAGGGAGCTGGGAGGAACTTTAGGGACCATCTGATCCAACCCTCTTATCTCACCAAGCAGGAAATTGAGGTTTAGGAGGTTTTTTAGTTTATTTATCTTTAATATACCTTGTTTTATGAATATGTTGGGAGAGAAAAATCAGAGCAAAATTGAAAAAACATGGGAGAGATTAAAAAAAAAACTAAAAAAAGAAGTGAACATAGAATGTGATGATTTACATTCAGCCTCCTCAGTTTTTTTTCTGTTTGCAGATGGAGTTTTCTGTCCAAAGTCTATTGGGGTTGCTTTGGGTTACTGAATCACTGAGAAGAACCAAGCCTTTCACAACTTATCATAACATGTTCTTGCAGTTATTGTGTACACTATATTCCCGGTTCTGTTTGTTTTGCTCAGCATCAGTTCATGTAAATCTTTCCAGGCCTTTGTAAAATCAGCTTGTTCATCATTTTTTATAGAATAATAATATCTAATTACCTTCACGTACCACAACTTGTTCAGCCATTCTCCAATTGATGGGCATCCACTCCTTTTCCAATTCTTTGCTACCACATTCAGGAAGGTTTAAAGTGGTTTGTCCAAGACCATTAAGATGTAGGATTTGAACTCAGGGAGAAGGGGAAGGGTGAGACTGATTCATAGGCTCCTAGATCTGGAGCTAGAAACCATGAGAATCCTATACCCTTAGCTGTAAGGGGCTTTAAAAGGGAATTTAATCAAACCCCATTAGTTTACAGAAGAAAAAACTGAGGCACAGAAAACATTATAGAAAAAATACAGATATGGAAAGGACTGTGTCAGCCACTGATTGAGATGGATGGGTGGTGATTAGGAGGAGATTCTAGTGTTCCATGACAGAACAATTCTATGCTCTGTAAATTTATGGTATTGTGGAACGAGCACTGTCTTTGGAGTCAGAATCAATCAATCAATAAGACTTTCTTGGGCACTATGCTAAGTTCTAATACAAAAACAACAATGGAATGATCCCTGCTCTTGAAGGGCTTCCACTCTACATAAGACTGAACCTGAAGTCCTAAATTAAGTCTCAGCTGTTGAGTACTTCCTCTATGAGCTTGGACAAGCCTCTTACTTTCTCAGAACAACAATTTCCTCTTCTGTAAAGTAACAGAGTTGGACTAGAGCAGGGCTTTTTAAACTAGGGTCCATGAACTTTAAAAAACAAATTTTGATAGCTGTGTGACCCTGGGCAAGTCACTTAACCCCAACTGTCTCAGCAAAAAAAAAAAAATGATAAGTAGTTCAAGAGAATTAGTTTTGTTTGTAATCCTTCATATTTTATTTTGTGCATTTAACAGTATGATTCTGAGAAGGGGTCTTTTGGCTCCACCACACTGACTGTGAAAGGGGTTCAGGACTCACACAAAACAGGCTGGATTGTGTCCAATGTTTTTTCTAGCTCTATATCCTGTGAGCTATAAGTCTTCCTCACTTTCTATGAGAGCCACCTTGAACCAATCCAAGTACCCTCCAGATCTCTCTTAGACGTCCCCAGCTGGGCTATCCTAGGGTTAGCTGTTCCTTCAGATGCCATCCAAGGCTCTGGTATAAATGCTCAGCCTGATCTTGAGCAGTCCATTTCTCTTTCTAGGCCTCAGTTTCCCAATATGGAAAATGAAAGGGTCAGTCTAGATTACATGTCAGATACAAAGATTACAGACCACATGTGGCCCACACTTTGGAATACCACCTCAACTAGATTAAAACATAACTGGAAAATATTTAACAAAATAAATTAAAATTCAATAAAGTACAGATGATATTGATGTGACATTTTCTAAGTCAATCTGTAGCCCTGCAGGGATCCCTGTGCATGGTTTAGTGGTTCCCACGTCTACTTGCATTTGACACCACTGGTCTACATGACCTTTAAGCTCTCAACTCTAGAACCTATGAATCCTCTGTAAATTCAGTTTGGAGGTACAACATCAGTAGAAATTGATAGAATAAACAGTTACTAAATATTTATTAGGCACTTACTATGGGCCAAGCATTGTGCTAAAGATTGGGAAAACACAGCGACAAAAGACTGCCCTTTCTCTCACAGGATTTACAATCTAATTGAGGGCAGGGGTGGGAGAATGGGCCATAGACAGAACTAAGAACTTTAAGATGTAATCTTCCATTGGAGTACAGACAGTCGGGGGATAAGCCTGGAACTCAAGGTTCCAAAATCCTTATATTCCAAAGATATACTATAAAAAGCTAATCCCTTTCTTGCTTATGTTATGAATGAATGAGTGAACAAATGAATAAATGAAAAAGCATTTATTGGTGCCAGACATTGTACTAGCCATTGAGGATACAAATATAAAATGTGAGACAGTCCCTGCTCTCAAGAAATTAAATTTCAATACAGGGAGACAATGCATATAGGGAATGAATAAATTAAAAAGCATTTATTAAGCACCATCTCCATGCCAGACACTGAACTAGCCATTGAGGATACAAATATAAAATGTGAGACAGTCCCTGCTCTCAAGAACTTAAATTCTAATACAAGGAGACAATATAAGGAAGTGGTGACAAGGGAAGGGGGTTTCCAGATGAACAGCAGTGATGACTCCCAAGTAGAAAGTGGCCAGTTACCTGCCAAGGAGCAAAAGTCATACTGATGTGTTTGCTATTTTCAGAGCACAAAGTAAAAAGTAGGAGGTAGAAAAGATTGGGATGGGGATGGGGAGGGCAAGAAGGCAGAGGAGATTGCAAGCAGAGCAGGGAGGCCCAAGTTTCCTATTGGACAGCAGGATAGGATGAGAAGTCTGGTCTAGGCCAGGCTAAATAATCTTTTCAGATCATCTCTTTCCCTCTTCTCCTTGACTAACTTAGCAAAACGATAATGCTCTGAGAGCTTGATGGGTAGAAGAAAAGGAGGATAGGAAGGAGCAGGTGTCTTCTAGAGAAGAACGGGAAGAAAAGGAAAAAATCCAAAGGACAGAGTGGGGCCGGAAACTGTAGGGCACCAAGAGGACAAGAACTGTAAGAAACTGTTATTTGGCAAAGAACACCAGCTAAGGAGCCAGAGGACTTGGGTTCAAGTCCACTTCCCATCCCACCACCGCTACTTATTTCCTTTCTGACACTGAATAAGTTGTTCAACAATCTTTGTGGCCTAAGTAAGCAGACTGGCAAAATCAAGGGGTTGGGCTAGACAGCCTCCAAGTTCCTTTCCAGTTCTGCTTCTGTGATCTTATGACAAAAAGCTTTCCCCACTCCCTTCCCTGATCCCTCTTTAACCTTCGAGAGGACCCTCTAAGAGTCTTCCAGGTCATCTCCAATGCAGGGAAGCCTTGTAGGGCAGAAGGGAAGGACAGAACAGGCAGAGGACCTCAAGCAGAATTTAGTCCTGGAAGGGGCCTTCAGCATCCAAGATTTAGAGATATCGAGAAATCTTAGAAGTTATAACATCCAAGTCACCAGGCCATAGGACCTCAGAATTCTAGATTTAGAGTTGGAAGGAAACTCACAAGCCATGCAGGATACCTTTACAGAGGAAGAAACTGACCCCAGGGAGGCTGTGACCTTCTCCAAGTCACATGGGAGGCAGAGCTGAGATTTGAACCCAGACCATCCATCTACAAACCCAATGCTCTTTTGGCTCTTTTGGAGGGAGCATGAAAACAGGCGTTGGGTCCCAGGCCTCTCACTCCTAATCCAGGACTTTTCATTATCACAAATCACAACTATATTAGTACATAAAGAAGATGAGTTGTGCATTGAGGATAGATTGCAAGTAGAAAAATACTGGAGGCAGAACCTCCCATAAGGAGGCTATTGTAGTACTCGGGTCGGTGTTGCCAAACCCAAGAATTGGAATTCTAGTCATGGGCTAAGCCTGACGTGGGTCTTGTTTTATCTGTGAAATTGTAAGCAGCTGGTCCTTGCTTGGGTCTCAGAGGGAAGAGAGGAGACGTCAAAGATATGGCCAATTTTTCTGGGGCGATTTGTCTGGATATTTCCTTTGCCCCATCATATCTTATCTCCAGCTGTATCTGTCTCATAATGCATATCCCACCCTTGGTAAAATGGAATATTATTTTAATGCTGTAGCTATGGAAATTTATTCTGCAGGGCTGGGTAATGATTTCCATGTGTCATTAAAGGTCAAAGGATTATAGATTTATTATTGGAAAGTTTCTTCCCACTCCCTGCCAACCCCTACCTCTAGTATTCCATATTGTAAAATTCCTCTCAGCTGATATCTTGTTCTAAGCTCTCCCCATTTGACAGATATCCCCTATGATATCCCTTGTTCTAAGACCCCTCCCACCTCTGATATTTTCTATTCTAAGGCTCCTCCCAGTTCTGCCATCCCCTATTCTGAGAACTCTCTCTGCTCTGACATTCCCTTTTCCAAGGTCCTGCTCTCCCCACTTATTAAGATCTGATACCCCCTGTTCTAAGACCCCTCCCAGCTCTGCCATCCTGTTTTGAGAACCCTTTCTGCTCTGGCATTCCCTTTTCCAAGGTCCTGCTCCCCCCTCTCACTCAGATCCAACACCCCTGTTCTAAGGCCCCTCCCAGCTCTGATATTGCCTGTTCTCTGGCCTCTCTGGACTCTGACACTGCATATTCTAAGGATCTTTCCAGCTCTGACATTCTATTACTCTATTCAACCACATTCTTTAAAGGTCAATTAAAAAAAAAAAAAAAAGCCCTGCATTGGGCACCTACGAAGGTCTGTGGCCGAGAGCCGCTTTCCATTTCATGAGTCCCTAATGGCCTCTGCAGTGCTGACTTTGGCCCACTCTCCCAAAACACCTTCCTCCCTCCCTCCTGCCTCCATTTCAATTTCCATTCTTTCCGGTCTTGCACCAGTTGTCACACTTTCCATAACATCCAGGCCCGTGAAGTCCTGAGGAAAGAATCCAAGCAAGTCAGTTGTGCAGAGCAGCTGAGAAGCAGCTCCCTGTCTTTTACAAAATTCATTGAACCAGGCTTAGGACAATGGCCTGAACCCAGATGATTTGCAAAAATTCTGTGCTGGAGGAGGAAGGTGAGAGGCAGATAAAGAGATCTTGAGTCAAGGACCTTGTTTCAAATCCTGCCTCTGACACCGTTTGCTTGTCACTGAACCAGTCAATTACTACTTCCTGTTAAAGATCCTTTAGATCTTTCCCCACTTCCCTTATCTCAAATTTGTGTGAATGATTTTGTCAACTCAAGGATTTTACATGTTTTTTCTACTTAAATTTTATCTTGGTAGCTTCAAGCTACCATTGTGCCAACCTGTCAAGATGTTTTTGAATTTTCTCTTCCAAATTGCCAGTTATGATTTCCAGTTATCCAAAATTTGAAAATCATATCATATGTGCTTTAATCCAGGTTAACCTTCTGTTAACTCAGTTTCCCTCCCCCCTAGAAAAGAGGGGCTTGAATTTGATGTTCCCTTTCAGCTCTCAAACTTCCGAGAAGATACCTCCCTAGAAAGGTTCTCACCTGAGCAGCCCCAAGCCAGCCTTATCGTGTCAAAGCCATCTTAGAGATTCCCATGGCCCCCTTTATTTGGAAGGATAATCGATAATCCCAGAGAGCGTGGCTATCCGAAGAATCATTGCCCAGTCTATTAGTGTACTTTAAGGTTTATCTCTGCTGAGGAAACTCCATAGACAGTACGGACATTCTATGTCCCATGAGGTCATGAAGAGTCGGACACTACTGAACAACAGCAAGTTTTATAAAACACCTTCTCACAATGGCACTTAAGGAGGGAAAAATCACCAAATCTTAGAGGACAAACTTCAAGGTTCATCCAGTCCAGCCTATGCTTGAAGAAGGAGCCCCTCTCCTCTAGAATATCCTGAACCAACAGGAAACATGCCTTCTCCATTTTTGTTCCAATTCAACATAGATTTATTGTGAAATAAAGTTTTTTTTTTTGAATTTCAAACTGTGGGACAGCGGCAGCGCTGTAACTAAGGTGTGGCCTTCAAGCCACTGCCCTCAGGCTTCAAAAGTTAGAGGGTGCTGATGGCACTTGGATGATCTCAGCAGATAGAAACAACTGGTCAGACTCCTCTTAAAGACTCCAGGGACGGCACTCCCTGAGTTGAGGGGTCTTCCTCAAATTTCCACAGCTACAAATTTCAAATATCTATACCCCCAGTGACTTCAAATCTTTTCTCTGGTGAGGGGTTCTAAGTTTGGGTTTACTAGGGCTCTGTCTCAAAGTGAGATTTAGAGACTAAGGCACAGCTACCCTGGAATCAGTCCTGCCTGCCAAAACTGGAGCACAAACACTCTCATTTTTACTGTAACACTTTAGGGGAACTTCTCATAATATGATGGAAACAGCACAAGAGCATCTAGGTGCAAGTTCTTGGCTCAGTCATAAGCTAAGTTGATCTTGGTCAAATCCTTTTTCTTGCTCAGGTCTCAGTTTCTACAATTGTGAAATGAGAGTTTTGGGAGGCAGGATGTTGTGGCAGAAAGAGCTCTGAACTCAAAATCATGGGACCTGAATGTGAATACAGGCTCTGCCTATTACTACCTAAATAACCTTGGGGTCTAGTCACTTTATCTCCATAGGACTCAGTTTCCTCATCTGTAAAATGAGGAATTTTGTATTATACTTCTGATATCCCTTCTAGCAATCATCAGTCCTGGGTGACTAGTTAATCCCTAAGGATCCCTTGTGATTCTATGATTAATTGGGGGGTTTTTCTGGTTGTATGCCTCAGTTTCCCCATCTGAAAATGAGGTGATTGGGCAAAGTCCCTGTATCCTTACTATAAATCATAGTCGTAACATTTCAAAGGACTTCAGAGGCCATCTAGTACAATCCCTTCATTTTACCTATGAGGAAACAAGTCCAGAGAATTGATACTATTGATCCATAGTCATATAGGCAATAAGAGGCTCAGGATTTGAACTCAGGACCCTTCCCTCCCAGGCCAGCACCATTTCTATTCACCATTCTGCCTTCCTAGCAGCTAGCCATGTTTTTTTACTGGGCGACCTGAGGGAAGAAAGAGTTTAACTCTAAACTAAAGGGCTCTTGCCCAGAGAAGCATTGACAATAGGATGAGGGGAACTAAGGAGGAGGGATAAAGAAAGGGAACTGGGGGGCAGCTAGGTGGTGCAGTGGATAGAGCACCAGCCCTGAAGTCAGGAGGACCTGAGTTCAAATGTGGTCTCAGACACTTAACATTCCCTAGCTGTGTGACCCTGGGCAAGTCACTTAACCCCAACTGCCTCAGCAAAAAAAGAAAAAGAAAAAAAGAAAAAAGAAAGGGAAGTGGGATAGCCAGCAATCCAAAGTGACTTTTGTTGAGTTTGCTCTGACCTGGATGTGGTCTTAAGAGTCTCCCTTATGGCCCATTTGCTCCAGAAAGGAGTATGGAGGAATATAGATAGTGAGGGGAACACGGGCACGAGGGGAAAACACGGCCCACCGTGTTGGCGGAGCAGCAGCCAGGCTGGTGGGTGGGTGATCAGGTGGGTGATCAACTACCTTATCAGTACAGCTTCCTCTGGTCCACCTCCTTTAGTCCAAGTGCCCTGGGCATCTCACTGGGAACCTGGAAGGCAGAACACACTCAAAGTCAACATTTCTAAGAAAGAGGCTCTTAGAGCTTTGCTGAAGAGCTGAAGTGGGTTGTTAAAGTGGCTGACAGATGCCTCTAGAAAGCTTATTTGTTCAACTGTAAATAATGGAAGTTTAAAAAAAAAATCAAGATGGATTTAGCAAATAACATGGAAGAGAGAGGTTTCCTCAGCTGCTGCTGACCTCTTGTGGCCATCTCAGGAATTGCACATTAAATGTAATTCAGAATCTATTGCGATTTTAACGCTGAAATACCCTGGATTGTGGAACTACTCTCTTTTTTTTTTTTGGAAGAGAAGGAAACTGAGACCCTGAGGAGGGGATATGCCTGCCTAAAGTCACTCAGAATTGGGATTTGAACCTTCGTCTTTGAAATCCAACTCCATGGTTTTGTTACAACACGGTGGTGTGAGCACAATATAAGTTATCATCATCATACTCGTTATAACATAATATGGAATTATTATTAGTTGTACTACTAATAATCATTATTATGTAATTAGTAGTAGCAATAATAATCATTATGTAATAGTAGTAGTTGTAATAATAAAAGCCAGAACTTATTTAACTCTTTAAGTGTTACAAAGCACTTTACAAATGTCATCTCAATTTATCCTTACAACAACTCTCACAAGTAGTGTTATTATTATCCCCATTTTATAGATCAGGAAAGTGAGGCTGAAGGCACTGACAAACCCAGCTGTTTTGTCACCTGTGTAAGCCTGGGCAAATTACTTATCTCCATGAGCCTCAGTTTCCTCATTCGTAAAAAGGCCAACAAGATCCAGCCCATCTCTAATCCTATAACCTGAAGATCTCAGGGTTTGGAATTTGGAATCACAGAAGTATCTTTGGATCGCTAATTAGAATTAGGGCAAGATTAAAGTTTGCATTTCACAGAATCCCAGAACCTCAAAAGTCACTTTGGTCAGATCCCATTTGAAAAGAATCCCTGTATAATACACCTGAGAAGTGGTCAACCAACCCAAACAAGCCAGGATGCCAGCCACCCCCTCTGTTCTTTCTTTATATCCACAACTTCTGAAGATATGATGGTCAGAACACTGGGAATCAGAACACATGGGTTCCAATCCTGGCTTCTTTGATGATTAGCAATGCGATCTTGGCCAAGTCACTCACCTGGATGGGTCAGAGTTTTCCTCAGTGAAATGGGGATGGACTCAATGGTAGATAGGATACTGGATTTGGAGTCAGGAAGAACCAAGTTCAAATTCTACCTTAGATACATATTAGCTATATGACCCTGATTAAATGATATATCTTCTCTTTGGCATCAGCTTTTTTGATCCACAAAATGAGGAGACTGGATTCAATGACTTTGAAAGTCTCATCTAGATCAAAATCTGTGATTCTATCATTCCTTCTAGTCCTTAACCTATGATTCCATGAGTAATTTCACCTCTCTGGGCCTGTTTCTTCCATAATATGGGAATTAAGGACTAGCTGACCCCTTCACATACCTTCCAGCTCTAATGTTCCATGAACTTTATTAGGAAATGATGGAGAAAGAAAATTGGCCTCAGACTCAGGGAGATCTACAATCAAACTCAACTTTTCACACAAACTTGATGTGAGACCCTGGGTCAATCATCTAATCTTTCAATGCTTTGGGAAGCATTGGTTAAAGGAGTTTCCTCACGTTGCATCATTGAAATCAAAGGGAAGAAAGGGAGGGAAGGAAGAAGGAAGGAAGGGAAAGAAGAAAAAGAAAGAAAGAAAGAGAGAGAGAGGGAGAGAGGGAAGGAGGGAGGGAGGAAGGGAGGAAGAAATGGAGGGAGGGAGGAAGGAAGGAAGGAAGGAAGGAAGGAAGGAAGGAAGGAAGGAAGG
>JAJPUD010002693.1:214312-257696 GCA_023553655.1 Myrmecobius fasciatus | reverse complement strand
AGGAAGGAAGGAAGGAAGGAAGGAAGGAAGGAAGGAAGGAAGGAAGGAAGAAGAGGAAGGGAAGGAGAGAGGGAAGAAGGAAGGAAGAGAGAGGAAGGGAGGGAGAGAGGAAAGAAGGGAGGAAGAAAAAAAGAATACAACAGAAATCATGAAACAATGTGTGCCACCAACTAAGGAATAGCTGAACAAACTGGGGCATATTTGTATGATGGAATATCATTGTACTGTAAGAAATGATGAATACAAGGAATATGGAGAAAGATGAGAAGAGGTAAAGACAGTAAAATTGAAGCTATTATTCCATAATGTAAAAGGGGCTCTGCACCCATCTATTCCTCAGGTCCCCTACTGCACCCTTAACAGAGAGTTGAAAAATGGAGGTCACAAAAGGGATGTGTTTTGGAGCATGGCTGATGTGGATGTTTATTCTGCCCAACTACAGCAATGGACCGAGGGATAGATATTCTTTTTAAGGAAAGGGAAAGATTTAATCATCTAAATTAGAGGGAGGGCATCAAAGAGATAGATTAATAAACACAAACTCTTGTTACTTTAAAGGAACCATTAAAAAAAGAAAAGCATTTTTAATTAAAAGTCTTTAAAATATCTCTCTTGAAAGAAACACGGGGGAACAGAATGTAGCAGATTGTATTAGGTTCTACACTATATTCTCTGCTACACTATACAGTAGGTTGCCTTTTGGTCCAATTTCTTTTTGTTACAAAGGAGGCCACGGAGCAGACAGTGGAAGTGACTCTAGTATCACAAGCATGTAAGTCAACGATTAATTGGGAAACAGAAAAAAGTGGGTAAGTATGAACCCCACGAGCAGTATAAATAACACCAAAGGAACAGTAACAATCACTACAATGTATCTCTTGCCCAGATACAAAGCATGACACATGCTAAGGAAGAGCATTATAGGAAACTGTAAGACAAAACAGTTTCCCAGAAATCAATGCCTCCCAGTAGATTTTTCTCCCTAAGAAAAAGCAGGTGAGTTACAGATAATTTAAATTATCATGATTTCACTTTTTAAAGCACAATAAGACAACACTGGGTTCATCTATTTCAGTGAACAAAATCTGGAGAAAATCCACTACCCATGGGAACTTTCTGAGCCTGAAGTCTCACTGCTGCTGTCCTGAGAGCTCCCTTATCTGAGACTCCAGCAAAGCAGAGGGCCAGAAGCCCAGAAGAAGAAATTGTAGGAAGGAGAAGTAGAAGCAGCTTTAATGTGCAGTCAGGAGACCTGGGTTCAAATCTTCCTCTGTGTGATTTACCTGACAATTCATAATAAGATCTTAGACTGAAATTCAAAACCATCATGCAAATTTTATTCTCATTTCATGGTCCCCTGAAATCCATACACGGGCAATGGCCCTCAGGTTAAGAACCCTGTCTTATAGCAAATAATACAAAGAGAAAAGACAGGTCAGCAAAACTAACCGACATAGCAAAAGGATCTGATGATGCAGTGTCCTTCACCCTTAGGCCCTCTTACCCACTCACCCCTGCAAAGACATTAAGGAGTATCTCCTATTTCTTCTATAGGGTCAACTCATTAACTTTAAAAAAAAAAATTTCCACAGGATCTCTTACAATCAATAAAGAAAAGGAGACAGTGAGGATGAAAATTGGTCTGGGTCCCATCTTTGGCACAAAGGCAAAGGATGTTCATTGGGGCTTGTGGGCACCCAACTGTTACCTGAGACTTGCACCTAAGTATTACTGCATTTTGTGGCCCATGCTAAAAGGCCCAAGGAAGAAGAGGCAGCACAAGACCAAGAGTTAGGAGGCTTAGAGTCTAGCTCTGGCCTTACCAATGACCAACACGGTAATCTTGGATAAGTCATTTCCTCCATTACAGGCACATTCCTCCACATCAGTAAAATGAGAAGTCAGTTTAAATCATCTTCAAAGTTCCTATTTCTACATCCTAAGGTTCCTCCCAACACTAATATTTTATGTTCTACAGGTCTAATAGTTTGTGGTCTGATGTCCCTCCAAATTCTGACATTTTATATTCTGAAGTCTTTCCAGCCTTGACATCCTCTGTTCTAAGCTCCCTCCCAGCTCTGACATCCCCTGTTCTAAGCTCCCTCCAGCTCTGACATCCCCTGTTCTAAGCTCCCTCCCAGCTCTGACATCCCCTGTTCTAAGCTCCCTTCCAGCTCTGGCATTCTCTGTTCTAAGGCCCATCTATCTACATGCCCATGGGATCAAGATTTATATTTATTCCCAAGTGCCAGTTTTGGCCACAGCCAATTCACAGAGACACTTTCAAACTTGTTTTTAGCTCTGACTACGTACTACCATCTGTCTTGACTCTGTGTGATGCAAAATGCTTCCTGAAGAGACTAAGCTAAAGAGAATGGGAAAGTTTTACAGGCAGAATGAAAAATGGGCCTTAGCTGGGCATGATTAAGACGAGCTCTGCATGTGAAATATAGTCGCTGTCACTAGGAAAGAGCTGCAGTGAATATGCAGGCAGTTTGTGGCTGGTGGGAAGTGATTCAGGCCTCTCAAGGGCTCCACACTCAATGAAAACAACCATTAGCAGCCATTTCTCTATCTGTCTGCTACTGGCTAGCTTTGCAATCTTGAGTGAGGTTGTCTCTGGGACTCAGTTTCTTTTTCTGTCAAAAACAGGGGGTTGGATTTAATTATTTCTGAAGTCCTTCTCTAGCTGACATTGTATCTTCCTATTATCCCTCCTAGCTCTAACCTTCTCTGTTCTAAGGCCCCTCCCAGCCTTGACATCCCCTGTTCTCAGGCCCCTCTCAACTTGGACATTCTATGCTTTATGGTCCCTTCTATTTGTAATAGTCTACATATCTGTTGGGCTAAGTCTTACTTAAGTCTCCCCTCCTCCACTACTTCTCCCTACCCACCATGGATTCTTTTTCAAGAACATTTTCCTCTCCTCTTATACAAATCTGCTTAGTCCCAGCCTAGCTCTATGATTTTTCCTGGTCCAATAGGGCCTTATCAAGCGCTTCACCCAATTGAAACAGAGCCCATACGCAATATTACTGCAATTCACTTAATGGTTTTCAAGGACTTTTCTTGATTAGTCTAAAGCAAGCGATTCTTAATTTTTTTGTGTCACGGATCTTTTGGGCACTCAGTTTGGAAAAGCATGTATCCTTTCTCTGAATTATGGTTTTAAATGCATAGCATTAAAGGAAGAAAGAAAAGCTCCAAAAGCATCAAGATTTTTGGAATACAAAATGGTCAACCAGCTAAGTGGTAGCCAGAAGCATTAAACCTATCAACCAATACTCCCTGCTCACTAAGAGATGTTTCTAACCAAGTTTCCATCTAACTTAAGGTTAGAAATTTCTTATAGTTCCTTATTTAACATCCAATTGCTTAACTCTACCTATTTTAGATTTAGAGGATGCCCTGTCATCAATCCACTATGATTTGCATTCACATATAGTGAGTTTTGGAAGAGGCAGGATAAAGGGCCAACTATGAAATCAGGAAGAAGTAGATCAAGTCCTACCTCTGACAAATACCCACTCCTCAAACGATGAGACCAGAGAAAAATCCATTAGTCTCTCAATGATGTCCCCTCCCCCACTTCCTAAGATTAGAAGCCATAATTGAGTAGATTTGTTGGTGCTGAGGGGAGGGGAGAGAGAGGAAGGGAAAGTTTACATCATGGAATTCATGCACTGATGAAATCACAAGTATTTTTTTGGTTAAATTAAAGTTTGTAAGGTTTTTTTTCTTTCTCTCCCTCCCTCACTTCTCCAAAAATATAAGGAACAAAAAATAAAGCAACAATTTATGAAAATGTCATATTCTTCATTCTTTCTGCCATCAATCAATAATTACCAAGCCCCTGTTCTTTGCTCAGCAATGCATTAAATCTTCTGAGGGACATAAAGGTAAAAGGAGATAGAATTCAATTAAGTATGATTCAGAGGGCCATGAGTTTGGTTCCAAACGCTCTGGCTTTGATGCCCAGTTCTGTAACTGAAACTCGGAACTCCTATAATAGAGCTTTAAGATGTACAAATCACTTACCATGAATTACTTCAAGGGCCTCAGGTACCATCAGGTTTATCACCCCCTTTTTGTAAATGGGGAAACCAGAACAAACGAGATGACCCGAGACTAGGGGAGGGCCCCCTACAGTTCAGCTCCACTGACTCCTTGAAATCCAGCACTTTCTTTTACAACAGGAGCTCAGCTTTTTTGTGTGTCCTGGGCAGTCTGGGGAATCCTGCCGATGGATCCCTTCTAAGAAGCATATTTTTGGATCTACAAAATAAAATAATAATAGCAAGTATTTTGTATAAAGTTTTAAGGTTTTCAAAGCACTTTATACATACATTAACTTATTTTGATCCCACAACCCTGAGCTAAGTGCTATTAGCCCCATTTTCCAGATGAAGAAGCTGAAGCAGAGAAAATTTAAGTGACTGGTGTCTTTGGCAGATCCCAGAGCTACTGACAGTGATAGATTGGATAGACAGACAGATAAACAGACAAACAAAAATAGAAACAAATATAGAGACAGACATAGATAAATATAAACAAGATAAACAAACAGACAAGACAGACATAGAGACAAACATAAGAAAATTTAGTCAGAAACAGAAACAGAGAGATAGACACAAAGAGATAAACACAGATAAACAGACAGACAGACTGATAGCCAGGGAGACCCAGGAGACAGACAAGACAGATAGAGATGGACAAACAGATATAGATAAACATAGATACAAATAGACAAGACAGACAGATACACAGAGAGACAAATAGTTATATATATGCGCACATATATGTGTGTATATGGATAGATAGATGTGATATATCATTTTCTCTATGCACTATATATCCGAAGTATTTTAAAAAATTTTAAAAAAAAAAAAAAAAACTAGATTCGGATCCTGCCTCGGATCATAGTTGTCTGAGCCCGGACAGATTCTTGGCCCACCTGAGCCTCAGTTTCCCCCTCTGACTGGGGAAGGTGCTGACCAGGTGGCTTTCTAAGCTCTAAAGCTATGTGCTGATGAACGATCTTTCCGAGTCCTCCTCAGGTTCTGGATTTCCACGGGCAAAACCGGGGGGAAAGGGAGGGGCTTTCTCTGCACCAGGTAAACCCACACCTGTTCTCTCGTGCTCTTGCTTGAGAGAAGTGAGGGAGGGGGAGAAAGAAAAAAAAAACAAAACTTCACAAACTTTAATTTAACCAAAAGAAAGAAAGGGGGGAGGACTTTTCCAACATCCCTCCCTTCTTTTCAGGGTGCTTTAGAGACGCAGCACTCCGCGGCTCTAGAACGTGGTCACTTGGGGGCTGACAGGTCTAGCACGACATCTTTGGCTACTTTCTCCACATCTAACACGAAAGAGCAACGGGACTCGCGCAGCGGCTCGCTCCTCACGCAGGCGCAGCTTGGGCGAGACGTCACTCATAGAGTGAGCCAATTTCTAAAGTTAGAAGGGGATGACATACTTTTCTTATTGTCTCCTGTTTTCTTGACTTGGTACAGCCGGGCGTCTGGCCAATCAGAAAAGTTTGCGTCACCAATTGCTAGGATGGCCAGTCTGACGGTTCTTTTCCGGTGGCTCAAAATGAGGTTGGCGATCCGGTGAGGTTGGGTTCCCGATCCTGAAAGGGGTGGGAACTTAGAATAATTGATATAGAATATTGACCATTCAGTCAATGGAATGGATTTGATAAGCAGGCCTCTTGTCGAATTGAAATGGAGCAGAAAGGTAACCGCCTCACGTTACGCATAGCTCCCTCCTCCGCCTCGCTTATAGGCTCGCGCGAAGGGCGGGTGATCTGGCCAATGGGGTGCGAGCACCAGGCGGCGGTGGGCGGCCGGGCGTCGTTGTTAGGAAGACGTCGTTGTTAGGGAAGCAGCCGCGGAGGAGGAGAAACGGAGATCGAGGCGGGACTTGGAGCCCTGTTACTACTGACTGTACGTACAGTGAACTCGGGGTCTCCCGGGGTCCCACCGCGAGCATGGTCAAGTTGGCGGCCAAGTGCATCATGGCAGGTGAGCTTGAGGTCACGGAGTCATGATGAAGCCGAGAGGCACAGAGAAGGTCTCGGGTGTAGAGCTAGAATCCACCCCCCCTTTTTTTTATAGAGGAGGAAACTGAGGCACAGAGAGGGTCGCGGGTCTAGAACTAGAATTCAGCCCTGGCTTTTTTACAGAGGAGGAAACTGAGGGACAGAGGGTCCCGGGTTTAGAGGTGGACTCCAACCCCGTCTCTTTTTTTTTTTTTTACAGAGAAGGAAACTGAGGCACAGAGGGTCCCAGGGCTAGAGCTGGAATTTAGCCCCGTCTTTTTTACGAGGAGGAAACTGAGGCACGGAGAGGTCATGGGTTCCAGAGGCTGTGGAGTCCACATCTCTCATTTTGCAGGAAAGGAAAATGGGGCTCCAGGCAGGGGTGATGTAGCTATGACGATTCAGATTTTGAGTATGACATCAAAATCTCATCCTTTAGGAGTTCAAATCCCAGCTCTATTATTTTTTTTCTATGTGCCCCTAAATCAATCACTTCCTCTTTCTGAGTCTCAGTCTCCCCACCAGTAAAATGAGGTTGAGGTTCTCAGTGGTCTCTTGTAACCCCAGATCTCTGAGGACTCCAGGAATCTCAGTCATTCCTCCCGCTCCTCATACCCCCTGGAGTTTCCTGCCCTCCCTATCCCCGAGCTCATTCCAAGCCCCAACTTCCCCTTGTGTTAAAAACTCAAAAGGAGGGGGTTGGACTGGATGGCCCTTGGGGTCCCTTCCAGTTCTAGAGCTGTGATTCTGAGTGACACACCTGGGCGTTTGAACCTTAGTTCTCTGACTTCGGGTCCAGTGCTTTCTCCACTATACCACAGCTGCCCCTCCTGCCTGGTAGTCTGCAAAATCTCACAGCTGACTGACCTCAGAGGTGGGCCTGTAGCTAGCTCCTGCAGCTCAGTTCAGCATTTATTAAGCACCTGTGACATACTGCTGTGCTCTGTCTGGAATTCCCACTACTTATTTTTACTTGCCTTGCTTTATCTCTTTGCCTGTTTATTTATTTATCTAACTATTCACCTATTTCTGTTTTGATTTATCTATTTATCTATTTATTTGCCTATTTATTTACCTTTTTATTTACGTATCTATTTAGATTTTTACATTTATTTATTTAAGTTTTTAGTTATATTTTTATTTATTTAGATTTCTACTTATACTTTTATTTATCTGTTTATTTAGGCTTTTATCTATTCAGATTTTTACTTATATTTTTATTTATCTATTTAGGTTTCTACTAATATGTTTATTTCTCTATTTAGGTTTTTACTTATATTTTTATCTATTTAGAGTTTTACTAATATTTTTATTTATCTATTTTAAGTTGTTATTTACATTTTTATCTCTTTAGGTTTTTCTTTATCTTTTTAAAAATCTATTTACATACTGATTCATTTGTCTATTTCTTTACCTACTTATTTATTTGTCTGAACTAAGACTGAGTCAGGCCCTAGCATCTGGGAGTTGACCTGTTACTGTGAAAGAGGGGAAAACTGAGGCACTCTGGACTCTGGGAAAAGGAAAGACGTGAGAGGTATAATAGAAGCAGGACTGGTTTGGAGGCAAAGCTAGGGCTCGCTTATTTACCAAGTCCCTGGACTGCTCTGAGTTTCAGTTTCCTCCTCCTCTAAAATGAGAAATCTGGACTCAACGGTCTGCAGCTGTGGTCCAGGTCTGCCATCCTAAGGCCTCATGCAGACCGTGAGTGAGTGACACATCTGGCCTCCAAACTGTTCTCAAACTCGGGATTCTGCCCTCTCACAGAGGAGGAAAAGCAAAGTGTGGGGTGCATTCACTGGAAGAGGGAGTGAAGGTGTGAACAAGGGGGTCAGACCAGGAGGGAACCACACAGTTCTGGACATCTTGGCTTGAAGACATTCAGTGGAAGAGAACTCTCTACCTACTGAGGATTTTATTTGGGGGCAGCTAGAAGAGTTTTTGTTTCGTTTTATTTTGTTTTGTTTTTATCATTCCTTATTCCTTTTGCTCTTAGGAAGAGCCTTGATTTGTTGGTGGTTGATGGTCAGGATTTGCACTGAGCTCTTGATTCCAAAGGTATCACTCTTTCTTCCATACCAAGCTTTCTCCCCATAGACCCTCAGGGTGAGGAGCCCCAGAGAGTCCTGGAGTCATTGATAAGAACTGGAAGGGCCATCCTATGGGAAATGACAGAGGGTCCTGGGCTTCCACATCCTGGGAACGTTCCCCTGGCCTCGGTGGTTCTGTCTCCCTACCCCCCAACACTGGGGTCCTCCAGATGGGTCATATCCTTAGAATTGCGAATCTGTTAGACAATCATCATTCTCATTAACATGATGCCCTCTTGCTAAGTGCACTCTTGCACCCCGGGCGTTTGGCTCTTGCCGTAGACATAGGTAGGTCACCCATAGTGGAGTCAGGCCTTTGATAACCTCAGCCCTCTGGGAACTGAGACCCTGAGTCCGACCCGCAGGTCCTTTCCCTTCTAACAAACAGATTCAGCATCCACTCTGTGCTAGGCTCTGGTGATTTACTAAGAGGTAAGTACAAAGAGCCATTTAATATAGAGGAAAAAACTCTGACAGACCTAAGAAATGGGCCCGGTAAATGGGCCAGGGCAGTGGGAGGAGAGAGAAATCCCTTTCCCCAGCTGGGGAGCAAGGAAGGTTAGAGAAGGACTCAGGAACCTGGAGGAAGCGCCTGGAGGAGATGGTGAAGGCAGTGAGTCTTCGGAGGCCTCTCGGGTGGGAGGGCCAGAGAACCACACTCTCTAGAAATCTGGCCCAAATTGAACTCGTGGGCCCGTATCGTGGGATGGTCCTAGCACCTCCCTCCCAGATTGTTGCAGGATGCTAATTGTAAAGTGCCTAGTCCAGGGGGGCATACAGCAGGCGCTTCATAAATGACCGTTATTATCATAGGGCACTTAACAGTTTCCAGATGTTTTCTTGTTATTCGCTGAACTAAGTGCACTAATGGCTCCACTTCACAAGTGAGTTAGCCGAGCCCTAGAAAGATTTGGGATTTCCCCGAATCACACAGACCAGAAGTGTCAGAGTCAGAATTTATCATCATGCAAATGCTGCTCCTCATTTGAATCTCCGTCTCTCCTGACTCAGTCTGGACGGTTGAGTCTTGCTGGGGGATCTGGGGGGAGCTGGCAAGGAAGCTCAGTGACTTCGCAGAAAGGGGTCTGCTCCACTGGGGGTTAGTCTACATTGTGAGCAAGTTCTCCCTTATATTGACCCAAATGTGTCCCATGGACTTGGCTAAATGAGGAAGAGTGATGAGCTAGCCAGGATGGCCCGGGCAGGAGGGGAGAGGGAAGAGGAGGCCCCAAGGGGCGGAAAGGCTGCCTTGGCTATTCAGTACTCGCGCCTCCCCGAGCCATCCCGTAATGTTGCTCAGCCTCAGGTCCCTTTGCTATAAGTCCCTCAGACTTATAGTCCCTGAGCCCCTTCCAGATCTAAATCTGTGATCCTGACAAAGCAGAAGCAGGAAGTACTCAGAGGATGCCAAATGGCTCTGTGGACTCCAGTGGAGGGTTCAAGGAAGGAGGGGGCAGAGATGGGATTGGAAGGAGTCCTAGTGCAGGGAGGGGGAGAGAACACTGGAAGGGCTTGGGGCTGGAAGTGACAGAGGGGAGGGGGGTTCTGGCAGAGGTGGGATCCAGTAATGAGGTGCCGAGGCCCGAATCAGAGTGTTAGCATTGCTAATAGAAGGAACGAGTTCGATGTGAGATTTTGTGAAGGAGTTTGACAGGATGGGCGCCTAATGAGGCTGTGGGGAAGGCGGGCAGAGAAATGGGCTCGAAAGCAGGAAATAGCCTTTTTGTAGGAGGGAAACGCTGGCACTTGATGATTGGGGTTCAGAGGTGTTAAAGCACAGAGGGGAAGGCCTGACATGGAAGCAGGTTGTCACAAATGGGGAGGGGGCAGGCAGGCAGAGATCTGAGAAGTTGGGCCTGAAGGAGACTCAGGAAGAAGCCGAAAGGGGAGGCTGGGGACATCCAGCTGGCGGAAGGCACAGCCTGAGCTGCCCATCACAGGGTGGGATCCCTAGTTTCAAGGAGTGTCAGATATTGTAAGGAGGCCAAAGAGGATGAGGATTGAGAGAAGGTAGTTGGTGATGTCTTGCTGTCACCAGGTCTGGTCATGGGAGGTGGGGGGGTGACTAGATTTGATCCTCCTCCCCAAGGACAATTTATAAGATCTGAGAGGACTTCACGTGTACTTAGCAAGATTAATTAGATAAAATAGGAAGCTTCCTTGTGTTTCTTCCTTCTCCACGATCCAGACTGCAGCAGAGCTCTACTTTGCTAAATCCTGCTACCTTCCTTAGCTCATGGTGCCTTCCTTGGGTCCGTAACCCATTCCTCATCAACTGAATTTATCATTAAAAGTTTATTTAAGGATATGATTCCTGCTTTACCTCAACCACCAAAACTGCTCATTATTTCCGTGTGAAATGATACCCTTCTCCTGCAGCATAACAGACATCAAAACTCTTGTCTTTAATGATTCTGGAAGACTAGATTCTTACAGTTGGAGGGGACCTTATCGATCTAACCCAGCCTCTGGGCAAAATAATGAATTTCCCTCTACAACATATACAATAAGAGCTTCTGATCAAAGGCCTGTAGTGAGAGGGGGAACTTGCTCCTGCTCCCCCCGTTTCTTTCCCTGGCTCTAATTATTAGAACATTTTTCCTTTTGCTAAACCAGAGTCAGCCCCTTCCCCCTTTATTCCGCTCCCAGTTGTGCCCTCCAGGACTTAGCCAATAACCCCTCTGCTGTGTGGAGAAGTACTACAGTCTTCACATTTGAAGACTGAAACATTCCCCCCTCCCCTCTTTTTCAACATGGGAACACCCAGCATTCATCCTATCTTGTCTTTCCCCCTCACTTTACAGAAAGGGAGTGACCTTCCCAAAGTCTCAAGGGGAGAAGAGCAGAGCTGAGATTTAAGTTCAGGCCTTTGGACCTCAGAGCCCTTCATCTCCTCTGCCACACTGCCACCTCCCTCCTCCTGCTGATCCCCTGTCCTTGTTTCTGTGACCTCTTTCCTCTTCACCCTCCTCCGTATGCACTCTAGCTTGCCAGTGCCCCTTCTAAGGACATCATACAATGACCCAGGACTTAAGAGATGATTTAATCAGTACAGAGTAAACAGTGGGGCAGCTTTGCCTTCAACCCAGCGATGAAATCTTGAACTGACTCAGTGTGTGAGAACTCCAGCACATTTCATTAGAGAAGTCCTTCCATTCTCATAGGATCACAGATATGGAGATGAAAGGAACAGCTGTTCTACCTTCCTCATTTACAGATGAGGAAACTGAGGGCTGGAAAGAAGTGATTTGCCCAAGATCACCTACACAGAGTAAGAGTTAGAGGTGCCTCCCTAATCCTCTTGTCCAGGACCCTACAGCCAATTCTTTGGAACATCTCATCAAACCCGAACCTGAGTAAGAAGCACTGATTAATGCAGTCATCGGTCTTCACTTCATTTCCCTTCCCATTGACCCTCACTGTTAGAAGCTTTACAGTACGTGTCTGTCCATTGTTCTTGGTTCTGTCCCAGTAGTCAGTAAGCTGCTTGAGTACGTGAGTCTGCTTGACGTCTGACTGATGGTCCTTCCTTTATATGCCGGATGGGTTTCCCACGTGGAAGAAATATCTTCTTGACTGCCTCTGAATCATTCATTCTTTGCCTTGGGAAGAATTGGGGTTGAAGAAGTCATGAAATCTGCCCAGCAGGGTTGGCTGAAGTCAGCCAGCTCCAAACCCACCCATCTGGACTAGCATTTAATCTATACCGTCTCTAATCAACTGGAATATAATGAAATATTTTATTGAATGACTTGCTGAAATTCAAATATATTTGACTTGAACTCCAAAAATAGTAACCTTGTTAAAAAAGAAAACAAAGTTAGATTGGCTTTACTTGATCTTTGTGAACCCATGTTGGTTCTTAGTGATCACCCCTTCTTTTCAAAGTGCTCACAAACCATCTCTGTTATAACCTGGTCTAAACTTTCATGAAAAAATTACATTAGTCTTTCTGGACTATGGTTTAAAGACTGTATGAATGAATACTCTCTTTTTTCAAAGTCAGAAAACTGTCTTCTCCATTCCCACAAGTTCCCCTTCTGTCTGCAGTAATTCCTCAAAGTTCATTATTGGTGTTTTTAATCATTTGCAAATTCTCTGAGTTATTCGGGGGTATAATTGTACCAGTCCTGGTGACTTACCCTTGTTGAAAAGAAGCAGGTTTTTCTCATTAATTCTCCTGGATTTCAATTCCCTCTTAACTACCTTGTCTTTGTCTCCTTAATAGAGAAACCACAAGGGTTTGAGGAGTTTTATGTCTCTCTCTTGTCATCAACTTCTCATGCCCACTGGATGGGGGGGGCAGATAAAGGGAAGGGGAGGCCTAGTTCTTCTTAATCTTCATAGTCCAAAAAATAGCCCTGTTTTATTGTCTGGCATTGACTGCGTTCATGCGCTCCTGTCTTCCTGACACTGTGCTTGTGGGAGATCCTTGCCATTTTAAAAATATCTGTCCTCAGGTGCCAGCTCTCACTTCCCTCTCTTATATGAATCCTTTAAAAATTCGAGTGCATTTAGTGAGCTTCCTCCTTAGCGACATCCTCTGCTTCAGACACCTTCCCCTCCTGTCGATTGGAATAAGCCTGGCATCGGTGGGAAGTGTCGGTGAATCCCCATCCTCTGGCCCCGACTTTCTTTCCTAGACTCCACCGGAGGATCCCGGAAATCTATTTCATCTCCAAATTTTCTCTATGCCAACATTTAGGCTGGGTTCTAAAACACCCTCCACCTGCCATTGCTCTCCTGCCCATCCCGAGTTTGAGGGTAGCGGGCTCCCTCCTCTTATAGTTCCCATTGTTTTTCTTTCCCCACCTGGCTCTTCCTCATCGATCACAGAAAAGACCCAGAAAGGCAGCACTTTGTGTCACTCTCCCCATCTTTTACAGGGTCAGTTGGAGTGCCCCAGCCTCTCCGAGTCCCCACCGGGACCCTCAGTGCCAGCTCCGTGGCCTTCGGTCACTTGCTGCGTCATCCAATCCCTCCAGCTGGCCCACCACATGGCATCCACCCCCAGCTCTCGAGCTGCATTTCCCAGTCTTTTCCCTAGCTCTTGTTGAAGCATTTAGAGTCTCCGATCATACAGCTGAGTTTGCACTTGTCTTATTCCTTCATAAATGTGCTTCTAAGTCATTTTGTCACTCTGGGTTTGAGTCCCTCCATTCAGTCAGTTCTCTGCAGGGCTGGTGACCTCTTAGGGAGTGACTGAACACAGGATCTGTGTCAGCTGGTCCAGAATCACTGCAAAGGACCCAAGGAAAGCCAACAAAAGTCACAAGGTGCACAGGAGGGCACCATGAGGATAGGTCATTGACTACTGATGAAACAGCTGGCCACCGGGCATCACTTCCTGACTCTCAGAGCCTCCTTTGTCTGAATAGACACTGGTGAACAAAGGAAAACAAAGAAACAACCCTGCCTGCAGCCTCTAAGGAAGCTAAAAGATCACCAGGCCCACAGGACTCCTTGCCACAGTGAAACAAATCAAGCAAGATGTGTAATGTCTCATATGTGTACATACATGTGCAAGGGATCGAGAGCTATCTCACCCAAACTCTGCCTCAGTGCATTCACCCTTTCCTGACAGGGCCAACAATGGCCATCTGGCCTCTACGGGATCACCTCAGTGGTGGAATACTTGCCGCCTTACTAGACAGGGCTTTTCTTTTTTGAGAACTCTAATTACTAGGATACTGATAGGGATAGTGTGGTAGTGAGCCTGTGCCTCCTTAGTGATTCCCCCATCAGGCCTGGTTCTAGATTGAAGGACCTCCCAAAGGACCACAGCATCAGGCAGGTGATTTGGATTTGAGTGAGGCAGAATGTGCAAAGTCTCTAGCCTCACTCTCTCTTCCAGAGCCATCAGGGTCCAGTGGCAGGATATAGCCCAGGACCATTGGAGAGGGACTCCCGATGGAGACTTTGGCCTTTATAAACTAAGGTCTTTAACAGGTTTCAGTTTGCTGAGGCAACTGCCCATTCAGTGATTAAGGCTAGGTAAGAATTGAGGCAAAGAGTGACCTCTTTTACTTAGTCAAAAAAAAAAAAAATTCAATCTAGAAGGGGAAGACCCTCAGGGTTTCTGGCCAAAGCAAAACTGTTGCTATTTACAACTGAATCGTTGATTTATAACTGAATCAATCAGGACCCAAACAATGACCAGCTGAGATTTGGGTTAGGCCCTAATGTTGAATAGTCAGTAAGAGCTAGAGTGATTTGAATTTATCGTCTCTTTTTTTCTTACTAGTATTTTATTTTTTCCAAATACATGTAAAAATAGTTTTCAACATTCATTTCTATAAGATTTTGTATTCCCCATTTTTTCTCCTTTGCTCCTCCACTACATCCCTCCCCCAAGACAGCAAGCAGTTTGATCAATTAAACATGTATAATCCTTCTAAACATATTTCCATATTTTTCAAGAAAAATCAAACCAAAAGGGGAAAAAACACGAAAAAGAAAAAGCAAACAAACAAACAAACAAACAAACAAAAAAAAAAAACCTGGTGAAAGCAGTATGCTTCGCTCCACATTCATTCTCCATAGTCGTCTCTCTGGCTGCAGATGGCATTTTCCCAAGTCTGATGGGATTGTTTTGGATCACTGCATTGCTGAGAAGAGCTAAGTCTATCATAGTTGCTCATTGCACAATGTCGCTGTTACTGTGTACATTGTTCTCCTGGTTCTGCTCACTTGATCAGTGTCAGTTCACATTGGTCTTTCCAGGCTTTTCTGAAATCAGCCTGCTCATCATCTCTTATAGAGCAATAATATTCCATTCCATTCATATACCATCACTTATTCCCCAAAGACATGGTCCTTAAGAAAGAAATCTAGCCTGTAAATCCCAAGATATCTTAGGCGATTTCAGTGATCAAAAAAAAAAAAAACCTTATTTTTTAAATCACAGACTCTGAAGTTATACAATAAATAAATCCCTCTCCTATTTGACAGCTTTTTAGATATTTGAAGACAAAAGTCATGTTCCCACCCCCTGCCAAGTCACCTCTTGCCCAAGTCAAACATTCTCATTTTCTTAAAATTAATTCTGATTTATAAAGGGCCCGAAGGTTTACAAACTGCTTCTTTACGATGGCATCAGCTAGTGAATCCAACTATACTCATTCCCATTACATAGACAAGGAAATAGCATCTCAGATAGGTTCAGTAATGGATGTATCTGTGCTTTCACAGTCAGTTTCAAAGGGAGGACTAGAATCCAGGGCTCCTGACTCCTCAGTGGAGTGGTTTTTTTTTTGTTTTTTTTTTTTTTGTTTTTTGCATTAGAACAACCAACCTGCGTTATGAGCAGAATCCTGGCAAAGATACAAAGTTTGAATAAGATGTAATCCCTGCCCTTGCACGATCTAGAAGAGTAAGAAAACGTACAATCCCTACAATAATTGGGTAATAAAATACGACACCTCTGTGATAAATGCATTTGAGAGTTGCAAAATCAAACACTCTTATGAGGTCCACCAGGAGGAGCTTCACTGACTGAGTTCATCAGGGTAGACTTGACAGTTAAGTTGGACATTAAGTGGTGGCCAGAGAGAGGCCTGTGGGATCTGAGTGTGGACCACAACATAGCATTTTCACACTTTCTCTTGTTGTTTGCTTGCATTTTCTTTTCCTTCTCAGGTTTTTTTTTCTTTCTGGATCTGATTTTTCTCATGCAGCAAGATAACAATATAACTATATATACATATATTGGATTTATCATATATTTTAACATATTTAATATGTATTGGACTACCTGCCACCTAGGGGAGGGAGTGGGGGGAAGGAGGGAAAAATTTGGAACAGAAAGTTTTGCAAGGATTAATGTTGAAAAATTACCCATGCATATGTTTTGCAAATAAAAAGCTTTAAGTAAAAAAAAAAAAAAGACATTAAGTGGTGGCTAGAAATTCAGTGGTCAGAGGGAAGAAAGGAGCACATCCACGCCAGGGAAAAAGCTCCCAGAAGCTCAGAAGAGCTTATGCAGACCAGAAAGTGGCCTAAGATTCTGCTTCCCAACTCAAGTTCCCAGATAGACCAACATGGGGGGGGGGGCGGGGGGATTAGATAGTGCTTCTGTTCTAGGAAGTGGAGATAAGAGGAAAATTGTCCGATGGGGAAAAAAAAGAAATAGGAATACTTCCATTGGGCCCCTGCTGCTTCAAACAAGCCCCTGTTTTCAAAGAGGCTTTTGTCCTGGGGAGGAAGTCAGGAATGAGGGGAGGCCAGAGGATGAATTGGGGGGTCTCAGAGTAGCCAGATCAGAGGGACCGTGGAAGGCAGTCTGCATTGTGGGGAGGGAAGGTAAAGAGAGGGCTCCCAGTGTGGCGAGCCAGAAAAATGATTTGGTCGTAGATCAAGGGGCTGAGGAAGCAGGTGGTTTGTCAAGGAGCCAGGTGTTAGAGTAGGAATCAATGAAGAGGCTCTTAGAGAGGAAAAGATACTGCAAAGTGAAAACAGCCAGGACACCACAGGAAAGGCCAGCAAGCCATAGCGAAGGCGGGGAGGGCAAAGGGAAGCAAAAGCCGGGCCATCGATGCCGGCCCCCTCGAGAGCCGGAGCACTGAAAGGAATTCAATTTCTCCCAGGCTCGCCAGCATCACGTCGGCCGCTCCCTGAGTGAACTCGGTGCTGGAGCCCTTTTCATTTTGAGGTACCAATTTATGGTGCTATCAAGTAACAAGGAAAGCTGAGAAAATCAATCTCCATAGGTGCAAGGTGAGCTTGGCGAAACAAACTGAGCAGCGGCAAGTGGAGCCAGAGAAGCCTCTGTATGGAGGAAGCAATAATTGTAATAGACTGGCTTAGAGGAGATCACTGCAAAATGGGCTTCGGGGCAGTGCAAATCCTGGACGTCCTTTTGCTTCCCACAAAGTGGAGCTGATGTTTAATTTTAAAAGACCTCTCATCCCCCTCCCTTGGCCAAACTTAATTTATAGGATCTTTGGAGGTTAAAAAACACTTCCCTAGTATGACCCTGCAAAGGCGTTATTATCCCCCTGTGACGGCTGGGGAAACTGAGTCCTGGAGCTGCTGGGGGACTTGCTTTAGGTTGTACAGGTAGCAAATGGCAGAGCTCTGGGCAGCTTCTCCATCAGTCAATTTGGCGTCTGTGCTACAGCCAGACTGGATCATCTAGGCCTCCCTTCTGTTTGAGAAGCTCACCCAGATGGAAATAACACACCTGGAATACCCCAGTCCTCACCCTGGCCCGGTGTGACCGTCCCTAACGGGAGCTATGGGGTCTCTGTGGGGAGGGGGCTTCTCATGAGGCCTGCCAGCAGGTTGGTGTGGGCAGCATTGGTGCCAGGCTGGGCATATGGAATGACTGTCCCCCCCGTGAGCTTCCCTCCTCCTCTGTGACCTTTTTTATATGAAATACCTCCCCTGCATCCCCTCTCTGTAGTGTGTTTGTACTTGGGGGTGGTTGTGTCATTTTGGAATAGCGCCATCAAAAGAGCTCTTGAGAGAGTCTGCAAATTTAGGCAGCCAAGGTGAAGAGAGGCCCTCCTCCCCTGCACTGGGAGCTGCCTAGCACACAGTAGGAGCTTCATAAGTGCTTGCTGGCTGACTGACTTGTTCCTACCAAAAAGGAGGAAGTCAAACTGTACGGATATGGTGAGCTCCAAAGTCTCTTCCTGTGGCTGTTGAATGTCTTGCTGGAAAATAACCTTTTTCTCTTTAGTAAGTGACATTTGCAGCATCTCTTTCCCAAAGCCGTTGGGAGAGTTAGTTCCCGGGCTGAAGGCAAATTTGAGGGCAGGAAAGGCCCCAGCCTGCCCAGGCCTTAAAGGTTCTCTTCTGCTCTTCTGACTTCCTAGGTGACGCCACAGTGGGGAAGAGCTCCCTGGCTCAGATGTTCCGGAGCGACGGGGCTCATTTCCAGAAGAACTACACCTTGGTGAGTGTCCAGAGGCGGAGAGTAATGATTGACTAAACGTGAGCTGAGGAAAGGGGCGGAAATCCTTAGAGAAATCTGCAGAGTCAGGCCTGCCAGCGATCAAGCAGCCGCGTAAATAGCCCAACGGAGAGCGGCTTTCCCAAAGGTCTCAGCTAATCTGCAAAAAGGCAGTGTTTACCGATCTGAACAGGGTCTTTGGCTCGATGGATAGCAGCTCCCACACATGAAATGGGGTCCGTGCAGTCTGCATCTAGTATGTGCTCACTATATGCCTGGTCCTGTGGATACCGAGCTTAAAGCAGCCTACCCCTGTCCTCAAGGAGCTGACAGTCTCTTAGGGGAATAAGAGATAATCACAAATAACCATAAGAAAAATTGGAAAATTAAGTATTGAGAGTATAGTTACCGGTCAGTTGTAGGAGTGACATAAGAGTAGACATGAAAGGAACGTGCAGTCGGCCAGTCTGCCTAGAGTCAAGGAAAGAACAGAGGGGGCACATGGACTGAAACTGGGAGGAAAGAGAGTTTGGGACGAGACTGTAGAACCCCTTCTGCCACGGCCTAAGGAGTGGGGGCAGTGGGGAGCCACCAGAGGCTTATGAGCAGGGCAGGGACATGGTCACAACAGAATGGGAGGGGCATCATATTGGCCCCAGGGTGAAGCACAGACATGGAACAGCAGGATTTGGGGAGGAGAGAACCCTTGTGGATGACTCAAAGATTTCTAGCCTGGGTGACTGGCAAAGATAGCGGTGTCCCCGACAGAATAGCCAAGCTGGAGAAGGGAGAGAGAAGTGGGGGGGGGAAGGGGAGAGAGAAAGGGGGAGAGAGAAAGGGGGAGGGAATGAGAGGGAAGGTGGAGAGAGAAAGAGAGAGAAACAGACCGAAACAGAGAGACCCAGAGACACAGAAGAGAAGGGGGGAGATAGGGAGAAAAGGGGGGAGAGAGGGAGAGGAGAGAGGGGAAAGGGGGGAGGGAGAGGGAAAGAGAGAGTGAGAGAGACAGAGACAGAAAAAGAGAAATAGAAACACTCACAGAGAGAGAGACCAAGAGGGAGACAGAGAGACTGAAGGAGAGAGAGCATCACTGGAGCAGAGGTTTGGCAGAGGCTGCAGGGCTTTGCCCCCGTGAGCTTGACCTCAGGACAATGAGAACCGAGGTCATGGGATGAGAGGGAGGCTTGAGGCTGGAAGTGCCCCCCGTCCGTTTTGTCTTCTGTGACTGAGCGAGGTCAGAAAGGTTTCCTGTAAAACCAGATCTCATTGGTCCTCCCAACCCGGGGAGGAGGTGTGATGATCCCCATTTTACAGAGGGGGCCCTCGGGACACAGAGTGTCAGCGGCCAGACGTTCCTGCGCTGGCCCGCTGCCCGGCCCAGCTGCTCTAATCGGAGGCAAGTGTGAGATGCTCCCCAGTCTCCTAGCTTTAGCTCCTCCTAGAACAGCAGCAGCAATAAGAAGAAGCGCTTGTATGGCTCCGCCAAGTTTTCAAAAGAGCAGCCCTGGGAGGTGGGGGCGGGGAGCCTCTTACCCCAGACCCATTTCACAGATGAGGAAGGGGGAGCCCAGAGGGGGTCACTTCTCATGAGAACCCAAAGATCCACAGCTTCTAACCCCTTCTCTTGTTCTCTTGCCACCCCTTCATGTAACTTGTACTCCCTCCAAACTAAAAGGCCTGAAAAGAGGCTAAACGGACAGAAGAAGGAGATGATGGGCCCCGGGGAGAGACAGAATCCCTGTGGTTGGGGAGCCCCCGTTCTCCTTCCATGGCACACGCTGCTGTTGGTCCCAGGGATCTCTTGGAGTTGAGAAGGCCTCTGGGACTCCCGCCTCCCAGAATGTAAACCTGGGGAAGGTCTGTCTAACTCCCCTTCTGCAGGAGCACAGGATGCCCCGAGTCTGGGAGGAAGCGGCCCCCTTCATTTGTTCGTTCACCAGGCTGCAGCCTCTCCTCCACCCCCGATATCAGGCCTGAGCAGGCCGAGTGTCCCCCTCTGCGCCCTGCTGCCACCTTCCCTGCTAATCCCGGGTTTTCCTTGGCAGACCACAGGCGTGGATTTGCTGGTGAAGCAGCTGACGGTTCCTGACACTAACGACAGTGTGGTGAGTCCCGCCGCCACTCAGACCTTGGCACGGCAGGCCCGTGGAGCTTGGTTGGTGCCCGGCTTCCTCGTTCTTGGAAATTTGCCAGCATTTGCAAGCCAGATCCCAAAGCCGGTTCTAGGACGCCATGTCAAAGCTGGAGGTCTAGCGTGCAGCCCTCCTGACCACCAGCCACCACCTGCCTGAGATTCGTATCGAAAAAAAGCCCCCTCATTAGCGAATCCAGGCCTTGTTAGGGCAGGGAGGTCCGACCCCGGCCTGCCATGTTGCCTAACTCCCCGACACCAGGAGCTAGCAGGCTTGGGCTAATTAATCACTGTGCTTGTAAAGCCTTCCCACACATGTCCAGCTTTCTGATCAGGTGCCTCGATGCTGACAGAGCTGGCCGGCCTCTGGGTCAGTCCAAGCCTCGGCCACCCCAGAAACCGGTGGCCTCTGACTTTTCCAAACTCCCAGGGGTCACGGCCCATCATTCCTTTGAGAAGAACTGGGATTCCTTGGGCACAGGGGCACGGGGGGCACAGGGACCTTTGTGGGCCTGGCTAACAATACGTGCACATGTTTGAACTCCAGGCCTTCCTGAACTCGAAAGCTTTGATCTCCCCCTGCTCTGCATCCCAGGGCCTAGACCCTCCCCCTCGCCAGGGTGCCCACCCTCAGAGCCCAGCCCCACCTGCCTGCTTGCCTTGCTGAGGCCGCCTGGAACAGGGGCAGGAGAGGAGTGGTCAGTCCCTCTCCTTCTTTTATAGAGGAGACGCAAACTGGAGTTAGGAGGCCCGGCCTTGAATCCCGCTTCTCTTGCCTAAGATGTCACCTCAGGACAGCCACAGCGTCTTCAGCTGTAGAAGGAGGCGGCTGGGCAGTCCATCTGGTGAACCCCTCTCACCACCACACTTTCAAATGCATAAAAGAAAAAACACAATTAGAAGGGAAACCGATGCCATTGAGCTACAGTTACCCCCGGCTTTGCCAATTAAGAGCCACAGCCCTAGATGGTCTCTGCTTCCTCTGCTAAGGCTGCACAGGGAGGAAGCAGTAGCCTTCCTGATGCCTCCCTTGGGTATGTGGGCAGGAAACATTGGTGAGCTAAGCCACCGGCCCAGACTTGTGCTAGAGGAGGGGCTGGAAGCAGCGTTTCTAACTCAGAAGCCGTGAGAGATGAAAAAAGCCGGTTGGCTGAGAGGCCGCCAGCAAGGGCACTTCAATGCCCGCTGTGTGCCAGACTCCCGGTCATTCAGGTCTGGCTGCGGTCAGTGGGAGAATGCTTGGGGCCCCGAGCTCACCCCTCCCTGTTTTTTTTGTCTGACCTCACACACCCCAGACCCAGAGCAGCTCTAGCAGCAGGTGCTCCCCGGCCTCCCGGAGGAGCTGAGAGACACCTTTGTTTCTATTTCTAGGAACTCTTCATCTTCGATTCTGCCGGCAAAGAGCTGTTTTCCGAAATGTTGGATAAGCTGGTAAATGGCCGAGACCCCCATTTCCATCACTGTGAATGCATGCACCCATTGACTGCTCAGGACGGTTTAGCAGGCTGCCTAAGAGAAGGCCCTGTATGGGATCGGCCTTGTGGCCCAGCCGGAGGGATCGGCACATCCCGAGCAGCGTGGGCAGCATGAGGCCGAATCCCTGCACACCTTGGTGGGAGGGTTCCACCCCTGTCAGCATCTTCTTGCAGTAGCAGATAATCAGCATTGATTAAGCACCTACAGTATGCCAGGGATTGAGCTGAGAGCCGGAGGCAAAAGGCAGGCTCTGCCCCTGAAAAGCTCACTGCCCACTGGGGAGACCATGAGCAAACCGCCATGTACAAGCAAGCTCTTCACAGGTTCTGTAGGAAGTCCCTAGCAGAGGGAGGCATTGGCCTTAGGAGGGGCTTCCTGGGAAGGTGGGACTTTGGTGGGAGGCTGAGATGACGAGGGATCCTTGCCTCATATCCTGGGGGGCTCCCGCTCTCAGAGGGGCCTCCCTTTAGAAGCAGAGGTTTATGAGCCCCCCTTTCTCCCCTTAGAGTGAAGGCCCCTCAACAACAAGGTCTGTGTCCTCCCCACTGCTGCATCTCCAGCACTTGGGACAGACAGAGCCTGGTCCTGCTTCAACCTGGGCACGCTTGCCTGGCCAGACCTCCCCCTCAGGCTAGCTCTGCTCCCCAGAAATGACTCCTCTGGCGCTGGCTGCGGGTGTCTTGTGGTCCAGGTCCCCACCTGGGGACGGGGGCAGACAGCTGCCCACGTTCCCAGTGCGGCCTCCAGAGGCTCCAGGGCCCCAACAGCAGAAGTCAACATTGGAAGTCGAGCTTCAAGGGCAAGAACCGAACCCTGGATTGGGCGGATCTAGAGTCTTCCCCTGCCAGTGCAGCTTAGCACCTGGACCAGTACTAAGGCACAGGCTCACCCCCATCCATACTGTGCTGTCTGTATTGTGCCTGAGGGCCCGTGGGCACTTTCATGACCGTTGCCTCCTTCAATTGGGGCAGGACCTTGTCCCAAGTTATCCAGCTTAGAAATGGGAGAGCTGCCTCTCAGCATGTTCAGAGTAGCATTCAGGGCAGGGAGGATGTTCCTACCCCTAAGACTGGGCTCCTCTGGACCCTGGTCTGCATGTGGCCCAGCTCAGGGCAGGCGCAGGGTCAGTCCTTGGGCCTGGGCTCTGCCCGGCCTCCTTGCTCCTGTTGCTGACAGACCGCACTGTTCAGCCTGGACTTCAGTGGTCTGACCATGAGGTCCTGCTGCCTTTAGTTCTTTTGCCCTGGCTCTCAGCTCCTTCTTGAAAGTGTGTTAGTGGGTCTGGGTACCCAGAAGGCAGCTTCACTACTGCTGACCACATGTTTGCCCAGTAGAGATGAGTGCTCGTCCACTCTGCTGCTGCCCCCGAAGGCCCTTGGGCCTCTGACTTGTGGCTGAAACCCCATCAGGGTGGGGGCTCCCTGAAGAGCCTTGCTGCCCCTCTGGGCCCTCAGAGCTCGGCTTTACAGAGAGCCAGCCCTTGATGCCATCTTCCCTTCTTTCCTTCCTTCCTAGTGGGAACATCCCAACCTCTTGTGTCTTGTCTTTGACGTGACCAACGAGCAGTCCTTCACCAACTGCGCCAAGTGGCTGGAGAAGGTGCGGGTGCAGCTGCAAGGCTCTACTCTGCCAGGTAGGGAGTGGCAGGTGCCCTGGTCTTCCCCAGCCTCAGCCCATGGTGGAGGCGGGAGAAGCAGAGGAATTGGAACATGGCTGCCAGGACAGGGAACAGGACCTTGGGGGGGTAGTCCTGGAGGTCAGCCGCTCCCCTCAGGGAGCAGCCACTCTGCGCCAGCCCCTGGCCATGGCACCAGATGCACAGAAACAAGCACGTGCCCCCTCCTCCTGGAACTTACCTTCTCCTCGGAGGCAGCAAGTCCCCGTCTGTGTAAAAGAAGCCCCAGGTGCATTTTGGAGGGGGCCCAGCAGGGATTAGACCTCCAATCCCTGGCAGGATGAGTACGGGGCTTATAGTCGAGACCAGCGCTTCTAAAACTTTCCTTTTCGCCCAAGAAAATGTTAGTTGACCCTCGGCATATATAAAATAGGTATGCAAATCAAGCCATTTACTGATAATAAAGTTGATTTTGTGACCCCTACACCCAGTCATGAGACCTCCCAGCAGGCCCTCACCCACAATCTTAAGAAGCTTTGGCCTAAAAGAGCCAAAGAGTTTGTCTCTAGACAAACACCAAATACCAAGAACACAGAATAAAAGCAAAGCATGCTGCCATTGGCCCTTTGGGGCAGGCAAAGAACCTGCTGGGTTTTGTCTTTTAGAATAGTAATAGTAATAGCCCTTTCTGATTGCTTTCTTCACAATTCCCATTTTAGAGATGGGAAAAACTGAGGCTTGGTGCAGGGAGGGAAGTTATTCGAGGCCACGGAGCTAGGAAGTGACTGGCTGGGATTCCCTGAGCCCCGAGTTCCCAGTCCTGCCTTGCGTGTAATCATCTCACGCTAGACTTTTCACAGCCTGGGAAGTTTTCCTTTCTGCCTCTTGAGCTGCACTGCTCGGCCATCTTCACTGAGCTGCTTTTGCCCCCCTCCTGAACAGGCGTGTTAGTGGGGAATAAGACCGACCTGGCTGGCCGGCGAGTGGTGGAGGCGAGTCGAGCCCAGGAATGGGCCGGGACCCACGGCCTGGAGTATTTCGAGACATCCGTTGTGAGTATCTGTGGAAGCTGCTCAGCAGCGGGTGCTGGTTGGGGAACTTGGGGCAGGGGCCCGGCAGATTCTTAGAGGGACCCCCTAGAGCAGGGGATGCTGTACCTCCAGGGCCCAAAGCTCCAACTGAAGACATGGTCTTCTCAGGCCCAAACCAACACCTGCCTCACCCCAGGACTGCCCCCTGGAGTGGCAGGAACGGAGGTAAGGGCTCCTCTAACTGTCTCTGCTCTCAGTTACAAGCCACATTTAGGCAGCCCTTGCTGGATGATGGACGCTCTCCTGAGCGTCAGGTTCTTACTCCCACGGCTGAGAGAAGGTGGCTGGGGCCACGGCCCCCCATTGGTGCCTTCTCACTCAGGCACAATGCTCCCTGGAGCCATGTTGCCCTGGCACCTTGTATTAGCTCATCCACTACCAGCCTCATTTTATAGATGAGGAAACAGACTGAGAGTCAGAATCCTTCCGCCAGCTGAGAAGCCCCTCAGGATGCATGGGAAGTATGGATGGGGAGTAAAAAAGGAATCCAATCCCCATGTCCTCAGGAACATCCAGTGAGTCTAGGCTAGCCCAGTGTTGTCCAGCAGCAGTCCCAAGAGGACTCCCTGTAATGAACCAATCAGAGGCAGCATCCTGCCAGCATCAGTCCTTCCCTGGTCCAAGGCCCTGCCCACACCTCTGGAGGGCACCGGATGGCAGGCTTGCTTGGGGGAGACGTGGGTTCAAATGCTACCTCAGACTCTTACCCCCTCTTGTGACCAGTCCTGTGGAAGATGGGACTGAATGCTCGGCACTGGCCTCTTTCAAGGGTATGTGAGAGGGTGTGTCCCCATGATAAACAGTCCCTTAGTTATCCCCACCATGGCCGGCCCAGTGACAGTGATCCATAGCCACCACACACCACAGGCTCCTGGATTCCGAGTGAGAAACTGTCACCAGTGATCAGAACACTGGATTTGGGGTACACAAATCCTGGGGTCAGAGCTAGCCTTAGGCACTCCAAGACCCCCCGTATGGCCCAGAAACTCTGTAAAATGGCAAGGTTGGACTCGTGGCTTGTCAGGTCCCTGCCGGCTCTGGATCCAGGCTCCTACAAAGAATGGGGTTCTTCAATTGCAGGACACTAGACTTTCCAGCACCATTCCCCTCCCCCCTCCCTCCTGCCCCCATCCTGGGGCTCCCATAGGCCCTGGGGTCCTGACTGACCTCAGCAGTTCAAATCTGTTCCTCAGGCAGTTGTGAGAGGGAGGGAGCATGTTCCTCCGGTCCCGCCCACATTGGTGAGTCCGAAGAAACCCCCTGAAGCTTGTCAAGAAGGGGAATCCACAGAAAGTAGGCCCAGAGTAGTGGGAGCCAGGCTGAGAGCAGAAGCCAAACCCGTTCTCTGTCAGGCCGCCTGTTAGCTCCTCCTGAAGTGAAATACTGGCCATAGACACCGAGACCCAGAGGAGAAGCGGGACAGGGAGGGGGTTTAAAAATGGCCAACGGGGGAATGGGCTCCCCCCCCACTAGAATATATGAGAGGAGGAGAAGACCTGGGTGGCCGCAGAGTAACAGCACCAGAATTTGAATTCGAGTCTTCAGTTTTCCAAGACTCTTTCTTGCGGACCCTTTGGTGGGATGTGGAGGGACTTCTTCGAAGGATGCTTTCTTCATTTTCTTTCTTTTCCCCCCTATTTTGTGACTTTTAAAGCAAGTTCTGCTCCTGGAGTATGGGGAAGGGGGAGGGGACACTGTCCCAAGCTTCTTGTGTAGCCCTGAGCCTTGACTTTGAGCACAGGGACCCACATGTTTGATGGCTTGCCCACAGCATGGGGTAGCCCAACCTAGCCTGTTGTTGCCTGGTTTCCAGGCCTGGCAATTTGACTTCCACATTGGTACTGAAGGCTGCTCCACTGGCCTGATTTGCTCTTGTTTTACTGAGCCAGGACCGAGGGTCTCAGATGCCAATCTGCTGTGATTAAGACCCTCCCACTGGTTTTCCCAGACACTGTCTGAGCCGGGCTGAGCACCCCTTTCACCCTGGTGAAACTGACCTTTCTTAAAGTTCTTCCAGTCTATCGTGAGCTGGAAAATTGTTTCAGTCTGTCTCTTGGTAGGTTCTGTCATTCCAGACTCTGTTCAAAGGTTTGGTTTCATGTGATTTTCCAGGGAAACTGGGAAAGCTCAAGCAGCTTCCTGGCTCATCTCTGCCATCTTGGCTCTGCCCACCCTCACCCCTACCCCAAGGACACTTTCCATTCTGAGCTTCCTTAATGTTCTAGACCAGAGCTTCTTAAACTTTTCCCACTCAGGTCCCCTTTACACCTGAGAAATTTTTATGTAATCCCGGGTATATAAATCTATAAAATAGGTATGTCAATCAAACATTTACTGATAATCAATCATAATTTCACAACCCTCACATTCAGTGGAATCACAGTTTAAGAAGCTTTGCTCTAGGGCATCTACTTAGGGTTTTAGTCAAAGGAGACTTGCAAGTTTTAGACCAAATTAAAGGAAGCCATTTATTTGCAGGAAAGGTAATAAATCTAGATGCTCTTATCACCCAAAGAGCTTGTAAACTTCAAAATGCAAATGGATTCAAGAAGAAAGTTGAGAAGTTTAGAGACCAAGAATTCAAATCTTTCTTGTTAAAGGGAAATTGGACGCATTTAAAGGGAATAACTCACTTCTAAGAGATGGATTTGGAGGTTCACTGTCACAGGCTCCCACAAAGCACCAGACACACCTCTGAGCTCCAGGATATACAATCTGGCTCCCCTGCTTGGGGACCATCCCGGGCTTATAGGATGGGAGAGTCAGAAGATGCCCCAGCAGCTGCTTTGTCTCAACCCCAGCCTCACGCAAATGTCCCATCTGCCTCCTGGGCACCGCATGTTGGCAGAGAGTGCTTCAGGGTCTCCAAGGATGGAAGGGATGTTCCCACTGCATGAAGCCCCATAAAAACATAATTATTCACCTTCCAGAGGGTTCTTTGCTTTGCTGGAGAATTCACCCTAGAAAACCTCTAAATAGAAATCCTCTTCCTCCTCCTCCATATGGAAAACATGATTCAGTTTACACGTGTTTCACGAACATTCTGTTCATGGGCTGTATCACTCATGTTCACATCCATTCCCTGAACAAGCATCTGTAAAGCAGCTTCTGTGCCAGATACTGACACCGTCTGTTTGGAAAGTGCTCACCTCCCAAGGTTTTATTAGGTTTCAGACTCTTGGAGAAGGAGAGAAGAGGAAGGAAGAAGAGAGAAGAGAAGGAGGAAAGGAGAGAAGGGAGGAAGAGAGGAGAGGAGGAAGAAAAAGAAGGGGGGAGGGAGAGGAGAAAAGGGGACAGAGAGAAGGAAGGAGAGGGAGAGGAAAGGAGTAGGAGAAATTAGGAAAAGAGAAGGGGGAAGAGAGAAGAGGAAGAAGAAAGGAGGGAGGAAGGTAGTGATAGTGTACCAGGCAGTATGCTTAGGGCTGAGAATGTAAATGGAAAAGCGAACATCTCTGCTATTGAGGAACTTATACTCTTAAGAGATAGGAAAGCACAGGCTGGGGCCTTGGAGGAAGGATGCTTGATTTATGGGGCTGCCAATTGAACTTCCCTGTCTGGAAGCATCTGTGGAGGCTCTCTGGTTGCTGTGCCTAATGCAAGGTGGGGGCAGTCCAAGGCAGATAACAGATCCCTCTTATGGTCATTTGCTCCTTACCATAGCTAAGTACAGGGAGGGGGTTCCAGAGCCCATTGGAATCAGTGCCCCCCAGGCTCAGGGTCATGTTTTCTGGAGGTAAAGCCAGGTGCAGGAGGACAGAGGGAAGTACTGAGCTGGGACATGTGTCCAGGGTGGGCTGGGATGACTGACATCTAGGGTCACATCACACTTGTAGCCAGTCCACCGATTTGCTGAGTAATCACTTGTGCCTCCATCATAACGTTATCATTTTCCATCTGTCCAGTAGGGTTGAGCCTCTGTGGTTTTGGCAATAATGCGAGTGGGCAGAGAAACCAGGCAGAGCAATCCGTTCTCCGTGGCTTCCTTCAAACACTGCATTAGCACAACCGTGACTTCAGCTAATAGGGAATTTATTGCCTTTGTCCTACAAGTTCCCTTGCTAGCAATCCCCGACTAAGGCTTCTGAAAGGTTCCTCTGCCTTGCTTCTCTCGTCCTGAATTCTGGTTCTAGACTAGAGCTGGAGCCCAGCCACTATTTTGCATGACCTTGGACAAATCATTCAACTTGAATTTATTTATTTGAGTTCCCATCTATAAAGTGAAAGAGCACCCAGTGCTTTCTAGAGTCTCTCCCGGGTCAGAGGCACAGCTCTGGGCCTGGAATCAGGAAAACCTGAGTTGAAATCCAGCCCCAGCTATTTACAAGCCCTCAGCACAGTACCTGGCACATAGTGGGTATTACATAAATGCTTATTTTCTTCCTCCTCCCTGTTCCAACTCTAGCCTCTAAATTACCCATTTGGGGCTGTGATTTTGGGGGGATTTTTTTTAAATCTCTGAGGAAAGAACACTGAACTTGGAATTGCTGGTTAGGAGGATTAGAGCAAAAGGGATTTGGGATCATCTGGCCCAACCCTACTCTATTACAGATGACGATCCTGGGGTTTGGACCCCAAATCTAGGGTCTTTCCTTCCAACTAGCCTTGAGTGATCCTCACGTTTTCAGTCACCCATTTCATTGGACATGTCTTGTCCTTTCCCCAAAAGCTCAGCATCCCCTCTGGCCCTTGGACCCCTCGGGGACTGCTTGAGTGGCTTGGTAGGTGGTGGATCTGACCGACTTCTTCCCCTTCTTTCTGCAGAAGGAGATGGAAAACTTTGAAGCCCCTTTTCGCTGTTTGGCCAAGTTGTTCCACCAGCTGTATCGGGAGAGGCTGGAGCTCTTTCACTCGTTGGTGTGAGCAGCGTCTCTGAGAGAGCACAGTCCACTGAGCCACAGAGAAATCCCATTGGGAAAATAAATATCGAAGCAGTGCTTCCTTGCGATCAAGGCTTGGGAAACCCTTACTATTTTCTAATAACAATAACTGGTATCTCTGGAAGGCTGGAGCGCTTTTTCCTCATGACATTCTGTAAGGTGGATCATTCCCATTTCACAGATGGGCCTCAGTGGCTCTGGCCTAGGCTGTGCTTGCTCCCAGTTTATCAGTCCCCTGGCAGAGACACAGTCTCAGAACTAGACGGGACCCTCATTTTCCAGGTGACAAACATGATACTTAGAAATGGGTAGCTTGCCCAAAGTCACCCAGACAGCCAAGGGCAGGGCAGGGCTCTCCCAGAGGACCTGTGTTGGCACAGACTGCTCTGTGGGCCAGAGAGGCGCAAGCTGCCCAAGTCTTGTCCCCTGTCCCGAAAGAGCCTAGAACTTGGTCACTGTGAGACGGGCCTGGACAAGAGGGGGGGAGGGGGGAGGGGGGAAGTGCGCTTCCCAGACAAAGCTCCATCCCCCTGGTTGCGGTCGGAGGATGGTCTGGCTGGGAAGGTGACCCCTGTCCTTGGTGCTGATCTCCCGGGGCCTGGTCGGGCTGCCGTCACAGCACCCTCTATCAGCCCGCCGTGGTATTACCGAAGGCCCATGTGCGTTACCAGACATGGATTCTCTCCCCTCTGGCAGGCCGAAGCCACATGAATCTAAAGCCCCACTTGAATCAATGCAGTGGCTCAGTGTGGTGGAGTGTATTGGGGGATCCAGAGTCAGAGGAAGGACCTGGGCTTGAACCCCAGCCTGTCCCTACCACCTGTGACTTCTCCATAAAATAAGGTGGTTGGGCTTGGCAGGCCCCCCCCAATCTCTCACAGCTATAGCTTTGGGATCCCTCAGGAAGCAGCCCAGGACAGTCGAGATCACTGGCTTTGGAAATCAAAAAGCCTGGGTTTGTATCCCAAGCGGACCCCACTACCTCCTGGTTTAGGCTGTCCTATACATGCTGGGTTCTTCTTATTCCCCACATCGCCACCCTCATCCTCATTAGATTTGATGTCAGGTACCAACCACTTCTTTTCCCCTTTCCATGCCTCTGGCCCTTCAAGGAACACCAGAGCTGTGCAATCCTGCTTGCTGACCCTATTTCTGGTAGAGCGAAAAGTTTTAGGCTGGGTGCCAGCAGACCTGGATTCAAATCCTGGCTCTTTTCTCTGGGATTTACTTTACTCATCCACTCTGAAAGTCCTTCAAACCTTTGGATTCTATGACTTCAGATCCCTGGGCCTCGGTTTACCCTTCTAGGAAATGAGGGCATCAGACCAGATGATGAGCAAAGCCCCTTCCCACGCTAGCATCCCATGGAGGGAGGCAGAAGTGGGTGGTGTGCAAAGTTGGCATCGGAGCCAAATCTGAGCCCCAGCTTCAACATAGTCGTGAGATCCTGGGCACTATGCTTGACTTCTCAGTCCCTGGGTTTGGATTAATGACAGGTGGTTGTGAAAAAAGAACACTCAGCTCGCTATCAGTCAAGCATCATGCTTCTATTGGGTGCCTATGCTAGACCAATCAGGAGAAATCACTACCTAGATGGCCCTGGATACTGGGATCAGAGTAGATCCCAGGATGCAGAGCTAGAAAGGACTTTAGACTTCCATTTAATGGATGAAGAAATGGGGTCACTCAGTATACAGGAGAGTGGAGATCTGACTTGTGACACCAAATTTAGTGTCCTTTCCCCTATCCCATAGACTGTGCCTCCATTTCCTCATCTACAAAATGAGAGTCTCAGTTTTTCCCTCTGAAAATAGGGGCAGTAATAGCCCCTGCCTCCTGGTAAATAAAAGGTTCAAATGAGGTTGTGTTTGCCAAGGATTCTGTAAACCATGAAGCACTTTACAGGATATATCCCAGAAGTCTTCAGTGCATATTAAGCTTTCACTTAAAACTGTACAAAGACCTTTGGAGTCCTCTGTATAAATATATATTATCCTGCTCATCATTCTCATGACAGTCTCGTTTCCTGTCAGTCGTCCTTGCTTAGCATCCTTGTTGAGGGAGAAATGACACAGGGTTCAGAGCTACTCACATCTTGTGAGTGGGTCTCTGACGTCAGATCCTTCCCCCAGCTAAAAAGAGAAAAAAAGGAGAAAAAGTCTCAGCACAGCCACACCTTCCCTGGGAGCCCTGATGACCCAAGAAGGTGCATGACAAGGCCCTCCCCATCCAGGAGGCTGCACCGAGGAGAGAAGCCCCATTCCTTGGCCACTAGCATCGCCCTGTAGTTTTCCATGGCTCCTAATACACCCAGTGAGTGGGAGCTGTGGGGGCATGCAACAACCTGCCCCACCTGCTAGGAATAAAAGACATTTATTTTGAGTGTTGAAATGGTGTGGGTTTGGAAGGTTTTGTTTCTGGCAAATGGGAACTTGGAGACAGAGAGCCCACTTGCACGGGCTGTGAGTTTTTAACTCCACTGGCTGGCTCTTAAGGGCCAATTGCAGCTGAGATGGGTGTTGAGTAAATTGCCAACCGGGGCCTGTTAGGACTCCTTCCACTCCTGGCAGGAGCAATTGCTTGGAGTCAGCCACTCATGTATATAAAAGCCCTTCCTCCTTTAATGGGGGTTCCCTCTCCATCCAGATCCATCTCCAGTTTTGCCAGGGAGGTTGGAAAACCTTTTTCCCCTCTCTCAGCATTACTTAGCACCTTTCTTCTGCAGAGCATCAATTGCTTTCAAAATATATTATCCTTAATTTGCCTTTGAGACAGAGGAACTCAGAGGAAGAGCAGCATCTTCAGGGTCCGCAGGCCCCTGATGGAACCAGAATCCGAACCCAGGCTTGCCAATGCTCCAGAAAGCAGATAGTATTTATCTGTGCTGGGTAAACTCTGCTAAGGCTGGGGATGTCCACGGTTCATCAATATGGGGGTTGGGAGGAGGATGCTTTCCCTCTTTAAAAGCAATGAAATTGGACCACTCCAAGGAAAAGATCAATGGGTCCTTTCCTAGATTCATCTCTAATGTAGAAATGAAATCATCGTAATGGGTTATGTGGAGATGGTGCTTCCCAGTTATTAGAGTAGTCAATGAACAGAACCTTGGCCTGGAGTCAGAAAGATACCTGCACAAGTCACTTACCTTATGTTTGCCTCAGTTTTCTCATCTGTAAAATGAGGGGTTGGGATTTGGTCCCTCCCATCTCTAAATCAATGATCCTGGCCCTCGTGCCTGGAATGTTCTCCACCTTTATCAAGATTCTTAAAACCCCTCAACTTTTTCAAGGCTCAACTCAAATCCCACCTTCTGTGGGATGCCCTTCTCAGTGGTCCCTGCTGCTATTACCTTCCCCTCTAAGATTTGCTCAAACAAATCTACTCTGTATCTTGCTGGGTATGTCCTCCATTGGAGGGTGACTTCTTGGGGCAGGGACCATTTTTACAAGTATTAAATGGTGCTCTCTCACCTTCAGAACATCAGGGTTAAGCTATGGTTCTGCTTAACAAGCTGTGGAAATGCAGGCACTTCTCACAATTAGTCTCTGTGTTTTCTAGTTGAGAACTGAGGCAGAAAGAATCAAAGCATCCTATCCTGGATTGAGCAACTAGAAAGTGAAATATTGGGGCAGCCAGGTGGCACAGTGGATAGAGCACCAGCCCTGAAGTCAGAAGGACCTGAGTTCAAATCTGGTCTCAGGCACTTCCTAGCTGTGTGACCCTGGGCAAGTCATTTAACCCCAACTGCCTTAGCAAAAATCAAAAAAAAAATGAAATATTAATGTTAGGTTAATATTAATATTAACCTAATATTAGAACCCAGATCCTCAGATAACCTTTATTACCTCCTTTAATAGAAGGTAAGCTTCTTGAGGGGAAAGCCAACTTTATTTTTTTGATCCAAAATTTTGTTTAAATTTAGCCCCCAAGAACAAGGAATTGTCAGCAAAGGCTTTAAGAAGGTGGTATAAAATGGGATGTAATTAAGCCATCGAGTCAAGGTGAGTGGGGAGGGGAAGAGATTAGACACCATCTTTGATGATTACAAAGCACTTTGCATAGGTAGCAGTCACCTTTTGGGACAGCGATGGAAGGAAAGTAATCATCAAAAAGAGTGACATTTTTATTTATCCATTCCTTCCTTTATTCATTCACTTATTCATCCATGTGTTTATTAATTTGGGTCTGGAACTACAATTTGGACAGTGTAGGAACTCTCTAGATTTGGAAAATTCTTCTAACAATACAGATTGATAACGTGTCTATAACATAATCAGCAAGTATTAAGCACCAATTGCTTGCCAGATTCTCTACTCAATGCTGGACATATAAGGACCAAAAAAAAAAAAAATGAAGTTAGCCCTGTCCTCAAGGAACTTACATTCTATCAGTCAGGGGAGGCAGTAAAAACTGTCACAAAATAAGTATAAGGAAAGGCCGTGACCGAGAGGGGTCATCATTGATCTGAAGCTAACAGGAAACTTAAAAGTCATCCATCCCAACTCCTCTTGTTTCTAAAGTCCAGAATGGTTTAAGATGTTCCCAGAGTCACACATTTAGTAAGTGGCTGAAGCAAGATTCAAACTCACATCTTTCTGACTCCCAACTCCATACTGCCCCTCAAGTAAAGGTTTCCTATAGGAAGCAATAGAGTTGAATTTTGGATAAAATGAGGGGGGAAACTAAGGATTTTAAGAGATAGATGAAGGGAAAGAGAATGTTGAGACACAGGAAAAAGCCAGTGCTTAGAGAATTTTTTAAAAAGCACACTATGTGCCAAGAATTGGGAATACAAATACAAACCTATATGAATCAAGGTAAAAAGCCCTGCCTTCAAAGATCTTACAGTCGAATAGATTGTTATTGAGAGACAGAGCAATTTTCCAGGGTCACAGATCAAATAAGTTCCAAAGGCAGAATTTGAATTCAGGTCTTCCTGACTCCAACTAGGCTAGTTTAGTAGTTATAATAGTTGCAAAGTAGCAAAGTGATTTATATAAAATTGCTTATTTTAGTCTTACAACAACCATCTCAGATAGGCACTAGATGTTTTATTATCCCCATTTTACAGATGATGCAAAGAAAGGTTACTGTAGCTTAGAAGGTTGGCACAGGATGGAACTTTGGGAATCATCTATTTCAGTTTCTTCATTTTACATTATGAACATGTGATCTGCAAAATGTCAGAGGACCTGGAGCAGAGGCTCCCAACTGCATCAAAAGCTTACTGAGGACAAAAATTTTATGATTACGTAAGGGCACTGATTCTTGGAACCCAAAGGGAACCTCTTTAGGACCTCTCAAAGGGAGAAATCAGAAGCCAAGAGTTACATTGCTCCTTTGTTCCATGAATTCTCTACGTTTTTGCCTCACTCCATTTTATTTTACTTTTTTTTTTTTCCTGAGGCAATTGGGTTGAAGTGACTTGCCCAAGGTCACATAGCTAGGAAGTGTTAAGTGTCTGAGGTCACATTTGAACTCAGGTCTTCCTGACTTCAGGGCTGTTATTCTATCCACTGCGCCACCTAGCTGCCCCATTTTACTTTTTTTTTTTTCATTCTGGACACACTCTCCCTAGAAACTGTATGGAAGAGGAGAAGGCAACCCCCAGTTTGGGGGGATTGGTTTTTTATTGCGTTTTTTTTTTGTTATACGTGTACATTTACTTTTTACACACATTTCTTTATGAATCATGTTGGGAGAGAAAAATCAGAACCAAAGGGAAAAACCATAAGAGGAAAAGACAGAATAAAAAGAAAAGTGAACTTAGCATGTGTTGATTTATACTCAGTCTCTCCATAGTTTTCTCTCTGGCCCTAGATGGTGTTTTTTATACAAAGTTTATTGGGATTGCCTTGGATCACTGAACCACTGAGAAAAAACAAGTCTTTATAGTCGATCATCGCACAATCTTGCTGTTACTGTGCACCATGTATTCCTTGTTCTGCTTGTTTCACTCAGCATCAGTACATGTAAATTTTTCCAGGCCTTTCTAAAATCAGCTTATCATTTTTTAGAGAACAATAATATTCCATTACCTTCATGCATCACAGCTTATTCAGCCATTCCCCAATTGATGGGCATCCATTCCTTTTCCAGTTCTTTGCCACCACAAAAAGAGGTGCTAGAAATATTTTTGCACACGTGGGTCCTTTTCCCTTTGTTCTTTCTTTGGGCTACAAAGGATCAAAGGGTATGAATGGTTTTATAGCCCTTTGAGCATAATTCCAGATTGCTCTCCAGAATGGTTGGATTATTTCACAGCTCCACTAACAATGCATTGGTGTCCTAGTTTTCCCACATCCCCTCCAACATTTTTTCATTATTGTTTCCTGTCATCTTAGCCAGTCTGAGAGGTGTGAAGTGGTACCTTGGAGTTGTTTTAATGTGCATTTCTCTAATCAAAAGTGATTTAAAGCATTTTTTCATATGACTCTGGATGACTTTAATTTCATCATCTGAAAATTGCCTTTTCATATCCTTTTACCATTTATTAATTGGGGTATGACTTGTATTCTTATAAATTTGACACAGTTCTTTATATATTTTAGGAGAGGTGATTGTTTTTATGACAAATATCTTTGCTATACCTGTCTGGTAAGTACCCTTCCTGAAAAACTAATTAAGTTCAGATGATAATCAATGTGAAACACATTGGTGGGGGCTCTTCAGCAATAGTATAAAAAACTCATCCTTCTCAGAATTGTCATTAGACCCCTGAGGAGAGTGTAAGTCAATTGAATTATGGGGATATGAGTGGGAGTTGAGGAAAAAGGCTTTAGTGGAGATGTTATATAAGAAAGATGTCCACCATATCTTGAAATCAATCTTTTTAGCAGCAAAAAGTACAAAGAGGAATTTAACATATGGGTGTTTCTGGTTTACCACATAGTTATAAAATAAGGGGCTAGAAAGAAAGGAAGGAAGAAATACAATCCAGAAAGTTAAAGAAAAAGTGGTTCTAATCCCAGCTCTGCCACTAGCAATAATTACATTTCTCCAGCACTCTAAGATTGACAAAGTAACGGGCTCAAACCAACTTTGGGAACTTGCTGATACAAGCACTAACCTCCCGATTTTAGAGATGAAGAAAGTGAGATAACAGAGAGGAATATGTCTGGAGTCGCACTATTAACAGCGGCCAGGACCAGTCTAGGAAGCGACTTTTCCACTCACTACTCCATCCCAGCTGATTGTGTAACCCGAGGTAAATCCTCCCTTGATCTCAAATTCTCCTTTCTCTGGAGAGATTAGACTCGATGGCTGCTATAGAGTCATAGTTAGCAATTCATAACCTAATACTCCCAGCTCATCTACTCATTAGTCTTGGTCTGGATCTCTTTTCCTTTAGGGACCTCGGTTTCCCTACCTGTAAAAAGAAAAGGTTGGTCTAAAATAAGACTTGATAGCCAGTCGTCCAGGCTACTTGAGAAGAGAGTCATTGTCACTTCTCAGTTGGATTAAAAGGGCTCCAAAGTCCCTTCCAAAAGTGATATTCTGTAGATCTGCTAAATAAAAATTATACCTATTTTTGTGTGTTGGTCAGTTTAACAATTTTCCCCTCTTTTTAAAAAAAAAGTATTCATTTTTAAGGGATGACTATCGAGAGGAAGGAAAGGAATAGATACAATGGGACATCTTGATGATGTTAAAAAAGAAAAAGATGTCAACGAAAATCTGTCTAAAGACATTTAGTCCTAGATCAGCTATCAATTACCCATATGGCCATGAGTGTATTGAATTACTTTTCTGGACCTCAATTTCCCCTCTAGTATGAGAAGTATAAACCAGCTCAGACCTTCTTTATTCTCATAGTGTGTTCTGATATTCTCTGTTCTCTTTCAGCTCTGACATCCCCAGTTCTAAGGTCCTCTCTCAGTTTGACTCCCCCATTCTAAGCTCCCTCCCAGCTCTGCCATCCCCTGTTCCAAGGTTCCTCCCAGCTAGATTATACAATTCTATAAACCTATCCATCTCAGTATTTATCACAAAGAATGACAAAGTGCCAGTCACCTCAGATGCCATTCAGGAACACCAGGTCTGTAAGCTGTCTGTGTAACCTGATTTCACCTGTAGTGACTCGGGGGCTGGAAGGAAAGAGGAGCCTTGACTATAGTCAAAAGGTGAAGTCCTAGTGCAATTGTATGTTTGGTAAAGTTCCCTGTAAGAATCTTCCATCTATCCCAATTAGCGGCTAGCTGCTTTTCAAGGGGAGAACCCAAGAAGGGATTGGAGCACCAGAGGTAGTAGCAGAGAAAACAGCTGCATCCGGATTGTGTGGGGAGAGCCCACAGCTCTCTGGTTTCCCTGTTCTCGTACCACCATGATCAGGTCCTTTCATACAGAGAGGAAATAAATGTTGGCTTGCAGCCAGGAGACCTGTATTGAGATCCCCCCTCTGACCCCTTCTCACTGGGGTAAAAGCCTGCATTACTTATTCTATGGAACAGGGATAAAGATACACATTCTCCCCTTCTCCCAATATCCTTACAAGACAAAGACTTTGTAAGCTTTAAGGTGCTTTTTTTTGAGAGGCATTTGAGGTTAAGTGACTTGCTCAGGGTCAAGTGTCTGAGGTTGGATTTAATTCAGATCCTTCTGACTTCAAGGCTGATGTGCTATCCACTGCACCATTGAGCTGCACCCTATTAAGGTGCTTGTAAAATGTAAATAATTTTTCTTGAATTTCACCCACAGCTTAGTATGTTGTAAAGAGTCCTGAACTTGCCCACTAAAGTTAGAACAATGGAATCTGGGTTCAAATCTCGACTCTGCTATTTACTATATGTGTGGCTCTAGACAAGTCATTTCATCTCTCTGGATCTTGTTTCTTCATCTGTAAAATGAGGGAGTTGAACCCCAAAGTCCCTTCTTGCTCTATATGTATGACACTGTGAACTGATTTTCAACTTCTTTTTTTTTTCTTTTTAACAAAAGTGTCATTGGTTTATTTTCTAACTATTAAAGATAACTAGTAGAATGCCATAATAATGATAGTTCACATTTCTATATCAAGAAATCAATTGACCTTTTTATGAAGACTTTCCAGCTGTATAATATTTATTGTATAGTTCTTCCTTCCTTCCTTCCTTTCTTCCTTCCTTCCTTTTTTCCTTCTTTCCTTCCTTCTTTCCTTTCTTTCTTTCCACCTTCCTTCCTTTTTTTTGTTTGGATTTGCTCAAGGTTAAAGATACTTTTTTACATAATAATGTTTTATTTTTCCAATTACATGTAAATCTAGTTTTCAACATTTACTTTTATAAAATGGTTTTTCAGCTTCTTTACCTTTGTCCCGTCCTCTGTGGACCCAAAAGAAAGATCCCTACCATTCACTGAGGCAGATCCTTCTATCAGCTGAAATCCTACCCTCTGTAAAATGCTCACCTCCAATTTATCCTGTACTGACCTTGCATACACATAGTTGTTCCCATGTTGTCTTCCCCCATTAAAATATAAGCTCCTTGAGATCAGGAGCCATGTGTTGGCCTTTCTTTATATCTTCAAAATTTAGCACAGGGCCTGGTATACAATAGGCACTTAACAAATGCGTGTTGTCTGATGATGATGGTGGTGGTGATGATTTTGTCTTTGATTTCATTTCCTCCTGGACTACTTCCAGCAGTCAAAGAAATATATCTTCAAACTCTCCCTTACCACAAGCTTATTCCAATACATCTTATCTATTTATCAAATCTTAAAAAATAAAAAAATTTCCTTTGACCCTCTTAAAATTATATCCTGCTGCTACCTCATTCACCTCTTTTTCATTGCCAGATCTCTGGAAATTTTTCAATTGTTTTCATCCAGTTCTTCCTTTCTTTCTTCCATCCTTCAAAGTGTGATTTCTGCCCCACAGTCCCCTGAAATTATTCTAACGTCATCAAGGACCTACCTACCTGTTAAAGGCATTGGCTTTTTTCATAATCCTATATGATCTGTCTGCAGGTTCTCCTTTCCATCCTCCTGCCAGATCTCTTTTCAGTTCTCCTTTCATCTCTCCAAAAGTCTCTTTCCTCAAGCAAATTACATTCTCTCAGGGAAACTGTGTACATAGACAAGCAAATACAAAACACATTCAGAATAATTTTCCAGGGGAAAGACTGGCAAATGGAGGGATCAGAACGGGTTTCCTGTAAGAGAGGGCATTTGAATTGAACTTTGAAAAAAAACTCAGTTAACTAGTCAACCAATTAATCAATAATCATTCAGCCTAGGATCTAGGATTACAAAGAAAAGGATGAACCCATCGATGCTCTCAAGAAGCTTTCATTCTATTATGGGAAACAATATATATGTATAGAAATATATACAAAATATAATGGGTGTGTACTGACTCTTTGTGAGTTCCTTTGAGGTTTTCTTGGCAAAGATAATGGAGTGGTTTACTATTTTTTTTCTTCAGCTCATTTTACAGATGAGGAAACTGAGGCAAACAGGGCAAAGTGACTTGCCCAAGATCACAGAGGTAATAAGTGTCTGAGGTCATATTTGAATTCTGGTCTTCCTGACTCCAAACTCAGTGCTCTATCCACTGAGCCATTAATTTTGTATATTACAATGTAATTTGGAAGAAGAAAGCATTGGTCGCTAGGATGATCAAGAAAGACTTCTGCACAAAACAAGGGTTTTTAACTTGAGGAGGTAAGAGAGGGAGAGCTTCCAATTAGGAGCATGACCTGCAGAAAGGCACAGAGATAGGAAGTGGAGGGCCAGATGGGAGCCAGTCTGGCTAGACTTAGAGCACATCTTGGGAAGTTACATACAATCACCCTGGAAAGGCTGAACAAGGTTGGGGACGACTTTAAATGCCCCAAAAGGATTCAATCTGTCAGTGCTACTATAGGATTCTCATCATCATACAGCTCACAAGGGCTCTCCAGGTCCAGCTCTGGTGTTTCCATGACCTCCCTGGGGATCCAGAAGAGAGTAAGCTCCATGATGGGAGCCGACTGTGTCTCAGGCAAACTGTTTCACCCTCACCTCTCTGCACAGTGCTCGGAACACACTGTTCAATGAATGAATAAATGAGTAGAGTGAATGAATCCAGACCCAGTACAGTCAGTTTGGAAATTTGAAGCTGAAGATCAGTGCTGAGCATGTTCTTCCGTTGCTGAGTCCCTGAGGGAGTCCTGAACATCCACTCCTGGCTTGGCCAAGGTCGCTACTGTACCATTCACCTCAGATCATCAGCTGCCTTTGGAATTTTCATCTCTCCCCTTCCCTCCCCTTCCCTCCCCTTCCCCGAGGTTCTTATTCTTCTATTGCAGCCTCACACATCTCCTCCCCTGGAGCCATATGCCAGAGCTTGACCTGAAAGTGCTCCCTCTCTAGTTCCCAAGATCATATCCAAGCAGCATACAAGGAACATGACGGGCCCTGCGTGACAACCTGGCTTTAGTGAAGGAGACGGCTCAGTGACATTTTTCTCCCTCAAGCCAAAGAAGCTTTGTCGAGAGCCTGAAAACCCTGTATTCCCTCAAACTGAGGACTGGGAAACAGGCCTTTGTGGGAAAATTCACAGAGAATCCTTTAGGGAAAGAGAGGAAGAAAGAAGAAAGGGTGGAATGGATACCCTACTAGAAGAGCAGAGACCAATTCTGCCTTTAATTGGGGATTAGTCACCATGACTCAGTTTCCTCAATTTTTAATATGGGGAGTTTAGACCAAGATTCATTCTGACCCCAAGATTCTAGATTTATAAAGAAAGGACTCTGGGGATCCTGTCACTCAGCTACTAGAAAGTCAGCCAAAACAAAAAAAAAAGCTAATCAAGACCTTACCATGCATAGAGATAGATGGGATTCTAGCAAAAGAAGAGGTATATACTGAGTGAACTGAGTCCTAATTCTTTCTCAGAAAGGCACTGCATGGAAAGAGAACCCAAATGGGCTTTTCTCTGGGTTATTTTTTTCTCTTTTTTGGCCCAGATCTGTGATTTTATTGAGTATAGAAACTCCAATGTTGGGATTATCTCTCCCCATATACCTCTGGTAGGTCATCCATAGCAAATGGTCTTAGACAGTTGTCTAAGGGAATAGGGAGGTTAGAAAGCATCCCATGGAGAAATGCCCAAGACAGAATTTGAACTCAGATCTTCCTGGCACCAAGTTTGACAGTGTCCAGAAAGCTGCATAGGCTTTGGGTAGGTCTAGAACTGGAAAGATCCTTAGAGGTCATTGAGAACAATCCCTTCATTGTAGAGGGAACTGAACCCTGGGGAGGTAAGCAAGGGTCACACCAGCAGATAAGTCACCTCTGGCATATAGTAAGCCATTAGCACCAGTGGGACATTTAAATTGAAGATCACTTTAGAGCTAGCCAAAACCTCGGAGTCTCATTTATTCCAACTACGATTCAGGAAACCGAGGCCAGTAGAAGTAATTTTCCCAGGTCCCTGGGGTAGCAAGCATCAGTTTTCTGGCTCCAGAGCCCTGCTCTCTCCATGTGCCAAGCTGCTTCCCTTATTCCCATTTGCTGAGTAGAAAGGAGCAGGTCTCAGACCACATCCAGAGGTAATATAAAATTAAAGATATATTAAATTTTAAAATCAAAGAAAGCCGAGAAAGAATCTCCCGGAGTCTGAGGAATAAAACTCCACACTGACTGGAGCAGGTTGGGCAGGAAAGGGTTCCACAATGTTCAGCAGGGAAGACTGCTGACTCAGGACAGAGACAATGTGATAGCCCAACAGAGAGCTGCCTGGTTTGGCCGGGACATATATGGAAGCTCGTGTGCATGGACTGAAGTAATACGAGGCAAGAGTGGACAGGTAGCAAGAGGCCAGATTATGTCTTACCCATGTCTGGGCATTTCCCCTGATGTAGTAATTCTAAGGTCCATTTGGAATGACTTGTACTAAATGAGCTCATGCTCACTCTTTGGGATTGCTGCTTTCCTTTCTAATGGCTCACAAACCATCCATTAATAATAGGCTCAAAAAAAAAGAAAGAAAGAAACAAAAACTAACAAAAAAATGCTCCAAAATGTCACCTAGAACCAAATGGAAAAATCTCTCCCAATTGAGTGGCCAACACATTGTCATCCCCTAATATATTGGGAATTGATCTCAAATAATCAATGTTGCAGGCTTGAGAATGGATTCATGAAGTGGCTATGGCAAGGCCAGATGGCAGGCAAGCGAAGAAATTGGCGGGAAGATTGGTTTTGGAAACTGAGGGTTAGTGCCTAGAGTTTTTCTTCCCACAAATGCTCCTCTGCTCCAGCTTCTGCATCTTTATAGAGATATAGATCAAAGGAGATAATGTCTGCACTTTAAAGCACAATATAAATGTCAGTTCTTCATATTATTGCTACTATTATGGACAGAGACTGTGCTCCAAAGGGAAAATTCATAGGATGGTAGGTCTAGGAGAGACCTTAGAGAGTAGAGACCAACCCTGGCATTTAGCACATAAGAAAACTCAATCTGGGAGAGCAGAAGTGACCAACCTAAAGTCACACAGCCACCTAGCGGCAGGATGAAAACAAGGACCCAAGTATCCTGACTCCTAGTCCAGTCCCCTCTCCTAGTGCCTACAAGATGGAGGGGCTTGGAGGAAGCCAAAGAGGGAAGATGCTGTGAGTACTGGGACCATCCAAAGAATATGGAGATCATAGGGCATATCTAAGGGGCTGGGAAAAATCTAGGGTTCAATGGAGACAGTGCTTAAAGAGGAAGGGTAGGAGAGCTAGCTTCTGATCGGCCATTTGCCAGTCATTGAACCGTGGAGAAGTTCCTTCCCTAACCAGGGCCTGGGTCCTTCTCTATTTAAGAAGGGGCTTGTAACTGACTAGATGATCTCTTAAAGCCCCTCCCAGCTCTTACACCCTCTGTTCTAAGCCCCCTCCCAGCCCTGACATTCCCTGTTCTAAGCTCCCTCCCAGCTCTGACATCCCGTTCTAAGCTCCCTCCCCACTCTGACATCCCCTGTTCTAAGCTCCCTCCCAGCCCTGACACCCCCTGTTCTAAGCTCCCTCCCAGCTCTGACCTCCCCTGTTCTAAGCTCCCTCCCAGCTCTGACATCTCCTGTTCTAAGCTCCCTCCCAGCTCTGACATCCCCTGTTCTAAGCCCCCTCCCAGCTCTAACCTCCCCTGTTCTAAGCTCCCTCCCAGCTCTGACACCCCCTGTTCTAAGCTCCCTCCCAGCTCTGACATCCCCTGTTCTAAGC
>JAJPUD010002693.1:197237-214302 GCA_023553655.1 Myrmecobius fasciatus | reverse complement strand
CCCCTGTTCTAAGCTCCCTCCCAGCTCTGACATCCCCTGTTCTAAGCTCCCTCCCAGCTCTGACATCCCCTGTTCTAAGCTCCTTCCCAGCTCTGACATCCCCTGTTCTAAGCTCCCTCCCAGCTCTGACATCCCCTGTTCTAAGCTCCCTCCCAGTCCTGACACCCCCTGTTCTAAGCTCCCTCCCAGCTCTGACATCCCCTGTTCTAAGCCCCCTCCCAGCTCTGACATCTCCTGTTCTAAGACACCTCCCAGTCCCAACATCCCCTATTCTAAGGCCCCTTCCATCTCTGACATCCCTGTTCTAAGACCTCCTCTTAGTTGAACAGGATTCCCAGTCCCAGAAATACTACTACTGCTCCCTAAAGTAAGAAACCTGAGAAAGAGTGTCTCTTCCCTTGGTCCTCAGAGCCAGGGAGGATCACTTAGGGCACAAGGAAGGGAGGCCCTAAATCCCTGCTCTTGCTACTGCCCCTGCTGACAACCACTCCCACAGCCCATTGTGTGGCTTCAGCTCATATGTCACGAAGACATAGAAACAAGTGTTAAGAGGATTGCGAAAGAATCAATCTCTGGGCCTCCAATCTCCCTGTCTCTTCCTTTTGGAACTAGCCCTGTACACCTATGTCTCCTGTGCTAAAGATTCTATACCTTCCCCAAGCAGAAAGGAAATAAGTCTCATTCACCAAGCTCATTAGTTCTGGAGTCTGTGGGCTCTCAGAATTCAGAGATCACCTAGCCCATGATTCCCACTGCTGCTCTTGGATCTCAGAACCTTCCTTCCCTTCCAGATAAAGTTGTGTGGAACCTATTTCAGAAAAGAACAAAGAGACCAGTTAATCAATCAACCAGCACTTACTAAGTGCCTACTATGCTCTGACTCTGGGAACAGAGAGGACACAGACTGAGTGCCAACAGAAGTGTTGTCTTGGTAGAATTTATGAGATGAGGAAATAACTCAGCAGGTTAATGCCATTAGAACTGAAAATAAAAGAAATCTGCCTAGTTCTAAAATAATGGCCCTAATCTATCGTAGGTAAGCGTTTCTCTCTGTCTACAGTTCCTCCAGTCTATCTCATCCATCATTATTCTCTCTCAACCTGGAACATCCTCTCTATGGTGGGATCCATTTGAGAAAGGATCTTCAGCCCCAGAACATCCCCCTCCCATCCATGCCCTCACACTCATGTTGCTGGAATTGGACAATGACCCCATTGGGTCCATTCTACAATCCCAGCCTCCCTCTCAAATCATCAGGAAGCCTCCTGTGGGAGCTCTGTGGGGTCCAAGACTACCCGCTATTTAACTTTCTCTGCTTAAAGTGGGATAAGTAAAGATAATAATTATAATTACTTATATAGAAACTGTCTTGTGCTAAGGAAGTTCACTATTTCACCTCAAAAAGAGAGTTCAATGATATAGAACCATGGGACTCAGAGCAGGAAGCCATCTAATCCCAAACTCCTTATTGTATTGAACTGGAAACTGAGACCCAGAGAGATTTAAGGGATTTGTCCAAAGCTACTGGGAGTTCGCTGTGTCTATGCTGCCCCACTTTCCAATTCTGGACTCCTAACCAAATCAATCCTGTCGTTGCTACTTGAAAGGGTGGGTCAGTCTACTCCCTCATGGTTCCATCCACCTTCCTTGTAACTTCCCAAACCAATGTGGAAAGGGGAGGGAGGTAAAGAATTAAATTTTATGCCATCATCTTAAAAATAGACTCCAATGCCCCTGGCAAAATACCCAAAGATGAGCCTTTGTATTCTAGGGATATGAGGAGACTGAATCTTCCCTCTTCCCCCATTCCTGGCAGTGCCCAGACATTTAACAGACTCGGGCTCTCCTGCTGCCAGCCACCCACCTCTAGGCACTGACTATGCCCCTCAGTGCCACCTTTTTATGTTTATGTGCCATCTTTAGAGTACTGTCAGGAGCTGCACTGGGTTCCCAGGAGACAGTGGCAAAAGGATTTAGCTCACCAATGGGTCTGTCTTTCATGCAGATGGGAAAGAAGAGGAAGAAGAGAAGGAGGAGGAAGAGGAGGGGGCTGGGTGAGCCCCTTCCTGACCCCTTCAGACGGCATTCATTTATTAGACCATCTGCTCTGTCCTCGCCAGAGCTGATGCTGGGGCTATGTGAGTCAGGGCACTCAGGCGGAAGCTGGCCCGCACACGGCTGGCCATGTGTTTGCCTCCTAGCCATGCAATGGTCAGCTGGAGCAATACTCTGCCATTCTCCCCGAGTTGGAGAGAGAAACAATATGAGCTCGGAGCAGCAGGGAAACCCAGGAACAAGATGTGTTAGAGACATAGCAGCAACAACAGCAGCAGCAAAAATCAGATTTGTTCACAGTTTTGTAAACCTCCATTGTTGACAAAGCTTTCCTAAAAAAAATAAATAAAACCCAAGAAGAGAAGGAGGAAGGGAGACAAGTCCTATTTCTCTCATTTTCCAGATCAGGAAACTGCAGCTCAGGGAAATGAAATGACTTGCCTAAGATCACAAAACCCCTAAGTGGGAAAGCTGGGGCTTAAGCCAAAGTGCTCCTGACTCAAGGTCCAAGACTATTTTTATTCTACCAGGCATTTCAAAAATGAACATTAGAGTAAGAACGAAAATAACAAACAAAAAATGTGTGTTGAGGTGCTGTGTATATTGTTCAGAGAGAAAGATGGAGTGTGAAAGGCAGCAGCATAGTAGAGTGGAAAAGGATAAGTCCTTTCAACAATCTAAGCCTTGCTATCTTCATCCATATAATGGGGGCAATTATCTTTTCACTATTCACCTTGAAGAAGGGTGGTGGGCAAACACTGTAAAAAGTTCATTGGAAAATTGAATTATCGTGAAGAGAGAGACACAAAGAGAGAGAGAGAGAAACAGAGAGACAGAGACAAAAGAGAAACAAAGACAGAGATAGAGAGAAAGACAGACAGAGAGAAATTAAGATATCAATATATTGAAAGTGGTCTCACCTGAGCAGAGTAAAATGAGATCAACACCTCATTCAGTTCCAAACCCTGTGCCTCTCTGAAGGTACCCTGAAATCCCATTGGGAAGAAGCCTGCAGCCTAACCTTGAATTAGCTCTTCTGGCTGCCTTCATGTCATACTGTTGATCCATCACAAGCTTAAAGTCTACTTAAAATGCCAGATAAGATTTCACATCAACTCTTGCTCTGCACTGTCCCCATCCTATTTCTCTGCAATTGATTTTTTGAACCCAAGTGCAAGACTTTACATTTATCCCCATCGAATCTTATCTTATTACATTTATTCCATTGTTCCAATCTGTTGATATCTATGTGTATATTTCAAATTTCAATTCTGTCATTCAAAATGTTCACTATTCCTCCTGGCTTTGTGTCATCAGAACATTTGATAAGCATGCTTTCTAAATTTAGCCAGTAGATGGCATGAATTGATAAAGACTCACTGGGTGATCGCAATCTTACTCGATCAGTTAGTTTATCAGTCCTCAACTAGAGCTGAAACATTGAGTGCCATACTCTCCACACTTACCAGAGAGTCAGGGACCTTCTCTCCCTCAGCTCCACCCCATTTTCCAGGGAAGCACCACTTACTGTCTAGAATATCTATGGATTTGTAGATCTACCAATTAGAACTTAGCTATGAACCCCCACCCACTGGCTAACTTGTCGCTTTTTGGACTTGTTTTATTTAATGAACACTCATCACATGGCCTTGGCATAATGGAATTAGTTTGCTGCAAAAGCAGACATGTGTGCTAGAATGCTGCCTACAGCATTTTCAGTCAGCATAGAATCAATAAGTAAATAAACAGTACTTAATAAAAAGGAGACAATGAATAATAATAAACAATAAAGTACCGAGCCAATGTAAGCCCTTTGCTCTCCTGTCCTCCCTCTTTCCCCCCACTCTAGACCCAGGATCGATCAAGACCTGAGAATTCTGGGTAATATATATAGTTTGCCTCCCTTGAGCGGACAAGAAAGATGATAAGGAACCAGAAGTTCCTATAGGATGGTCGACTCATGGACTCCACAGGATGACTAGTCATTGGGTATAGGTGCAGACAGATTTTATTACATGCCAGGCACTTGGTTATGTACTTTTGAGGAATAAAGAAAGGCAAAAAATAAGGTCTTTCCCTTGGTATTCACACCTCACTGAGCTGAGGAGATGGAGGAAAAAGTCTTATAAATACCTTGCATATGAGGAAAATACTGACTAAACTTCAGTATCTTTTAGTTTAGTCAGTATTTTCCTCATATGGAAGAAAAGAAGGAAGATCCTGGAAAGGGGACCAGAAAAGGCCTCCTGTAGAAAGTGGATGTGAACTGAGTCTCAAAGGATGCTGAGGAGAGAGATCACTTCAGGCAGCAACAGAACATTTCAGGAAGTTCAAAGTCACAGAAAGAAAAATGATTAACAGTTGAGTAGACCATGTAACTAAATCCAAGAGACTCTGGAGAGAAGTCAAATGTGTAAGAAGCCTGGAAAGATAGAAAGAGACCAAGTTATGAAGAGTTTTCGATGTCAAACAAAGGTGTTTGTATTATATCCCAGAGGTCATTGGGAGCCACTGGATTAAAGTCTGGAAAGACAGAAAAAGCCCAAGTTATGAAGAGTTTTCAATGTCAAGCAAAGGTCTTTGCATTGTATCCCAGAGGTCACTGGGACCACTAGACTGAAGTCTAGAAAGGTAGAAAGAGCCCAAGTTATGAAGAGTTTTCAATGTTAAACAAAGGTCTTTGCATTGTGTCCTAGAAGTCATTGGGAGCCACTGGATTTTTTTTGTTTGAGCAGGGATAAAGATGGATTGTAATGTGGAGAATCTTGAGACTAGCAGACCATACAGAAGAAGTCACTACGTGAGTGGAGAAAAGATGTTGATGGATGCAGAAATTGCAAGCTTTGGTAAGAGTGAAGAGTTAAGGATCCACACTGAGTGATCAGGCATACTCCTCTAGTACTCTCAATGGAAATAGGGAAAATTGGAAGAGAATAAGATTTGGCGGAAAAAATAATAAATTCTGGTTTGGATGTGTTGATTCTGAGATGCCTCAAGGCATCCAATCAAGCTAACCAAAAGAGAATATATATATGTATGTATGTATGTATATCTCATCAGCATCTTGGTAGTTTGTCCAATATTGGAACAAAATGAAACCCTCATAGATGAATCAGTGATTAATAAAAGTAGTTTTGCTTAACAATAGCAAGAGAAGAATATTCAACAAGGGTAGGCATTAAAAACGCCATCAGCTGATTCATCTGAGCAAACTTTTCTGCCTTTAAGCTGTCCATTGGGTTTCACCAATCCAGCATCAGAATACATGGAGCTCCCAAATCACTATTGATCAGAGAAATGCGAATCAAGACAACCCTGAGATACCACTTCACACCTGTCAGATTTGCTAAAATGACAGAAAAAGTTAATGATGAATGTTGGAGGGGATGTGGGAAGGCTGGGATACTGATGCATTGTTGGTGGAACTGTGAATGGATACAGCCATTCTGGAGAGCAATTTGGAGCTATGCTCAAAAAGTTATCAAACTGTGCATACCCTTTGACCCAGCAGCGTTTCTATTGGGCTTATTTCCCAAAGAAATCATAAAGGAAGGAAAGGGCCCCACCTGTGCAAGAATGTTTGTGGCAGCTCTTTTTGTAGTGGCTAGAAACTGGAAACTGAATGGATGCTCATCAATTGAAGAATGGCTGAACAAATTATGGTATATGAACATTATGGAATATTATTGTTCTGTAAGAAATGGCCAGCAGGACGATTTCAGAGAGGCCTAGAGAGACTTACACGAACTGATGCTGAGTGAAGTGAGCAGAACCAGATCATTATACACAGCAACAACAATACTATATGACGATCAATTCTGATGGACATGGCTCTCTTCAACAATGAAATGTTTCAAACCACCTCCAATTGTTCACTGAAGAAAGCCATATACACCCAGAGAGAGGGATGTGAAATGTGGACCACAACATAACATTCTCATACTCCTTGATTGATGTTTGCTTACATTGTGTTTCCTTTATCTGATATGTCTTCTGTGTAGATACAATTTTTCTTGCACAACAATGATAAGTTTGGAAATATGTATACCTATATTCGATTTGCCAAATATTTTAACATAATTAACATGTAGTGGATATCCTGCCATCTAGGGGAGGGGTGAGGAATTGGGGGGGAAAATCTGTAACAGAAAGCTATGTAAGGGTTAATGTTGAAGAATTACCCATACATATGTTTTGCAAATAAAATAAAATTTAAAAAAAAGAATACATGGAGCTCCTCTTGGTGACTTTGTACTCAGAAAGTAATGTCAACAGCCTTAGCCTTTGATCATTTGAACCAATCAAATCATAAGGACCACTTCAATTACCTATGAGGAAAAATGGCCATGAGCAAACTTAAATCTATTTCCTTATATCTCTGCAATAACTTCATCATTATTTCACAAACTGCCCTATCTTGGGTGAGGAAAGTCCATTCTGAGGAACTCTAGTTTCTGATCAGTCTATCCTGTTTGATAAAAATCAATCAGAAATCTGAGATCCAGGAACCTCAGACTACATGGTCAGATACATACAGTTTCTTCTCCATTTCTGCCCTTTGCAATCCCGTGTTTATCCCAGTGTTTGGCACAAATTTAAAAAAAAATATGTTGACTAACTGACCCTTGTGCATCTCTTTTAAGCAGCTATTCTCTGCTCTTGCAACTGTAGATAGGCTAGGAGAAATTGCTGCATTTTGTTCTGGAAATCCAAGGGAAAGGAAGCGTGCCCCAGAAGGGTCAAGCCATTTCACAGCTCAATTTCTTACGGCTCTTCTAAAGAGAGTCTGCCCCTTTGCTCCTCAGTCCTGCATCAGGAAGCAGCCTTAGTCTGTGACACCTAATCAGTGAGCCACCTTTAGGCATGTCTGATCAATGCCCCCTTACAGGTCCATTAATCAACAGTCTTTGGTTCTAGGCATTTGACCAGTTCTGAAACCATCCAACCATAGTGTGGTCCAACCCACATCGTTCCATCTTGTCCCTAGGAATATCCGGAAGCACTTTATCAAAAGCCTTGCTGTGTCTATGACATTTCTAGATCCACCAGTCTAGTCACCTTGTCCCAAAAAAAAGGACATATAATAAAATATATAATAAAACTATTTAATTTTTTTAAAAAATAAAAATATAACAAAATAATAACATAAGGTTAATGCAATATGACTTTGGACTAGATGAACCCAGATGTGCCCTTTCTGAATGCTCAAAAATCAACCCTTTAACATATTCTTAGAACTTTGCTGGGAACAATCAACGAATGGTTCAACAAACACTTTCTGAGTGCCTGGGTGCTGAGCATCGCGGGAGGTTGGAAATATAGCTAACAAATGGTCCTGCCATAATGGAGCTCCCAATCTAATAGAATCCAAGTCAGGCTCATCAATCTCTAGTTTGAAAAACCAAACTCCCATCCCATTTCTGAAAATCAGAATATTTACCCATCTCTAGGCTTATGGAACTTCTCCCATTCTCTGACATAAAACTCATCTGCAATTGCATCTCACATCATACAGTTTTATAATATATATAGTGTATATGTGTGTGTGTGTGTGTACACTATATACTTGTTTTATTCTAAATTTAACAAATGCTAAGCATAATGAGCAGTTCCATGTATGGGGGTCTCAAAAGTCTTTGTAAAATTTTAGCCTTCAAGATCCAGTTCAACTCCAGGTTCCCCATAAAGCCTTCACCCTAGCTGATACTAACGAACTTCTTTGAACTCCTATCTCATTCATTACCGATACCATCTTGTAACTCTTGACTTTCTTGTATTATTACCTGTTTTACTGGAAGTGTGAGAAGTGGTACTGGATATGGAAGCAGGCATCTCAGTCAGGAAGACCAGAGTTCAAATTGTGGCTCTGACACATCCTGGCTATGTGATCCTGGGCAGATCATTTACCTTTCTAAGGCGACAAATTGCAGAGCAGGTGCCAACCTGTATTGGTAGATAGGGTTCCATAAATGCACACTGAAATATAGATTTAAATCCAGAACTTCCTCACCATCCAAATCCTATTCTGTCCTATCTGTTTCTATGAATGTACTATCTAGAGAAGGAGTGAGCTTCCCAGTCCTGACGAAGGGCATTTTTAATCAGAGGCTGGATGAGAACTCGTTGGGGACCCAAAAAAAGAGATGCTCCAAGTGGAGCCTGGACTAACCTCCAGCTACAAGATTCGGTGTTTCCAAAGCAGGAATGGGTCGTGCTGACAAGATAACAGAAATGTGAGAACGCAGAGAAATGGAAACCGCCCCCTTGGAACGAGGATGCCGCGTTCCCGACAGTCTGAAAGGCGTAATCCTCTGGAACATTAGATTACAGCCTTCAGAAGAGTATACAGAATGGGACGTATTATTTTGATTTGATTAAATGCTTGTTTTAGAGGCTCAGTCCTCTGGTTTTTCTTTCTATCCTATTCCCTTTTCAATCATTGTTAAATTCTATCTGAACAACTTCCTGAAATCATGGCATGTCAGATCTGGGAGGGAGCTTAGAACAGGGGATGTCAGAGCCAGGAGGGAGCTTAGAACAGGGAGTGTCAGAGCTGGGAGGGGGCTTAGAACAGGGGATGTCAGGGCTGAAAGGGAGCTTAGAACAGGGGGTGTCAGAGTTGAGAAGAGGCTTAGAACAGGGAATACCTGAGCTGGGAGGGAGCTTAGAACAGGGGATGTCAGAGCTGGGAGGGAGTTTAGAACAGGGGATGTCAGAGCTGGGAGGGGGCTTAGAACAGGGGGTGTCAGAGCCAGGAGGGGGCTTAGAACAGGGGGTGTCAGAGCCAGGAGGGAGCTTAAAACAGGGAATGTCAAAGCAGGACTTAGAACCGAAGGTGTTAAAGCTGGGGGTAACCTTAGAGACCCTTAGAGTCCAACTCCCTCATTTTACAGATGGCTAAACCGAGGTCCTACAAGGGAAAGTATCTGACCTTCCTTTCATTCTTCAGTCTGTGAATTTCATAAGATAGTGGCACTAGTATTCACAGAATCTCAAAGCTGGAGCAGATCTCAGAAGTCCCCTCACTTTCTGTTCTCCAGATTGATTATTTTCTCAGATTGATCAAGTAGCAAAATGGTTAGAAATCTGGCCCCAGACACTTACTAGCTGTTCAACATTTAAATCAATCACTTAATCTCTTTTGACTCAGTTTCCTCATCTGTAAAATGGGAATAAGAGAAGCCCCTACCTTTTTAAGTCGTTGTGAGAATTAAACAAGATAATATTTGTAAAGCTCTTAGCATAATGTTTTGCGCATAGTAGGTAATTAATAAATGCTAGTAATTATTATTGTGGTTTTTTTGTCATCTCAGTCTCTGTTTTCACCAAATCATCCAACAGGGTATTTTAAGCTGCCAACATTTCGTCTGTTTTCTCCCATGTTTTCCCATCACCACATTCTTCTCCTTCACTCATTTTGTCCTTTTCTTCTTTCCTAATCTGTTTCCATCTGTTTACCTTGACTAATAAATGCCTAGCAAATTCTGCTTTTTGAAACTAAAATCCCTTGCGTGATACCTCTCTGCCTTACCATGTGCATACATTTGCCCCTTGTGCCAACTCGGGTTAACTCCCGAGGCAACCAAGGGCAAGACAGCTGAGCCTCCTTTCCTTCCCTCAAATGAGAAGTGGGAGGAGGATGTCTCATTCCCTTCTGCCATGAGCCTTACCTTTCTGGTCACGGATTCAATGACTCTCGGGTTCCATATTGGAAAGGGTCATCGAAGCACAGGTCTCTAGCCATTAAGGTCAATCACTTGATTTAAAATGAGCCTGAAAGAGGTTAACTGACCAGCCCAAGTTCACACAAGCAGTGTCAGAGGCTAGACCCACATGTGCAAGAATGTTTGTGGCAGCCCTTTTTGTAGTGGCAAGAAACTGGAAACTGAATAGATGCCCTTCAATTGGAGAATGGCTGAATAAATTATGGTATATGAATGTTATGGAATATTATTGCTCTGTAAGAAACGACCAGCAGGACGATTTCAGAGAGGCCTGGAGAGACGTGCATGAACTGATGCTGAGTGAAATGAGCAGAACCAGGAGATCATTATACACAGCAACAAGAAGACTACACGATGATAAATTCTGATGGACATGGTTCTCTTCAATAATGAAATGTTTCAAACCAGTTCCAGTTGTTCACTGAAGAAAGCCATATACACCCAGAGAGAGGGATATGGGATCTGAGTCTGGGCCACAACATAGCATTTTCACGCTTTCTGTTGATGTTTGCTTGCATTATGTTTTCTTTCTCAGTTTTTTTCCCTTCTTGATCCAATTTTTCTTGCATAGCAAGATAACTGAATAAATATGTATATATATTTCATTTAACATATATTTTAACATATTTAACATGTATTGGACTACCTGCCATCGAGGGAAGGGGGTAGGGAGAAGGAGGGAAAAATTTGGAACAGAAAGTTTTGCAGGGTCAATGTTGAAAAATTACCCATGCATATGTTTTGTAAATAAAAAGCTTTAATAAATTTTTTAAAAAGATTTGAACCCATAGCTCTAAAGTTGGAAGGAACCTCAGAAACCATCTAATTTGACCCTTCATTTTACAAAAGAGGAAGCTAAATCCCAGGAACATTGAGTCTTTCCTAAGGTCACACAGACAGTAAAGTTCAGAGGTGGGATTTGAATCTAGGTCCTTTGATCTCAGGGAATCTTTCATTCTAGGTAACAATACTCTGGACCTCATATTACCTTTTGTAAAATGAGGAAGGGAAGAGGCTAAATTATTTCATTCAATTCAAATCAAAAAACAATTTTTAGCATGCCTACTATGTGCCAGCCACATAGTAGGTGCTAGGGGTACAAAGGCAAAATAAAACAATTCCCACCCTTAATGAACTTACATTGTACAAGATCTCTATGGTCCCTACCAATTAGGATATTCTGTGACTACTTTTCTTTATTTCCTAGAAACTGGAACTCGAAGGAACTTTGACATCATCTTCCCCTTAGCTCTCATTTTACCAACAAGGAAACTGGCACTCAAAAAGTAAAGGACTTTTCCAGGGTCACTTTGGTGATCAGTAGTAGCAGGAACAGAATTCAGATTCTAACCCTGAATCTCAAATCCTCTGTCTTACTCCAAAGCAACATTCCCCACCACACCTCTGGCATTGTTAAATCTTCTTTCTTTCCTTTCCAGCTCCTCCCCATCTCTCTCCCTTCCTTTCTCGAGATCCCCTGCCCCCTTCAATTTTTTCCTTCCCTTCTCCCTTCCTCTTTCTGTCAATCTTCCTCAAACTGGGTTGTGCCTTTTTTCCTCCAGCCCAGAGCAGGATACACTGTCAAACCACAGTTCCCAGAGGAGTGGGTTGTGATCATTTTATTTTTACAACGTCCTTGGATGGTACAAAGGTGTTTGTGCAGGGGAAGGCTGGGTGCTGGGGGAGGTGGAGAAGGAGGAAGGGATGGCTGAAGGAGGGATGCAGGCCAGAATAAATGGAGCTTTCAACTAATATAGGTCAGGCGCCAGGGAGAGTCCCCAGTGGTCCCTATGTAAAACAGGAGCACGTTGTCATCTGGGGCTGAAGCTGGAGAAAATGGTGGCTGTTTCATTCTCCAGGATCCCTGGGCAGATGGACTGGCCACAGAACCACTAGGCAGGGGAAAGAGGCTGTCTTAGCAAAGCTTATGTCCAAGACTTAGCTCTCTTCCCACAAAACACCATTTTCACAATGAACACACATAGTAATTAGCAAAGAAAATCATTTATCCAAGTCAATAGGAAAAAAAAGGCGATCAGAGAAGGTGTTCTTAGGGTGATATATGCCACATAATACATGGGACTCCCCCCCATTGGAAGTCCAACCAAGAGAGTCCCAGATCTCCCCGAGAAATCCCTTGAAGTTTCTAGTGTGGTGAGCTGGGGATAAGGACATGATGGGGACTGCTGGCTCCCTACCCGTTGGTTCCTTCCTAAGGTCTTATTTTTCCCTTAAACAACCTGAGATGGTAGTCATCATCCTTTTTTCCTCTCAGAATTAAAAGCTAGAAGCACTCAGAATGATTGCAGAGTCCACAGAGTCTGAAGAAAATTAATGAAAAGTTTGAAGAGAAGCTTTAATAAAAAAAATTTTTAAAAAGAAAAGTTTGAAGAGAGCAGAACTGACCTCTCCCCCACATTGGACAATTCTGCCCTGCCCTTTATGAAGATTTAAGCTGATGTTCTCCACCAGTGAGGAGATAGTCCCATAAAATGGGCTTTGGGTCTTGGGACTACAGTCCTGTGAGAGGGAGGGAGTACAAGGAGTATTCTCTCCATTTTACATATAGGTAAACTGAGACTCAGGGGAGCTGAAATGACTCAAAGACACTTTAATTCAATCCAATTCCATCAGCAGTGAGGCAATGTGTTGTGGTCCAGTAAAAAGAACAATGACTCCAGAAGAGGGTTCTTAATCTAGGATCTGTGAGCTTGCACCTTTTCATTTTTTGTTTTGTGAGTTTGTCTTTGATTCCTGGTAAAGAACTAGAACATTTGGGTTCTTCAGACTTCAGGACTAGTATTAGTGATGGCAAAGAGCCAACATGATTTTGTCAAGAAGAGATGATCTCGGGTCAGTTAGACGGCAAAGTAGATAGAGTACCAGTCCTGAAGTCTGAAGAATCCAAATTCAAATCTGACCTCAAACACTTAACGCTTCCTAGCTGTGTGATTGTGTTCAAGTCACTTAACCCCAATTGCTTCACCAAAAAAAAAAAAAAAAGAAATGATCTCACTTCTCTGTACCAATGCTCCAGGCTTTCTCAGACTATGCCAAGTTTTTCCATGTCCTACAATGAGTCCTCTGTAGAAGAAACATACTTTTTAGAGGCTAAATTCTGATCTGAACCATTTGTTCCCAATTAAAAGGCAATGCTTATTTCACTACCCCAGTGGTCTCCAAAGTAGAAGCTACAACCTAATTCCAAGGGGTCTCGGGTTGTCTAAATGGAGGGTGAGCGTATGAGGCACATCCTCCCCTTCCCCATCCACCTAAAGCTAATTACTGGGCTTTTCTCAGGCAAAAGCTGATGTCAGCAATTGAAAAATACAAAAGGGGCCACGCCATTATAGCTTTAGAAGGGTTTCAGGTAGCATCTTTCAGTCCCTATAATCCTAAAATGAACAAACCCTAGGGGGAGATGTTTTGGAGCTGAGGAAAACAAAGGGGACAGGTTCCTTTCCATTCTGGGATCTTGTTTTCTCCTTGACAAGCTCACAGAGTATTTCCAATTCATCTGGCTTCTGAGAGCTAGAAATATATACCCATTGTCATGCCATTGACCGGAGATGATGGATGAGGCAAATAATTCATTCTACACCTCGAGAAGCCCATCCCAGAAGGCTGAGTCAGTTCCTTGTGAGTTCCCTTGATTAATCCTTGGATTTACAGAGTTGGATCGGGTTACTGGTCTGGCACTCAGGCCAAAATGCTATTTTAACAGCTGCGTGTTTTGGGAGGAGAGAATTTATACCAATCCTTCTTCCCATTGTACACTAAGTTGCTGTGTTACAAGAAAATTCTCAAGGGGCAGCTAGATGGTGTGGTGAATAGAGCACCAGCCCTGAAGTCAGGAGGACCTGAGTTCAAATCTGGTCTCAGACACTTAACATTCCCTAGCTGTGTGACCCTGGGCAAGTCACTTAACCCTAATTGCCTCAGCAAAAAGCAAAAAAGAAAGGAAAAAAAAGAAAATTCTCTCCCAACGTGAAGGAAAGGAAATGGTCAATGAACCCAAGATCCTATGAAAACCCATGTGGGAACTAAAGAAGGGCCCCAAAAGGTCATCAGGTCAAACTCCTACCTAAAGCATAAAGGCTTCCAACAGAAGATCATCCAGCCTTTTCTTGTATATGTCCAAAGATGGAGATTAGCCAAAGCAGCCCGTTTCTTGGGAGAAAGGGAAAATGGAAGTGGGGACTAAAAGAAATCCAATCTGTGGAGGGAAAGAGAGAATGACCCTTGAATCCTTCCTTTCTTGACAACACTGACTGCATCTTTAATCTAACTTTCATTTTAGTGTAAGATAAGCAAATGATGAAAAGGACATTTTCACTGAAAGCTGAGAAGACCTGTTTGAACTGATGCAAAGTGAAGTGGGCAGAAGCAAGAGGAAAATGTAGCTAATGATGAAAACATCATAAAGATAAAGTTTTGAAAGACTTGGGAAATTCTGATCGATGAAATGATTCACCAAAGAACAGAAGCATTCTATGGAAGAGATGATGGATTCGGGGCACAGAATAAGGCATGCCTTTTGGGGACGTGGTCATGGCAATATTTTTTTTGCTTGACTTTGCAGCTTCTGAGGTTTTTTATTTCTTTGTGAAACTAGGTTTCCCCAACACATCAAGCCCAAGCAAAATGGTATAGTAAAAAACAAACAAAACCTGCTAAATCAGAAACCTGGAGACCTTAGGGAAAGCTGCTTTCCATGTTTCTAAGTCTCAGTTCCTTCATTGATAGAATGGAGACGTGATAATCAGTGAATGACCTCCTTCAGAAGATTACTAGGAGAGAAGTGTTCTCTAAATTTTAATGGACCACCCATTTGTTATTTGGGGAGTATATTCTACAATTTAGAAAGCACTTTCCTTTCAATAACTCTTCAAGCAAAGAAGTGCACATTGAACGCTCTCCATTTTACAGATGACAAAATTGAGAGTTAGAAAAGTGAAATGAATTGCCCATAGTCACACAGTTAACAATGAGAAATAAGAATGGACATTTTTATAACCCATTAAAGTGTATACAATGTACAATGATCTTATTTAAGGGGTAAGTTCTACACGGCTTATTATTGAACTTTATAGATGAAGAAACTAAGATTGAGATGGTTCAGTGATTTCCTCATATGGCTGATAATTGTCAAAGGTAGGATTTGAACCCAGGTCCCCTTTCTCCCTTCTTCCTTCCTTTCCTCTCTCCCTTTCCCTCTCCTACATCTCTCTGTATCTCTCTCTCTCTCTGTTTCTCTGTGTCTCTCTGTTTGCTTCTGTCTCTCTCTCTTTGTCTCCATCTCTCTATCTTTCAATCTTTCTTCCTCTCTCTTTCTTTCTTCCTTTCTCTCTCCCTTTTTCTTCCTCTCTGTCTCTTTCTGTGTCTCTCTCTGTCCCTGTCTCTATCTGCTTCTCTCTCTATTTCTTTGTTTCTGTCCCTCCCTCTGTCTCTCTCTCTGTTTCTGTGTGTTTTCTGTCTGTCTCTGTCTCTTTGTGTTGCTGTGTCTCTCTCAATCTGTCTCTTGTCTCTCTCACTGCAGGGTCACCTTTGCAATTGTACAATCTGTATAATAACATTTTAATTCTGATAGCTCTGATCCTAAAACACAATGATGCAGAGGATTTTTTTCTAAACTTTAACAGATGATGCAGGGTTAGGATAGAGGTTCAAAGAAAAGCCCCAAGTGCTAGTCATTGAGGAAGTGGGAGATGAGATGCGCCCATCTACTATTGGTAGAGCAGTGAAGTGGATTATTTTGGACCTGATCCCAATGTGTTCGGTTGATAAGAACGGGCAGAATTACAGCCGTCCAGGGTCAGATTGCAGACGATGACCATGGACCACTCAATGCAACGCAGGCATTGGCCCAACATCAAATATCATCCCTCTTATCCATTGGGGCCACAGGCCATGATACGGTCAATTAGTGCCAGTTGTGAGGGAGGCATCTCCTCTACAGATGTGACAGGAACATCTGCCTGGAAGGAACTGGACCAAGCCCTATCAAGTGGTCACACAGGAGCCACCAAATAAGATCAGGAAGCAGAAACGGTAGAGACTCCAAGATGCTTTTCTGACCCTTGGTAAGCAGCCAGATCCCTGGAAGTGAATGAAGGTAGAACTTGTCTCAGGGAAAGAGCCAGATTCTCATCTGATAAGAAGTGAATCAGACACAGAAGTCTGGTTCTGGAAGGAATCATTACCCCACCACCATTTTAAGATGAAGAAACTGTGTTCTACAAAGAAATGACTTGGTAGGATCACACAGAGAGGATCAGAGGAAGCATTCAAAGCCAGGCTTTCTCAAGTACTACATATTCATTAGTCAACAGAGGTAGACTATTGTAATGTCTGTTCAATGTCCATATCAACCAACTCATGAAAATCTATCTCTATGACCGCAGCTCAGCAAGGCTCTCAAAGATGGCAGCAGCTTAGAAATAAATTCAGTAATCCATTGCTAGGTCCTTTTAGGAACTAATCTTAACTCTGGTCTCTATATATGATGGTTGTCTGGCCATACAAAGATCTTGTATCTTTAATGTGATGGGTTCACATGCTTGTTGGGTCTTTGGTTCCCTGAAAGACCATCATGGAAGAGGAGAAGGAACACAGGACAGGCTCTGCTGCTCATTTGATGTGTGTCCTTAAATAAAAGTCATTTTACCTTTTTAGCTTTTGGTTTCCCTGGCTATAAAATAGAGCTGAGGGCAGCTAGGTGGCTCAGTGGTTAGAGTACCAGCCCTGAAGTCAGGAAGACCTGAGTTCAAATCTGGTCTCAGAGACTTAACATTCCTTAGCTGTGTGACATGTGACCCTGGGCAAGTCACTTAACCTCAATTGCCTCAGTAAAAAAAAAAATAATAATAAATAAATAAATAAAATAATAAAAAATAAAATAAAATAGAGCTGAGAGATCTATCCTTAGAGCCAGGAAGATCTGATTCAAGTCTGACCTCTAATATGTACTGGCTGTGTGACCCTAGACAGTCAGGAAACTCCCTAAGAGTTTCAAGTTGCAAGACTAATTCATTGGTGAAAAGAGTTTCTTCCTCAGCATTTGCTGCATTGAAGAAATCACATCCAATCCAAAGAAAAAGAATATTCCCGTGTCCATTTGATGAGAATCTTAGAGCTAGAGCTGTGTGGGGGCCATCACCCACCATCTTGATTTATGTCTTGCCATTGGGCTGATGACTCTGAAGGAGAAAATAAAGCTGAGGACTTTGCATGACTCGATTTCACTTAAATCCTCACTCACAAGTCAAGATATCACCCTGTGATGT
>JAJPUD010002693.1:148175-170302 GCA_023553655.1 Myrmecobius fasciatus | reverse complement strand
ATACTAGGCAGTCTGGTTTGAGAAAGCGAGAGCCAAGAGACCCCCAAGAAAGATAACTGGATTTTCATGGCGCAGGCTGCAGAGCTTAGCACGAAGACCGAAGGTTGCATCCCAGCTCTAACCATCTCTAACTGTCTAGGTCCTGGTCATGAGAGATTGTGTTAAGGATGAACCTGTGGAAGCCATCTCCAAATTAGCTATCACATATGGAAACTGGAGACCAGAATTTTAGGAAAAGGGATTAAGGCATCTCCTTTTGGGGGGGTGGGGGGTGTCTTTTTTATTTTTCCTTTTCTTTCTTTTTTTTTTCTTTTCGTTTTCTTTTTTGATACTGCAACTGGAACAGTCTCTGATCTCAAAAGGCAAGCCTCTCCTCCCGTGTGGTCTTTATAATTTACAGTTTTCCCTTGGGCTTTCTTACCTCTCTTTTTTTATATTCTATATAATATATATATACACACATGTACCTATTATATTCTTAGTGGAGTTATTATTCTTTGATTTGATACAAACACTCTCTCTCTCACACACACACACTCACTCCCAAGAATCCGAAGTCAGTTTGGGGTATTTATATAATGAAGAATTATGGGGCTGTTTGACAGAGGTGTTCAGATGCTTTTAACCACCGTTGGTGCTTTCGCTGCCTTCAGCCTGATGACCATAGCTGTGGGGACCGACTACTGGCTGTACTCCAGAGGGGTTTGCAAGACTAAAAGTGTCAGTGAGAATGAAACCAGCAAAAAGAACGAAGAAGTCATGACCCATTCTGGATTATGGAGAACCTGCTGCCTGGAAGGTATTTGAATCCGGATCTCCTCCCACCCTCCTCCTTCCCACCCTTCACCCCACCCCCGGTTTTTTTTTTCCTCCCTCTCTCTCTCTCTCTCATTCCCACCCCTCCCTACCCTCCTCCAAATAAATCCCTCCACATTCCACCATTTTCTTACTTCATTCCTTCGGCCTGCCTAACATCAAGGTTGGTTGGGTTAGTTAGAAGAAAAGCGCTCAGAGAAAGCCATACTATATACTCTCTTTCCTCCTCTCCCTCCCCCCAACCCCAGCCTCCTCATTGGAATAATCTATGTATAGTGAAAACAACAAGAGAGCCGCTAAAAAAGAGTCTGGGTGAGCCGCCGCTCTGGGTTCTGGGTTGGCAAAGCCTAGGGAAGGAAGAAAAGGAAAAATCCCTTTGCTTTTAAGCTGCTTAGGATATAAAAACAATTTCTTTTCTCCTCGCTAGTCCCGTTTTCATGGCAAGAGATCCCAAAGCACTCTGCGTCCGCTTCTTTACCTCTGCCCCCCCCCAAAAAAAATAATAATAATAAAGTCCCAAGCACGTCTTCCCCGGCAAACCTTCCCTCTTCCTTCCATCATTTTATTTCTAAGACGCCTTCCTCGGCAGACCCTCAAGAATTCCCTCTTACAGAGTTGGAGGGAATTTCGTAATGTCTATGAACGGGCCCGATTGTCGGAGGTGGTTGTGTGTCTGTGTGTGTGTTTGTGTGTGTGTGTTTGTGTGTGTGTTTGTGTGTCCGCGCCAACGCTGACAAAAACCTAAAAATAAATAAGTCTCTCGCAGAAAATAAGCCCAAGTTCTGTGGGCCAGTAATTCCCCTCCGACTCGGTTTTGAGGGGGACAGCAATTCACTTCCACTGAGATGGACGTGTCTGAGAGCTAGAAACAAGGCGAGATTCAGCACTGCAGCCACATCCTGAAATCAGACATTGTGGAAGGGGGCGGGGGCAAAGGGAGATGGGGGGAGGTGAAGGACTGGGGGCGGGAGTGTCAGCAGTTTGCCTTTCAATGTGGTATTCGGTAGTGCCGTTGGAGTGCATGTGTGTGTGTGTGTGTGTGTGTGTTGTGAAGTGGGGTGGTCTGTGGCCACAAGCACTGGAAGTACAGGACACGGATGCAAGCCTGTGCACTAGGGGCAGGCGCACAGTTGTACACGGAAAACACTCCTGCAGGTCATACAATCTGCATTGAGAAATAGACTGGGGAAGGGAAGGGGGGGGATGAGCCTGTGTGTGTGTGAGTGTGTGTGCGTGTGTACAAACTACAGTTATATGCCCAGAGAAATGCACACCTCTGTTTGTGTGCTCCAAGACCCAAAGCGCCGTTTTGCTGATCTGAGGACTGGATGGAGGGGAGGGGGGGGGGGGGAGGGCTGTTTGAAGAGAGAAGTGTTGAGTGGTTAGTGCTGCAGAATTAGCTTTTCTCAAATCAGCCCTGGGCTGGTGCTGCGGGGAGCTGAGAGGCAGCGGGGGTGGGGGGAGGGGGTTAAGGGGGAAGGAGGGATGCGGGGTCTGAAAGGAGTGTAAAAGAAGTGGAAGAATAAAGGCCGCTCCAGTCCTGGCGTCTCAGCAAAACTGCTGTTTGGAAATGGTCTTATCCGGGAAGCCGCGCAAATCCATCCATCCATTCTCCTCCTCCTCCTCCCCCTTCCTCACCGTGCCCCTCCCCCGCCGCCACCCCCTTCCCCCTTCTTGGTGCAAACGGTTGAGTGATGGCTGAACATGTTTTGAATAGCTAAGTGACTTCATTGAGCGATGGTCTGTTTGACGCATACTGCATTCAGTGCCCTTTCTCAATCCAAGCCGCTGCCTGGTACCGTTTTCTGCAGCGGAGTTCTCTCCTGCATACTATATGCCAGCCCCAAGCCAGAAAATCAATATCAGGAAATTAATCGGGGAGCTTTGAAAGCCGCATGCACACACCCCCCCTGGGAGTGGGGGTGGGGAGGGGGGCAAAAGAGCTTTTCAGGCAGCCAGTCATTAACAGTGGCCAGACTTCTTAATTAAGCATCGATGGTCCCCTTAGCCTACCAAAAGAGAAGGCTAGCCCAAGGAAATAGGGTCGCTTTAGGGAAAGTGGAATATGGGGAGTTTGCTGGCCTTGGATGGAAGTTAGATGGACCGAGACTGGTAGGTTAGGTTGGGGGAAAAAGAAATGGTATAATCTGAGGGAGGGGAGAGAGAGTCTCTAAAAATGGGCAATTTGTGTATTCCAATTGCCCAGGCTAAGAACTGCACCTTTAAAGTGTTTTATAGTTCCTCCAAGGCCCAAGTACCCGAGGAGAACTTAGGTTTATTATTTGAGTATTAAAAAGAGAAAAAGAGATTTTAATTTAAAAAAAAAATCTGCTCTTCTTGTTGCCCCCATCCCAAAATGGATTGGCTTGAACTCTCTCCCAAGTCATCCACACTCCCTCTGAATCATCCGCAAAGAGGTTCTGACTTGCAACACTGCAAAAGGGGCGTGAGATGCAGGCTGAAGCAGTGGGCTTGGCCCCTGCAAGACCCCCCCACTCCTCTTCCGAGCACTGGGAGTGGGAGGGGGGAAGACTCAAGCACCACTGCCTTAGGGAAGCTGTGCTCCGCCTTGCATCTAGTCACGGTCTCTTGGAGCAGCCATCATCCTCATCCCACTTGTGGCCAAATGCAGAGGCAAGAAGGGTGGGGTGTACAGGATCAGGGCCATACTGGTAATTGCCCAGGCCTCTGATCCAACGGGGCTTCCCGGGGTGGGAGGCCACACTCTGAACATTGCAAAGCTGGCTGAGGAACAAGAAGGAACCGAGGAATTAGCTTAATCCCAGAGGTTGGAGTGAAGGGTGAATATGACATTTTTCATAGTTGGTTAGTGGGTTGTTTATTTTGGACTATTTCAAATAGAGCCGCTCTTTGCCAAGATCACGATTTTTCCCTTCCCAGTACTGAACATCCCTGCACCAAATTGTCCATCCAACAAAAAAAATCCCATTTTCTCCCCACCAACAAGGAATAGGGAATATATTTCAAAAGCATCACCAAGAGTTCACTAAAGGCTCTAAGAGACAGACAATGCTATTTCACTCTGTGGTTTTCAGTCCAGCTAGTGGCTTCCTGAGATTTTTCTTCTTCATTTTCTGATACAAAAACTCAGGAAAACCTCCTTGTCTCAGTTACTCTCTCTGAAATTAATAGGTCGGCTGAAGAATTGCAAGGGATATACCCACCTGTTCAGGTCTTCTATCAAAAGGAAGCAAGAGATACAGGGAGTGTGGGATTTCAGATCTTAAAGAAGCAACTTCATAGATGGCTTGAGGTTCCCCAAAACTGTGTGTGTGTGTGTGTGTGTGTGTGTGTGTGTGTGTGTGTGTGTACCACATTACATGAGTCTAATTTCAGGGAAGATGGGTTGGGTCAGGAACTTGGGCCATACATGGCTAAATGTATCAGACAAGAGGGCTTTTCTTGAACTTTTCAGGAAACCCTCATGAGGGGCCTTAGGATGAAGAGATGATCTTAGAATCCTTTCAGAGAAGAAGGCAATGAAAGAGACAGTCATTCTGATACAAGCCAGATATAATTAGGCATTAGACTGTCTTTCTCTTCCCCCCAGAGCCTCTTCTGTGCTCAGTGTAGTAACTGGTAGATCACCTAAGAAAATGTCCTCTCCAGTGGGAAAAAAGCTCATTGTTTGTTCTTTTCTGAGCTTTTGTTCATGGTTTCTAGTTTTCTTCCTAGAGATACTTCTTACCAGCAAAAAGAAAGGGTTACTCTTTAAGTGAGATTAAGTGTGACATGAAATTTTCAGTCATTATCTTTCTATCTCTTTTTTCTCTCCTTTCCTTCTATTTCCCCCTGCTCTCTGGCAGAATTCTGTATTTCTCTCTCTCTCTCTCTCTCTCTCTCTCTCTCTCTCTCTCTCTCTCTCCTCAAAGCCTTGCTCTGGGGCAAAAGAAAGCATTTTCTCTCTTTCAGTGCTGTTTAAATCCCATTCTGCTGAAGAGTTTGAGCATTTAGTCCAGTTGCTTCTCTTTTCATTCCCCCTTCACAAAGACATATACTCGTCTCTCTGTCAAAGCATCCCTGCCAACCTTTCAAAGGCTTCACTCTCTTTCAAGCAGAACATGGCTATTTTCCCTGTTTTTACTGAATTTTCTTCTCTGAGTTCCTTTGGACTCATGGTTCCCCTGTTCTGAAGACCAATGAACTCAGCTCACTCTGATTTCTGGGTGTATTTTCTGGAGCTATTTCCATTTCAGTGAAACTGACAACTTTTCCAACCATTTTCCCCTGTAGGTATAGATAATAACAATCATTTTTATTAAGCATAGCTATTACTCACCGGCCTTCAAAGCATTTGGGGTATTTTTCACCATGAATAGAGTATAATTTAACTCTCCTTTCAGTACCTCAAACATAGTAGGCCCTCAATAAGTATTTTGTTGACCGGTTGATTCAGAAGTTCAGAAAGGTAATTAATGCTGTCTGACCCGGGTACCAACGTGATATAGAAAAAGGAGTATGGTAAGGGTATAGGGAGTGGAAAGATAAAAATATCATGGTCTTGATCTGCTTTTTTCTACCTTAAAAATAAAAACTGGTTGAATAACAGCATGTCAAGTTAATGCAAAGTGATCTTAGAGCCAGGAAAGCCTGCATTCATGTCCTTCCTCTAACACAGTTTATCTGTGTAAGCCTAGACAAATCAATGAGCTCAGATTTGGCCATGGCACATAGTGAGTGCCTTATAAGGGCTAGTTTTTGTTGTGGTGGTTGTTAGTTATACTTAATGGCCCAGGTGATTCTCTAAAACTAAAAACTGAGCTGATCTGCATTAGTGAATGGATTTTCCACACTGAATTTTCCTCCACATAAATAAAATCATAAGCCAAAATCAAAAGGAAAAAAAGAAAGATAATTTGTTAGTTATGGATACATTCTTAAACCATACGAGAACAGTGTGACATGAGGAGCTAAGCAGCTCAGAACTGGCTGGTGTGAAGAAACATAATCAAAAGAAAAATAGCACAGAAAAGCACCCACATTTACTGTCCCTAAGAAAAAGCGACCATCTCATCTGCTTCCCTTTCAACTGACTTGAAGAAAACAATAATAATAATAATAAACAAACAATAATACATAAACTTAGTATTTTCTATAATATTTTCTGGTTTACAAAGAACTGATCTCAAAACAATCCTCAGGAAGGAAACATCAAGTATAATGACTTCTACTTTCCAGAAGGGGAAACTAAGGCCCACAGAAGTTTAGTTACTTGCCCAATATTATTCTATGAGTAATAATTGAGATCCAGTCATAGATCCAGATCTTTGGTCTTCAAGTTTAGTTGTCTCTCCAATATACCTTGCTCTTTCCCCGAATAAAGAGCAAAAAGTTCAAGGTGGGGTGGCAATGTTGTGAGCAGTGAAATTTTGACTGAAGTCTTAAATTGGAAGCTGAAAGGAGATTGAGAAATCATCCAGGCCAATCCTTGATTTTTAAAAACTTTATTTTTACTTTAAGTTTCAAATTTTTCCTCTCATTCCACTTTTTCCTTATCCATTGAGAAGGCAAGAATGAGACCCATTATACATATGAAAATATGCAAAAAACACTTCCATATTAGCCATGTTTTTTTTTTAAAAAGCAAGAAAAAGAGCAAAAATTCTTTAATATGCACTCTGAGTCCATCCATTATCTGATAATAATGTATACCATAATAATTATATTCTGGAAGGGGAATAGTGTTTTATATCATGAATTCTTTGGAGTCACATATTGGATCATTGTAATTGGTACCAGTAAGTCTTGCAGAGTTTATTGTTTTTACAATATTACTATTATTATGTAGGTTGTTCTCCTTGTTCTGCTCACTTCACTCTGCATCAGCTCAAATAAATCTTCCCAGCTTCTTCTGAAACTATACCCTTCATTTCTTATACACACATTTCTTATCACATCACATTCATACATTATAATTTATTCAGCTGTTCCCCAAGTCACATCCTCCCAGTTTAATTTTTTTTTTGCTTCCACAAAGAGTTGCTATAAATATTGTTGTGCATATAGGTCTTTTTCCTTTTTATTTGATCTCCTTGGGGTATAAGCATAGGAGTGATATTGCTGGGTCAAAGGGATGCACAGTTTTATAGCCCTTGGGGCATAGTTATACATTATTTTCTGATCTACTTCATAGCTCCACTAACAGTGCATTAGGGTACTTATTTTCTCACATCCCCGCTAACATTTGTCATTTTCCTTGTCTTTCATGTTAGCCAAACCAATGGCTATGAGGTGATATCTCATATTTGATTTAATTTGTATTTCTCACATTAGTAATTTAAACATGTTTTCCTATTACTATTAATAGCTTTGCCAAAAACTTCCTTTGCAGATCCTTTGACCATTATCAATTGGGGAACAGCTTCTTTTTAAAAAAATAAATTTGGTTCAGTTCTCCATATATTTGAAAAATGAGACATTTATCAGAGAAACTTGCTGAATATTTTTTCCAGTTTCCTGGTTTTTTTTTTTTTTTTCTAATTTTGGTTGTATTGATTTTGCTTGTGCAATTTTTTTTAATTTTATGTAATCAAAATTACCTATTTACCTCCTATGAATCTTTCTGTCTCTTGTTTATTCATTAACTCTCCCCCATCCATAGATCTGACAGGGAAGTTCAAATTTTCTATTTGAGAAAACTGAGTCCCAGAGAGTTTATGGTTTGCCAATGTCACTTTCAGCAAGTAACAGAGTTAGGATTGGAACCCATATTCTCTGATCTCAATCTACTACTACCCCATGCTATCCCCCAATCCAACTAAAATCTAAAACTTCCATTTTTTTTTCTTCCAACCCACCAAGAAGCTTTTTCCAGAAGCTTTAAAGCTGACTTTTAGCTTATCTTTCATTCAAGTACTAATGGCTCCACCCAGGCACTCTAGGCATAATTTACTTGAATGATGTTGACCTGGAAGACCAAACATGTGCCAATAGGAATCTTTATGAATGCCTTCTTTTAAGATCCTATATTCATCATTGATCTTCACCAAGGTCTCTCTGGTCTATAAAGTCCTATGGCCATAGTTTTGATCCTTCTTCTCTTGAAATGGGCCAGTGAACATCAGTCCCAACATGACACTGCTCATCCTGTTCATGGTCCTATCTGAATAAATGTCAGTTCAGCTAATATTTCCAGCTGTTCCATACCATGCTTTAGTGTCAAAGAGATGTGCGAGATTATCTCATCCAATCCTGAAATGACAATTTATGAAAGGGTGGCAGGCACACTTGGTTCTTTGTATACTTATGGGAAAGACTGTGACTGGCAGTGGGAAATGGTGAGGCAATAATACTTTAACATAGTGGGGAGGTGGGGTAAAAAGTCCATAAAGTCAGAGACAAATGACCAAAGAGCAACAGAGGCAGACTGCATGTGTAAATAGTGGATGAAGTGGTGGAGAAAGGCAGATAGAATACGTTTTCATATTAGTATTGATAGCTTTGATTTCTTCTGCCAAAAACCATCTTTTCAGATTCATTGATCATTATCAATCAGGGAACAGTTTCTATTTTTATATAAAAATTTGGCTCAGTTTTCCATATATTTGAAAAAAAATTGCTGTAAATTTTTTCCAGTTTCCTGCTTTTCTTCTAATTTTGGCTATATTGGTTTGCTTGCACAAATAAAGAATCAAATAAATAATCAAAATTATCTGTTTTAGATAGCATGTGGAAGGGGATGGAGAGGAGAAAGAGGCAGAGACTTTCAGTCAATAGCCATGGATTATCCTTGAGAGCACTAGGCAGCATTAACTTGATGGAAATGGAGACAAAAGAAGGATAGACTTGGAATTGGAGTAGGGGGACAGGAATCTGAAGTTCCAATTTTATAGGATTTGAGGGAAAGGGCTAACTCTGATCTGTGCTGCCTTAGGGTGAGTTCATTAACATATTCAAATCATCTCAAATTTACTGGTAAAACCTTTAAACCATCAGCACCTTTTTGATGCTCTTCTATGGAGATCTGGATTTGTCTGGGACTTACACATTATAGGACCAAAAGGTCCTGACAGCAGCACCTAGGTGACTTCTCCTGATTCAGCATATATTACCAGGATATGAATGTTAGTTAATATGTAATATACAGGGTTTTTTTGCTCTTTTGATCTTTGAGAAAGTTTGTCCATGATTTCCAGATTCTTCTTGAAATCTAATTTCCTGCTATCATCTCTTTATACTAGCTACTTATAAAGTTTGATACTTTATATACTATAAAGTTAGACACTTAATATAAGTTTATATGCTTATATTCTTTTTATGCTATGAATTTATATGTTTATATACTTATACTATAAGCATATGATTTATATGTCATACGCTTATATACTATAAATTTATATCCTTTATATACTTATAAATTTACTATATTGATTAGAAGGGGAAGGGGATCAGGTGTACCAGAACGAGATACATTTTTATACAAATCCCTTACTTTGCCACAAGCCCAGAGAAGAGAAGAGACTTGTTGGGAGACACACAGTTAATAAATGGCCAAGCTGAGATATAGATCTAAAGCCTTTGAGCTCAGATTCAATGCCTGCTCCAAATACTATGTCACAATACCTTCACAGTCCTTCCAGGACTTCACTATAGTCTCTGTCAGTGGTACAACCAATGAAGGCCCTCTAACTGGGCTTATACTCACTGTTCTTAACAATGAACCTCAAACCCAGCCTATAACTGTCATCCTTTCTAGTTCTGATTGATCACATGGAAAACTTTGTCAACCTGAGATCACATTATAAAAATCCACCTCGATCTGTTCCAGACACTTATGGCTCATTGATTCAGAGGTAGAAGGAAATTTAGAGACTACCTGATTCCCTGAAATTACTTTGCATTCATTTTGTTTATATTCTGCATGACATGAGCGGTAGTGTGCCACAGTGGATAGACATGGGTTCATAGTCCTGCCTTTGACATTTGTTAGCAATATGACCCTGAAGAACAAGTAACATGACCTTTCAGTGCTTAACAACCCTTAAATCTAAAGGAGCTGAAAAGATGTCAGCCTGGAATGGTACAGGGAGTTTTTCCATTGGGAGTTCCCTATACCAATGAAATCTCAGTTCCAGTCCCTAACTGTATATTTCTTATATACTTGTCTCCCCCTAATAGAATGTAAGCCCTTTGATGGCAATGAATATTTCCCAATGCCTACAACTGGGTTTAATAAGTGTTTATTGATTGACTGACTGATTGATTGAATTTTCTTCAATTGGTATCTCTTATAGGAAATCTATCCTATTCATTGCTAGAGCCTTTACTCTCACAAGTTATTTTGTATGTCTTTGTTTTAACTTACTTATAAACATTCCCTCCCTGCCCCGCCAGGAATGGAAACTCTTTGAGAGTAGGCATTAGACCCTTTCTAACCCCTTCACCCTCCTCAATCCACACAATGAACTCACTCTTGCCTCTTCATTCCACCCCAAAATATCATATGTGTCTACCTGAAAATCCCCTTAAGTGCAAAGAGCACTGGACCAGGGCTCAGTTCATTGAGGTTCTGCTCCCACTTATCTGTTTGTCTTTGAATAAATTACTTTCTCTCTCCGGGCCTGAGTTTCTCAGGCATAAAATAGGAAAATTGGAGATTAATTCTATGGTCTCAGGTAGAGTCAAAAGAATAAGATTGGGGTGGGAGGGGCAGAGTGGAAGAGAGGAGTGAGTGGTTGATATGAAGTCAGACCATTCCAGTCAGAGTCCCAGAATTCCCTTTTAATGCTCAGTAAGTCATATAACTTTTATGGACTACTTCCTTTATAAAATAAGGGCAAAGCTTGAGATGATCTTTAAAGTTCCCTTCTGCTATAAATCCATCATTTTATGTTTTGAAGCCTATCTAGTGTATATATATAGTATTATATTATTATAGTACTACATAGTATTATTTAGTTATTGACAGATAGCATGGTATAATGGACAAGGGCTTGGATTTGGAGTCAGGAAGACCTCGGGGTGAAGCCTGTGTCTAACTGTGTGACCCTGAGCAAATTATTTAACCACTCTGAGCCTAGGGGGCTTTACCTGCAAAATGGGTGAAATAATGTCTATAACTGGGCTTATGTCACAGGGCTATTGAGGAGTTTAAATGAAAAATGCTTGGGAAGTACTTTATAGTACTATGGATTTAATAATGAAATCAAAGGGAAAGTCTCCTTTCTCTTTGGGGCAGAAAAGGCATGATTTTTCCATGTATGAAGAGAAAAGAAAAGGATTTTTATATGTAAGGGCTGCTTGTACATAGCCCCCCCCCCATGGGCATTGGGATACTCAGGGTAGCTGTCAGGTCTTGAGTGACTTAAGAAGGCAGTGGGTTCTAGTTCAATGATAAAGGTTTCCAGTTGAAGGATGGGGAAACAGTGATGCTATATGGAAGTGAGGAGTCCATGTAAGATGTCCTCTGAGATTCTTTCAGCTTAGAGATCCTCTACTTCTATCCTCATCAGTTCTAGCCAGAGATGGGTGATTCAAATCCCAAACAAGGTGCACCCTATTCTTCTATAAGACAATCAATTAGCAACCAATTACAAAGCTCCTACTATGTGCCAAATACTACCAAACACTGATGATGCAAAGATTAAAAAAAAAAAAAAAGCAACAATCCTTCCTTTCAAGGAACTCTATTGGTTGAGGATGGGGACAAGGAATGGAAAGCAATATGTACAATGATTCATTCATTTATTTAGCCAGACATTATTAAATGCCTGTGATATGTCAGGTGACATGAAAATAAAAAATGAAATATTCCTGCTCTCACGGAGTCGATCCTGAGATTTCATTGATTTAGGGCATTCTAAGGTGAAGAAATTCCCCTGCTGATGCGGATCAACACCTTCTCTAAATTCAAATTCTTAGAGATTAAATGACTTGTCCAGAGTCACATAGCCAACATGAGCTAGAAGTGAGTTTTTACTCAGGTTGTCTTAGTTTCAAGGGCCTTCTCCATTCCCTACACCATCCTGCATCTTGTTCTCAAGAAGTTTGCATACATCAGGTGAGATGTGACAGTGTATTAGAGAGAGAAGGACATTAAACCTGGGTCTGCTACAGACTAGCTGGGAGCAAATTACTTCGCATGCTGAGTCTTGATTTCCTTACCAACAAAATGAGAAGTTTGTATGGGATGATTTCTCAGATGCATTTTGGCTCCATTATTTTTAAATGTATGAGAGTATTAAGGTCCCAAATACTGGGGGTTCCTAAGTGGAGGCTAGATAATCACTTTTTCAAGGGTGCTAAGAGGGGTTTGATACTTCCAGATTGGGGTGGAGAGAGAAAATCTTAAGTCCCTTCAATATAATGTCCCTCAGCCCAACAACTAAATGGTGGAGCTGCTTTTTTGAAGCTACTTGTTTTCATTTTCTGATTCCCCTTTCCACTTTTAACTCTTACTTTAATGACCCTTTTAACTCGATTCCACCTTGATGGAGATAGAGACAGAATAAGCAGGAGGTGCAGTTGATCTACATTCCCTTGGGGATGTTACCAATGTGTCAGAGGACATCATAACTAGAAAGATAAGCCTTGGGGCTCAGGGTATCAGAGGAGATAGAGTGTCTGCCTTTGGTTACTAGCTGTGTAACTCTTGGGAAAATAACCTTGCTGGGATTCCATTTTCTCATCCATAAAATGAAGGAATAATAATAAAAAATAATACTAAACCACTAGTTTTTACATATAGTTTTAAAGTTTTCACAATGCTTTACACATGTTATTTTATTGAGTCTACACAGATGGAGAAGCTGAGGTTAAGAGAAGTTAAATAACTTACCCCAAATCCCTTAGGCAGTAAGTAGCAGATATGCATAAATCTAGAAATGAAATACCCTTTAGAAGTCATCTAGACCAGGGTTTCTTACACATTTTCCTCTTTCAACCCTTTTTGCCAGAGAAATTTTTACATGACTCCAGATATGGAGGTATATAAAACAGGTATACAAATCAAACATTTACTGATTAAAAAATAATAATTTTGCAAGCCCCACGTTTAGTTACAAGACCCCATAAGGATTGCAAACTACAGTTTAATAAGCTAGGATCTATAATTTTTCTTGTGCGGCATGACAAATATAGAAATATGTTTAGAAGACTTGCACATGTTTAACCTATATTGGATTGCTTGCCATTTTGAGGAGGGGAAAGAGGGAATGAGAGGGAGAAAAATTTGGATCATAAGGTTTTGCAAAGTTGAATGTTGAAAACTATTTTTTCATGTATTTGGAAAAATAAAATGCTACCAAAATCAACAATTAATTATTTTTTTAAAAAAGAAGCTAGGATCTAGACTAATCCTTTCCCATTTTACAGATGAGATAACTAAGTACAATAAAAGCTAAATGTGACAAGTTAAATATCAGATAACTCAAGTACTCTAACTCCAGTTACCCAGGAATAGGCTGCCTCATTAACTGGCTTAATATATTGTAATTTAAGTAAAAGTTGACTTTCTTAAGCCACTGATCTAGGGAATTCTAGCCCAGCTCTACCATTATGTAATCTAAGGTAAACCATTTAATTTCTCTGAGTCTCAGTTTCCTTCTCTGTAAAATTAGAGAATTGAACTAGATGTTTTTGAGGTCCTTTCCAGCTCTATACCTGTGATTTTATGAGCCTATAATTTTAGTGTTTTACAAATCACTCCTTAATCCTTGGCTTTGAAACATGGTTCCAATGATTGTCAAGGCTACACACACAGGCACAGACACCCAAACACACCCATGACAAGCCCATATTCCTATTGCTATGCCCTTCAGATATTGATACATGATTCCAATCTCCCTCCTCTGTCCCTGAAGAAAACCCTTTATATCTCAATTCTGTGCCTATTGCTTATCATTCAGCCTAAATGGACAGACAGGTTAAGTAACCCAGGATGCCAGATCTAGAATACAAGGGACCTGAGAAGTCATTAGGTTTTACATTTTACAGAGGAAGAAACTGAGGCTCAGGGAGGGCAAGTTATTGCCTACAGGTAGAGGCTGGCAGCATTCGATTTAGCCACAAGTCCTTTAACTCTTAATCAATTACCCTTTTTACTGTATTATACCCCACTCGAAAGAAAGAAAAAGAAAAGAGGGAAGGAGAGAAGGGAGGAAAGGAGGGAGTGAGGAGAAAAGAAGGAAGGAAGAAAGGAAAGAAGGAAGGAAAAGATGAAGGGAAGGGGCAGCTAGGTGGCACATTGGATAGAGCACTAGCCCTGAAGTCAGGAAGACATAAATTCAAATCTGGTTTCAAGACAATTAACACTTCCTAGCTATGTGACCCTGGGCAAGTCACTTAACCCCAATTGCCTCAAAAAAAAAAAAGAAAGATGAAAGGAAGAAGGGAGGGAGCAAGGAAAGGAAGAAGAGATGGAAGGAAGGAAGGAAGGAAGGAAGGAAGGAAGGAAGGAAGGAAGGAAGGAAGGAAGGAAGGAAGGAAGGAAGGAAGGAAGGAAGGAAAAGAGGGGGGAAAAGAAGAGGGAAAGAGGAAGTCAGGGAGGGAGAGAAGGAGGCAGAGAGAGAGAAGAAAGAAGAAATGGAAAGAAGGGAAAAAGGAAAGAAAGAAGGAAGAGAGAGAAAGTCCTTGTTGACAATATATTCACTAGTTTCTGAATGCCTTCAACCTTGTTTGCAGCTTGTCAACTGCTAACCAGAATTATGCCCAGAACCCCAGGTGCACTGGCTGCGACCTCATTGTGGGGGGAATTATCACTTCCCTTAGCCATGATGCAGCTTCTCTTTCCAGGTTGGCTAAACAACCATTGACCCCTTTCCCAAAGTTCAGAGGCACCACGTGCCAAGCGCCTTTGTTCTCCTCATTTATCTCTAGATTGGGAGGTCTTCCTACCAGAGCTATAACCAGCCTAGGTGAATAGGACTTTGCCCCAGGGTATTCACATGATGTGTATTGGGGAAGGGAGGGGCGTTTTGCCACTGTGCTTTCTCCTCCCAGCTATCTGAGTCCCAATCCCTCCCTTTATAATCCTCAGGAGGAGTGGGTACAACTTCCTCTGGCTGCTACCACCATGGCATCCTTCCCTTTCATCTGGCTTTCCTCCCAGACCCTTTCTGAAGGCAAGGGGTGAGGGCAAAGACTTTCCCGATAGTGGTTCATCTCCTCCTGGCAAGATGCACACACCTCAGGTGGCACTGTGTACTGTGATACATCCCTGATTCCAATATAACTTTGTCAGAGTCTCTATCAGCTGAATTTGCCCCAGATGCAATTGCAACTATCAATTGATCAACAAGCATTTATTAAGTGCTCACTATGTACCAGACATTATGCTAGTGACAGAAAGAAAAAATATACAAAAATATACTATACATAAATATGCAAAAAAAAATACAAAAAAGCAAACTTTCATTCTAATTCTAGCATGCTTTTGCAGATCAATAAATACAGATTACAAAGAAAATAAATATACAGTACTTGGGTAGAGTATTAATAATTTGGAAAATCAGGCTACTATATATTCTTAGCTTTAAACCTTCCCTCCTCCATTTTTAAACTCTCCTGCCATTTTTTTTTTTTTGCTTTCTGCTGAGGCAATTGAGGTTAAGTGACTTGCCCAAGGTCACACAGCTAGGGAATGTTAAGTGTCTGAGGTCAAATTTGAACTCAGGTCCTCCTGACTTCAGGGCTGGTGATCTATCCACTGCGCCACCTAGCTGCCCCTTTCTACTAGTTCTTAACTATATTTTTCATTGACTAACTCAATACTTGGTATGTAGTCCATCAATAAGCATTTATTAATCTGGAGATCCAAAAACAAAAATGAAATTGTCTCTTCTCTCAAGTAGCTTTAGCTAATCAGCTTTATAGACAAAATCAATACAAAGTAATTGAGGGGTGAGGAGGGAAAGGGTTTAGCAGCTTTGGGGATTGGGGAAGTCTCCATGTAGAAAGAAAGACTAAGGTGAATCTGCAGGGAAATTGGGGATTCTAAGAGGTGAAGAACAAACTATTAATATCCTCTCCAATCATTATGGACTTATTTTATTTGTTACCTGTATTTACTGACCTGCAAACATGTATTAAACTTAGAATGAAGGTTCGTTTTTTGGTATATTTTTTGAATATTTGTATATTTTGTGCTGGAGGCCTGATTGCTGCTAATTTTTTTCATCGTGAGCATTTACACCTTAAAATCAGCAAACACTACAAATCAGAGCTTGATTTATGTTTTTGTTGATTTTTAGATTTAAGAAAGTTAAGTTAATAATGCATATTAAAATTACAAGTGGCGTGCATTTTGAGAGAGTCTGTTGTTAACATTGACCTTTTACAGCCAGGCCTTTTGACTGATTTTACATTATTTACTGCCTGGCTTGGAGAGTGCTGCACACTATTAGGATAAGAGTCATTATATGCCCATTTTCACACTCGTGTATCCCTTATATCACCTTATTTAAAGTAACGTCTGGCTGTAAATAACAAAAGGGGAGAAGGACTGGGTTCTAGTCCTAAGCTGTACCAATAACAATATAACCTTAAACAAGCCACATAACCTTTGTAAGCCTGATGTAAGATTTTAAAATATATATAATATATATATATGTGTGTATATATATATGTGTGTGTGAATGAATAAGAAACTAAGAGAAACATTTCTTGTTGGAGGAAAAGGATGATAATAAAAACAAATATTTGAAAAAATAATTAAGTGAAAAGAATCCCTGGTAGGCAAAATCTTAGTTTTAGTTCTGAGCAAATTTGTACTTACTTGTGTGATGCTGGATAAATCTTTTCCTTCCCTAGGGGTCAGTTTCCTCCTTTGTAAAACGAAGGAGATTGAACTAAACAGCCTATTAGGTCCCTTCCACTTCTACAATCTATAAACTTTCCTAATCCCCACATCTATAAGTACATTTCTTTGAGAAGTCCCTGGAGTGGCCTCCTAAGAGCCAAGGGGGAGGCAATAAGTATTTGTACTCACGTGGGGGGAGTCAAGTGATTTCAGTCCCAGCTCTGTCCTGCAAAGACTGTGTAACCATGGGTAAGCCATTTTAGCTCTCTGATTATAAATGTTAGAGAAAGTATCAGAAATATATTGGTAGAGAAAATTTCTCTCCTAGAACTCCATATCATCATAAAGTAATAAGTATAGCCAGAAAGATACACTGACTCACTGAGATAGATATAGATTGGTGATGAATAATACAGATAAAGACTGAAGATCAGAGAAAGAAAGAAAAAGAGACAGACAGACAAATAAACAGTTGATTTATAGATAGATGGGTGTACAGACAGATAAATGAGATAGTTAAATAGATAGATGGATAGATAGACCAACAGACAAACAAATAACCAGACAGATAAATGGGGAGAGAGAGAGAGAGAGAGAGAGAGAGAGAGAGAGAGAGAGAGAGAGGGAGGGAGAGAGGGAGGGAGGAAAGTAGATAATTGGTAGGTAGAGAGAAGATGGGAGAAAAATACATTTATATGCATATATATCACTAGATATTGACTTACTAGTATACATGTTATTTCTCCTGGAGAGGACTGATTCAATTATTGTGCTCATATTCCCAGCCCCTAGTCCAGTGCCTGACACATAGTAAGTTTGTAATAAGTACTTTGAGAATGGACTTGAACACAGGTTCCCAAAATCAGGAGGCATTTAGGTGGGGTGGAAAGGGAGGTGCTGCTACAGTCAAAGAAACTGGGTTAAGATCCTATTTCTCGCCCTTAACCACTTGTGTGACCTCGGGAGAGACCTTCACCTTCCTGGGGGTCTGAGTTCCTTTATTGTAAAATGAAGGGAATGGCCTCATTGGCTCCCTCTTACTCTTGATTGTAGTTAAACAATAGACCTAAGGTCTATGAAACTTTTTTAAGGAATTTTGATCACTGTATTTCAATATGTTTGGTTACCTTTGAAAGCCTTCCTTTTATTTTATGCATTTAAAAGCATGCTTCTGAGAATTACAGTTTCAACAGACTGTTCAAAGGGGTCCAAATATACACAAATGGTTAAGAGCCCCTGCTCTAGAGTCATGAGTGTCTAAGAGTCAGAGGTAGGATTTGAACCCACAACTCCCAAATGTAGCTCTTTCTGGCATGCTACCTCTCAGACTTAAAAAAAAAGAACAGTGACAAAACAATTTTTTCATTCCACTGAAAAAAAGATGTGTCTTTTCTTCTACAAGGACACATTTCATAAAAGAATTCTTTGAGAATGAAAGAGAAATAGTAACAACCACAATCACAAACTTGAATTAAATACAGATATTATTTGTGGACTGAATTTTTGTATAGATCTCCTTCAATGTTTGTACTTTTGATCAGAAAACTAAGCTAAGTTTATACTTTTGATCAGAAAACAACCTTCAGCACAATGAGATCATCTTTCAACTCAATTGTACATACTATTAGTTGTGGACCTATGTGCAAGATTCCCAATCCAAGTTCCGAGGAAAAGTAACATCAGCAGCCAATGGTCAGAACATAGTTCTTCCCTCAGGAAGCCCAAATACAGTCACTTAGCATTTATTCATCACCAACTGTATGCTAGACACTAGGCTAGATGCTAAAAATACAAAGGCAAAATGAAATAATTTCTACTCAAAAAGAAGTTATATTCTATCAGGAATAAGTATGTATACCCATCTATACAAAATAATCTAAATGAATCATTAGGGGTGTGGAGGGAAAGCCAGGCAGTTGGTGGGGAACATTGGACGACCAGTGTAAAGGCAATAAGGTGGGAGATGTCAGGAAAAAAATAGATGTGGACACATACAGGTCCTACAAAGTGGTGATTATGTCTAAGAGCTGCAAAGAACTATGAGAATTCAAGAAGGAGAGGAAACAAGCATTATAAAGTACTGACTATGTGTCAGACACTGTGCAAAGTGCTTTTTAAATATTATCTCAGTCAATTCTCACATCTATGGGAGTTGTTTGATCAGATGGGAGGAGATTACAGAAGATTTCTGGGAGGAGGTAGCCATTGACCTGAGCCTTAAAGAACAAGTACAAGGGATTCCAACTGGTAACGTTGGGGTAAAGGAAGGAGAGCATGATAAATAGCTTCTAGTAAAAGTATCAAGGTGGGAAGGATTGGATCAATTCAAAAAACAATAAATTGGTTGGGCTTAAATGTGGAAATAGGAAGAGAAATACTGGATAAGATTAAAGTTTGAAATATATAAGTTGGAGCCCAAATGCAGAAATTGAAGGAAGGAATTTGTTCATTAAAGAATTTAAGCTCCAGGGGAGTTATGTGGGGTAGTAGATAGAGCACCAGCCCTGAAGTCAGGAGGACCTGAGTTCAAATCTGACCTCAGACACTTAATACTTCCTATCTGTGTGGCCCTGGGCAAGTCATTTAACCCCAATTGCCTCATCGAAGGAAAAAAAAAAAAGAATTTAATCTCCTTGAGGGGAGGTAGTGTCTCATTTTTGTATCCTCAGTACCTAGCATGATACCTGGCACATAATAAATATTTAATAAATGTCTATTGATTTGTTAATTATATCCATTCCCTTCATCATTATCAGTTAATAATTTTTTAAAAGAATACAGCCAAAGCTTGTCTGACATTATGCTAACACTCAATTAACAGCAAACAAGCAGATATAGTATTTGTTCTCAAGGAACTTCAAATTTAAGGAGACACTAACAAAGGCAGCACATCGACAACTGAACGAACATTGAAGGAGACCTATACAAAAAATTCAATCCACAAATAATATCTGTATCTCATTCAAGTTTGTGATTGAGGTTGCTGCTATTTCTCTTTAATTCAAAGAGAATCATGGCATTAGGAAGGTGATTCCATGACGTGCAAGTGAATTGGATTGGAGGGAGGCAGGGCTGTGCAAAGTCACCAGCCTCACTTTTCCATCCAGAGCCATCTAATAAATAACTGTCAAAGACATGCTATCACATATTGAGAATGGAGTTAATTCATAACATGGGTCAATGATAGGAAATTCAGTCATAAAATGTCAGAGCTGGGGGCACCTTAAAACATGGAATGTCAGATCTTGGGGGGGAGCTTAGAACATGAAATATGAGAGCTGGGAGGGAGCTTAGAACAGGGGATGTCAGAGCTGGGAGGGAACTTAGAACAGGGGATGTCAGGGCTTGGAAAGGGCCTAGAATATGGAATGTCAGAGCTGGGAGGAAACTTAAACATGGAATATGAGAAAATGTATGGGACATTTAATGTCAGAGCTCAAAGACCTGATCCCTTCACTTTACAGATAAGAAAACAAGATCTATATATGGGGTGTGATTTGCCAAGGGTCACTCAACTAGTTAGTGAAAGAATCAGGTCTAGAATCCCAGACTCACAAGTCACTAGCCTTCCCCTCAGAGCTAAAAGTTTGGGTAGAGTAAAGAGGATTTTCTTGGGGAAAGGGGGGAAGAATTGGCTGCTTTCATGGGATTTAAGATGGAAGGGCACTCACTCCAAGATTTTATGGTGTATTTCCTCCATTTTGGAAGTTGGGAAACTGGAGCCCAGAGAAGTAAAGTGTCTATAGCCACACAGTTACAACCAAAATGTAAGTCTGGTCTTCTGGAATAGATAGAGACCTCAGATATTAGCCAGCCCATCTGCCCCATTTTGCAGATGAGAAAACTGAGGCCCTTAGAAGGTAAATGACTTGCCCAAGATCAAAGAGCTAGGAAAGGGAAGAGCTAGAATTTGAATTCAGGTCCTCTGGGGCTCTGTCCCATTATACCACACAGTCCAGCGCCAGTAGTTCCCAGAGAGGAAAAGTCCTCCTAACTCTTTTTCCCCGGAAGCATTGAGATTAAATGACTTGCTCAGGGTCACATAGTTCAAAAGCGTCAACAGTCTGAGTCTGGGTTTGAACTCAAGTTCTCCTGACTCCAGTGCTCTATCAACTGTGCTGCCAGTTGCCCCAGAGTCCTCATAAGTTTTTTAAATTAAATAAAAAAGTGGGGTGGGGAGATAAAGTCTACTCTCATAAGGCTGCAATCTTAGAAACAGATTATCATTGATTTCCAGGTAATGGGGACCCTAGAGGGACCATTCCATTCTATAATATTACATACATATAAGCAAAGAGATTCAGAGAGTTTGTGACTTTGCTCATTCACAATCTGCCCTCTCCCTAGTTTGCTAGGTTTCCTTGAAGACTCAGCTCAAATATCACCTTTTACAAAAGTCCTTTCCTTGTGGTTTTCCCCCTTGCTCCAACCCACCAAGTACTAATGCCTTTCCCTTTTTGCCTTTATCTACTCAGTAAATATTGTGTGTTTATTTAGTGATTTACATATTATCTCCTCGAAGGCAAGAAATGCATTTTGCCTTTCTTTGTATATCCTTTGTAATATCCTGCTGCCTGGCCTATAGTTAAGAGCAATTGATAAAAGTTTGCTAATGGACTGACTGACTGACTGAGCAGATTTGTACTGGAATGGTTCTAATTCTGACTCACAGCCCAAATATTCTATCTATTCTACCACACTGCCTAGGTAAGCAAACTAACCTTAATGAATAATATTCAATAAGGGAAGGCACTGAGTCAATTAGTCCAAAGTTTATGGAGAGTGGGGTGGAGAAGTCGGAGTGGACAAAGGAAATGAGGCAAGTAGAGAAGGGGGTTTGAAGTAGAAAATGAGGATCCTGGACCAAACTGGAGACCCAAGGCCAAAAACCATGACTGCAGAGGACAGAGGGAAATGGGCTGGATTGAGACTCTTGTCAGTGGAGTTTTTTGAGATTATGTGGGATGCCCATAGCAGTGGCGTCTCCATACAAACTTCTGGACTCAGGGGTAGGAAGGGTGGGGCTATGGTGGGCTGGGGAATCTGAGCAGGGGGCAGGGGAAGGTAGTGGAATACTGCTGGGCAGTGCAGTCTTTGACATAGGAGTTCAAAGACAGCATCCATTTCAGCTGCTTTTGCTTTGGTCCGCTGTCTACAAGGTGCAAAGAGAAATCTGTTTATCTGTCAGCCCAGGTGACAAAAAGGCCACTAGAGTGGCTAACACAAAGGCTTTCCCAACCTCTGTATGGAAGTCCAGAAACTCCCTTACAACTGGAGAGAGTTGATAAAAGAGCATATCCCAAATAAAAAAAAAAAAAGGAAGGAAGGAAGGAAGGAAGGAAGGAAGGAAGGAAGGAAGGAAGGAAGGAAGGAAATAAGGAAGGGAGGAAGGAAGAAAGAAAGAAAAGACAGCAAGAAAGACAGCAAGAAAGAAAGAAAGAAAGAAAGAAAGAAAGAAAGAAAGAAAGAAAGAAAGAAAGAAAGAAAGAAAGAAGGAAAGAAAGAAGGAAAGAAAGAAAGAAAGAAAGAAAGAAAGAAAGAAAGAAAGAAAGAA
>JAJPUD010002693.1:136404-148165 GCA_023553655.1 Myrmecobius fasciatus | reverse complement strand
AAGAAAAGAAAAGAAAAGAAAAGAAAAGAAAAGAAAAGAAAAGAAAAAAGAAAAGAAAAGAAAAGAAAGAAAACTGCATTGAGGCTATGGTTCCATTTCTAAGAATCCCTCATAATAGGGGAAGGAAGGATCCCTTTAACATGGCCAAGTACTTTCTGGGATGTTGCAGAAGGATTGGGGGTCAAGTTTAGCCTTCTGAGACGCCTTCCAATTCTAAGGTTTGGTAATGCTCAATAGCCAGGTGACCCATAGAATATAAGGGAAGAAATATTGGCTTTAGTAAACGTAGGTCCAAATCCTAGCTCTGGCTCTTAGAAGAGTTTATATGACCTTAAGAAAGTCAGAACCTCTCAAGGCCCTGGTTTCATCCTAGCATTATATGATCCAGAACTATAAGGGACTTCAGATGTCATAGATCTATAGTTTAGAAGAGTTTTTGGAGACCATCCTTTTACGGATAAGGAGGTCCTGTAAATGAACTTGCACAGTTATCACCCAGATAGGAAGAAAGGGAGGAAATAAGAATTTCTATAGCATTTGCTGTGTGCCCAACACTATAAATATTATCTCATTTGATCGTCACAATCAAATGATGATTGGATTGAAAAGGCAATTGCTCTTATTATACCCATTTTGTAGTTGAAGAAACTCAGACAGAGCTTAAGTGACTTGTCCAGGATCACACAACTAGTAAATATCTAAAGTGAGACTTGAACTAATGTTTTCCTGACTTTAGTCCCAGAATTCTTTCCACTGAACCATCTAGAGGCCTCTGTATAGGCTCCTTGATCTAGAAATGAGCTCTGTGATGACATACCCAGGAGATACAGATACAGATTTATACATAGACATGTGTCTCTATGATATATCAGCTATAGGCAGTATTTAATACATACATTTGTATATCTTTGATATATATTTTCATATCATATCTAACTATTCACATATCCTATATGATGCATATCATGGATGATTTCTCTGTCATATTTCATAACAATTTCAATAGAACTGGTTTTCTTTATAATCCTGTATGTTTTGTTTTATGCATTTAAAAAATTATGCCAAGAAGGGCATTCTAAACTGTCAAAGGGGTCCAAGACATTAAAAAAAAAATTAAAAAGCTTCTGATCCAGCAGGCTCCTTAGGGGCTGATTCCAACCCCCTCATTTTTTAAGGAAAGAAACTGAAACTCAAAGCAGAGAAATAATTTATCCAAGATTACAAAACTAGTAAGTGTCTGAGGTAGGATTTGAAGCCAAATGTTCCTGCCTCCAAAGCAAGCAGCCCACTCCACTGCACCCCACTCCTTGCTTCTGTACATGAGATGGCTTGTGTACATTAGCTCAAAACCAGTGATCCTATGACCAATATCCTCAAGGGCTCCATGGTCATATAAGAAAGTGACCAGAAATAGAATCGGTGAAACTGACAAGGAGAAGGAAGGACAGATGCAAGACAGGACAGGAAGTGGGGACAAGTGATGAGAAAACATCATCACAGCTTCTCAGTCTTTGGAAGGATGGAAGTCAGAGGTGGGCAGCAAGGTGACAGCAAGCAGAAGCTCTCTTGGAATAAGAATGAGGTGGGAAAAAAAGTGAAGAGGAAGATGATATATTCAAGGGATCCAGAGAAACAGGTGTACAGGGCGGCCCCTGAACAAAGCAGATGGATTGCTGGAGCCCCAAGGCACCATGACAGTTGGGCTGAGAGAAGGAATGGAGTGGCAGAATGCAGGGAGGTGCCTGTCCCTTCCTTAGGCAGGGAGAGATAGCACTCCCCCACACCCACGTCTCCCAAATACAGAAAGATAAATAGCTAAGAAAATAGAGCACAGAGGGAGAAGACAGGGCTGGAGAAATAAGAAGCCCTGTGGCCAGGAAAGAGGGTGGGGGAGAAATTGTAATGCTAGGACCAAAGAGAAATAAAGAGTACCATCTAACCACAATAGCCCTAGAGACCGATGGATTTTTCCTAGAATCAGCCACTTCCTACTCAAGATTCTTTACGATACTAATGAGTTTAAACCACCATCCGATATTGGTCAGAGACAAGAGGTTGGAACTTATCCCTCCCATCCATCGCATCTTGCATTTTTTTCAAGCGATTAAGGTTGGAGGGGGGTGTATTATGGGAACAAGAGAGAAAATTTCATTCTGCGGAAAGGAAACAAAAAAGGAACCTAGAGGAAATATTCTGAGAGAAGCAATGGGGGAGCTTTGAGGGGCCTATTCCCAATTTAGAAAGGAACAAAAGATTTGACTGAGAGTTATTCTTTATAAGATCATGGATTTGAGCTGGAAGGGACTCCAAGACCATTCAGCTTAAATCCTTTATTTTACAAATGGGGAAACTGAGGTCCAACCATCAGAGAAAGAGCTGAATTCAGGCTTTCCAATTCCAGAGATAGTTCTCTTTCTTTTATATCTGTCACACAACCTATTTCTTTTTTTTTTCTTTTTTATATATGTTTTATTAAAGCTTTTTATTTGCATAATATATGTATGGGTAGTTCTTCACCATTGATCCTTACAAAGCATTCCTTTACAAATTTCCCCCCCTAGTCTCCTCCCCTCCCCTAGATGGCAGGAAGTCCACTACATGTTAATTATATTAAAATACTTGACAAGTCAAATATATGTATACATATTTCCATACTTATCTTGCTGTGCAAGACCAATCTACATGAACAAAAAATATCTGAGAAAGGAAGCCCAATGCAAAGAAACATTGATAGAGATACACAACCTATTTCTTATTTTATAAATCAAACCAATGTGAGCTGGAGAAATCTCCCCTTTCTCTTCTAGGGTCTTGTAGAGATAGCCCATCTCCCAGTAGACCCTTAGAGAACCTGGTTATAACATTGATCAATTCATTCCAGAGCCTGTTTCCTTATCTGTAAAAAGAGAGAATTATATGACCTTTTGGTATCCTTTCCTCCAGTGACAATTAGGGGAATTGCTTCTTTCCTCTTCCTGAGGGTTCCTGGCCCTACCCCACCCCATCACACACACACACATTCCCTGAGTCTTTTAAATATGAAAAGGCAGGCCCTTTTGAAGATGAAGAGACACTTCCCAGGAAGAAGCTCTCCGGTTTCCAAGTGATGACCATGCTTTCATTGAGAGAACAAGTGATGGAGGAAAATAAACACAATAATGACTGAGATGAAAAGGACCTGGAATAATATAATACTTAGGTCTAAGAGAGATTATCTCAGGCCTGAGATCTAGAGGTGGCCAGAGAGGGCCATAAGAGCTTTTCATCTCTCTGTTTGGTCTTCCCTCTACCACTTAGACAAGCTGCTAGCTATTTCTTCACTCAGGCCATCTCTGAAGGGAGGAGGATAGTTACTTAATCTGAGGGCTGCTTGTGCATAAAATCCAGAGATAAAGTCAAAAGAAGATAAAGATGAGGAAGAATTGGTTACATGGAGAGACTCAGGAGACTACCAGTCTGTTGCTGAAATAGTAGAAAGTCTCCAGCCTTTCTTAAGGAGGTATGCTAATTCTAGGTGTTAATCAGTGGCTCTGAAGTGAAAATTACAGACTTTATTATTTACATGGGCTCAGTGAATGGGGACAACTGTTACCCATTTCCAGAGCATAAAAGGGAAGGATGATCAGGAGGGAGGAGAGGATGAAGACTATAATAAGGTGTCCCTTGGAAGAGCCCCTGGAGCCAGTGAGCTCCCTTAAAGCAGCCCTTAAAATCCCAAGATAAGGCCAATGGAATATAGGAAGCAACCAATGGGTCCAAGAAGGGAAAAAACAAAACAGAAGAATTATTCCAGGACCCCTAAAGAACCAAAATGATAGGGCAACTCAGCTCTATGCTCAACTCCAAGATACGGGAAATGGTCTCCAGAGGCTGGGATATTTATCGTGGTTAGCATTATTGTCATTGTTGTGTTTTAAATAACTGGGTTATTGAGTATCAATAATAAGCTAATGCACTCTCCCAACCCAATTAGCCCCTGGAACTGCCCACTGACTTATAATGTAATTACAGCAACATTATTATGGTCCTCCAATTTGATTTTATATATTTGGCAATTATTTGTCCAAAATAATCATGTTGTTATCATTAGCATTGGGGCGATCAATCAAACATTTGTTATTTTATTGAATTCATCTAATGTTCTTCCTCCCAGCAAGGTTTAAGGCTCTGTACCGGCAAACAGGCCTCAAACAGCTGTAGAGTGATGGCAAGAGTGTTGGCCCTGGCATCGATAGGAAGGGGATTCAAGTTCCTGGCCCCCTGAAGTTCTTTGGGCAGATCTAGCTATCCCTGTTTATGTTGTTACCACCTCATAAATGTCATCTCCTTAACAGAAGTTTTGTTTTTAACTTTGTCTAGCAATTTGGTATACAATAGACACTTAATAAATGCTTTGAATTGAATTGAAGCCCCTAGGTCTATTCTAGGTCTAGGTTACTATTTAAACTTGGACAAGTCCCATCTCTCTTTGTTCCTAAAGCCTAGGACAATGCTTGCACATAGTATTTGTTGTTATTAAGGCCCTTTTTAGTGTGACTATATTTGAGGGCTTTCTTGGTAAAGATACTATAGTGTTTTACCAGTTCATTTTACAGATGAGTAACCTGAGGCAAACAAAGTTAAGTTATTTGCTCAGGATGACATAGTAATAAGTGTCTGGAGCTGTATTTGAACTCAGAAAGATAAGTCTTCCTGACTCTAAGACCAGAGTTCCATCCATTGTGCACCTAATCACCCTCAATTAGAAATGGAGACCCTGCTCCATATATAAGTATCCCTATGGGCCATGTATTGATTTAGCTTTAAAATGTAATATTATCTATGATTTATTTTATTTTTATTCATTTTGTTAACTATTTTTATTTTATAAAATTATATTTTAATTTTATTATATTTTATATCATCATATTTTAATTGGTTTAGGCTACCCTGGGAAGTGTCATGGGTCACACACTGACCATGGACTAAGTATTTGACGTGTCCCTGATGGGTGGCTAGCCAACCTCTGCTTGAAAATGTCCTGTGATTGGACACTCCCAAGCTCACCAACAACATAATTAGGCAGCTATGATTATCAGCAAGCTTCCTGGATAGAAAGTGAGCTCCCTAGAAGCAGGGATTGTTTCATTTTTTTTCTTTATGTCATCAAAGGTGTGTATGGTGTCTAGCACATAGTAAACTGTCAATAAATGCTTGTTTTGTGGATCCATCAGTCAGTTGATGTCAAGTGGAAATCTACTTTCTAGAGTTTTCACCCACTGCTCTTAATTCTATCCTCACCCTTCCCTCAGACACATCAATCAATCAACCAATCAGCAAGCATTTGTTAAGTACCTACTTAAAGGTAAAATAATATAGCTGTTCTTCCCAACAGTGATGCCAGATAAAAAATAGATAATTTTGACCACTGGCTTAGAACACTCAACTTGGAGTCAGAAAGACCCGAGTTCAAATCTAGATTCAGACACTTACTAGTTGTGTGGCCCTGGGCAAGTCACTTAACCTTGTTTGCCTCAGTTTCCTCATCTATAAAATGAGCTGAAGAAAGAAAGGGCAAACCACTCCAAAATCTTTGCAAAGAAAACCCCCTATGGGGTCATTAAGAGTCAGACACTACTGAAAAAAGCAACAAAAATTTTGATATTTCTTCATTATTCTGCAGCTATACATTATAATACTATGTGAGATAGGTCTTTCAAAAGTGTTTTTCAGATAAGACTTTCTGAAACACAGAGATGTTGAAGTTACTGATAGATCTTATTAATAAAAACTACTGGATGTGATTGGAAATCTCATAAATTTATGGATTTGGAAGAGGATGGGACTTTAGAGATTATTGAGTTCAATCCCTTTATTTTACAGATAAGGAAACACCAATAGACTGGTCCAAGGTCACACAGATAGTAATTAGCAGAGATGAGAATAGAACCCAGGTTCTCTGTTTCCCATTGTGTCAAACTGGGAGTGGGCAAGAGGCAGAAATGAAGAGGAGAGAGAGACAGAGAAAGACAGAGATAGAGACACAGAGACATAGAGAGACACAGAGAGACAGAGACAGAAACAGAGACACAGAAAGACAGAGACAGACAGACAAAGAGAAGAGGGGGAGAGGCAAGTATCCAAAACAGAATGAGAACCAAAAAAATTAAATCGTAAATATCTCTTGCTACTCACTTTTTTCTTGGAAATAGGTAAAGCACTGAGTCAAAAATAGCTTATACTCACCTGGTACTCTACATACACTTCATTCATTCCCTGTGATACATCTCCAACATAGATATGCTCTCCCAGTTTTACAAATGAGAAAACTAAGTTTCATAGAAAAGAAATGATTCATCCAGAGTCATACAGGTCAGTAGCTATCACAGACACTATATAGACACTGGCTACAAGGCCACTATTCTTTGCTTTCGGGGAACTATGAAGTGAATTTTCTATTCTTCATCTTCTTTGTTTACAAAAGGGAAGCCTACAAATGAATTAGGTGAGGGGGGAGGAAAACAGAAATAAAAAGTTAAGTGCTATATCTGATATTATCTAAAAAAGAATAGAAGATTGGGCATAAAGGTCTCTTCTATGAAGGAAAAAAGGATTACTTGGAAAGCAAGGGAGGGAACTCTGAACTATCACCTTGTGGCGATTTTGGATTTGTCTTTTCAATAATGGATGGATGGCGGTCTCCATGAGTGAATGGCCTCTCTAATGACAAAATCACAACTCATGTATGCATTCAGATAATTTCTTAACCATGAGGGTGGTCCCCAAATGGAATGGATTAGCCCTACCCCACCCTCAGCACTGGAGATCTTCAAAGAAAAGCTACATGACTACTTGCTAGGGACATTTGAGGGGATTCTTGTTCATCTAGCAGTGGCCTAGATGCCTGCTGAGGTCTCTTCCAGCTGTGAGGCTCTGTGCTTCTATCATCCATTTGGTGATCATTTAGTGGCAAAGATGAAATGAGTTGATGACTGCAGCCTGCTTCCTCATGGACAAATAAAACCATTTGTGGTAATTGAAACTAATTCATCTTCCAAATAGGGAGAGACCAGGAACAAACAGTCCACAGAGCAGTCTCCTCTGACCTTCTAAGGAGTCACATTGACCCAGGAAGGGAAATAATATGTTGCCATGACTCTTTTATTATTGCTACTGATATCTTTTTTAAAAAAATTTCACCTTCATTTCTAAATATATGTCTCCCTCTCCTACCCAGAAAAATATGCATGTTACAAAAACCAAAAAAGAAAGTGGAAAAGGAGGGAGCAATTTGGCAAAACTAGCCACTACATCAGCTCAGACCAGTAGTATACATAGTGTTCCCCATCCCTAGTTCCCCCACTCTGTGAATAAGACAGGGAAGTGATTTTTCCAGCTTGATTCTGACAATTAGACAGTACTTAGGTCTACATAGTTTTTGTTTCAGGCTACACCATTGCAGACATTGCAATTAAATCCACCTTGCTCTTGCTCATACATAAGGAACTGATCTAAAATGCTTCTCTCTCCACCAATCATTCATACCCATTTCCCCTCCTTTTTTCATCACCACAGAGCAGAGGAGCCAGGGATCTTCCATTCTCCCATTCTTATTTCTGATGCTGTTTACTTTACTTTGTATCCATTCATAGAAGTCTTCCCAAGCTTCTTTGTATTTCCATTCTCATTTTTTCTTACAGTCCAGTGATATCCCATTAATTTCATGCACCCAATTTATTTAGCCATTCCCCCCTATTGATGGGTGGTCCCTTTTTTACCCATTTCCCCTCCTTTTTTTCATCATCACAGAGCAGAGGAGCCAGGGATCTTCCATTCTCCTATCCTTATTTCTGATGCTGTTTACTTTACTTTGTATCCATTCATAGAAGTCTTCCCAAGCTTCTTTGTATTTTCATTCTCATTTGTTTCTTACAGTCCAGTGATGCCCCCTTCATTTCATGCACCCAATTTATTTAGCCATTCCCCCCTATTGATGGGTGGCCCCTTTTTTTACAGTTCTTTTCTCCTACAAAAAGTACTGATATTTTGGGATCTAACAGGGTTTTTTCTGTCTTTGAACTCTTTGGAGATTATACCCAGAAGTAGGTCTCTTCTATTTCTTTTTCCATTTCCATCATTCTCTGATAGAAAATTTCAATGACATCATTATCATTATCATCATCACAATAACAACAATTCCCAACTCTGAAGGTTTGCATGGAGTTTTATGTACAGTGTCTTATTGGAGTCTCACAGTGATCCTATGAGTTCTGATCTATTATCATCCCCATTTTAGAGATGAAGAAATTGAAACTCAGAGAACTTAAGTGACTTGCTCATAGTCACACTGCTACTATAATCTGAAGCAGGATTTAAGTCCTAACTTCCATGCCAGAGCTCCTTCTGCCATTTCCCTCTGCTCTGCCTATCTTGAATGAAAGATTCTGTTATCAGCAAAATTATTTCTAAGGGCTGATTACGGCATGGACAGCTGGACAGTTTCTTTGGGCCATGGCAGGTGCCACAGCCAATTGCCTGATCTTGATGGCACCAATAACACTAATTGAGATTGTTGGCCCAAGTGGTAAAGGTGGGTGCCACAGTCATGACAGCTTCCTGTATCCTTGGGGAAGATGGAGGTAGGGAAGAAAGACCAATGATTTGGGGTTGACTGATGAAGCAGAAGAAGCAGGTCAGGTCAACTCAATGTACTTGGGAAGAAAGCAAAGTTGTGTCAAGGTTAATCTGGTTGTTCACTTTCACACACACCCTGTATTTATAGAGAGAGGGATTGCATCATGGAGGCTCTCTGACTCCTCTGGTCTGTGGTGATGAAAAAAAGAGGGGAAATTGGTGTGAATGATTGGGGGAGAGAGAAAGAATTTAGGTCAGCCCAGTACGTGTGGGCAAGAGCAGGGGGAATTTTATTGTGAGTTCAGGGGGAAGGATGAAGGCAAATTGGGTCAAGGCTTTGTGGAAAGGATGAGAGAATTGGGTCAGAACTGTGGGGGAGAAGGCAAGGGAATTGGGTCGAGCCTTGGGATAGGAGGGGAAATTGGGTCAAATGTGAATGTGTAAGGAAGGACGGCAGATGAAGGGGAGGTAAAGCCGATTCCTAAGAACAGAGGTGAAGGGTCAAGGGGGATGAAGACAAGTCAACATATGGATAAAAAATTGGATGATTGCATCCTGATGGTTTCTCGGGATAATCATTGGATTGTTGGATACTGTAATTTAATGAACTAGTATCAATAGCTATTAGCTCTTCAGTCAATTTTCCTACTTCTGGCTAACACTAATAGTTAATAATTACCTTACATTCACATAAATATGTTGCACATAGTTATCTATGCAAATGTACACTGATATTTTATCCCCCAACAGTCAGTATAATAACTGATAATAATAATATTTGCCAATCTATTGATTTATTGTATTTATTTTGCATATAGTTCTATATGCACATGTTGGCTCTATCTATTCCCCTTCTGTAGAATGTAAGCTCTTTTCTTTCATCTTTGTAAATCTAGTACCTAGGTATATGCTTATTGATTAATTAATTTTGTTTCCCTCGGTAGAATATATGATTATTTATTTTTTGGTTTTATATCTCCAGCACCCCCACAAATAATAATACCTAGTAAGTACTTAATGAACTCTTGTTGACTGAATGATTAGGCAGGATGAGCTTATTCTCCATCCTTGGGCAGTTTGAAAGTCAAGCCAAGCTAACATTTGGAGAGGTGACAGTTCAATAGCTCTATAGCCTAATGACTTTTTCTATGAACACCTGCCCAGGTCAGTCCATTATGCAGGTTATAGTATACTGACAAACCAAACCTGAGGTGATCTACTTTCAGAATGTTGAGAATGATAGCCAGACAGCCTAGTCACTGATAGCATCAAAATCTACCTCCTATTGAAAAGCAGAAGAGTTAGTCAATGACAGCAATGATGAACAGATCTTGTTCAATTTTGTTCAATCCCACCAAAAAAAAATCTTTTAATGTGTGAGATGGTATTTTTTAAATGTTTTTTGGTTCATGGACCAAACTCTTTTTAGCCAGTTTGTTGACTCTATCCGTTCCCTAAACTAAATGATATATAATTCCTTTCCCTCTTTGCTCTAAAATTCTACTGAGAAAATTATTTAGATCTATATGTTTATTGTGGTTAAAATCTGTGCCATAGATTCAATATATGGTATTTTGCTTTACTTGAATAACTAGAGATTAATAATAAATTCATTTGGGTTTAGTAACTACTGAATTGGGTCGTCCACACTATTCTTTTAGATTATGTAGAATCATGGAGGATCATGACAGATAAGGCTGCCTTTGTCATGTCCTCATATTTGTATTTTGATTTTATTTGAGAATTCCCTGGAAATTCAATTCAATTAAAAAAAAACACTTTTAAGCATTTATTATGTGCCAGTCCCTGTGTGAGACTAGAGAGAAACAAAGAAAAAAACTATAATGTCTGCCCTCAAGAAGTTTAAATTCTTTATAGAATTAATTGATAATCTTTGAATCGAGTTGGATTGAGTTGGACTGGTTTGAAGTAGAATGGATTAGGTCTGACTCTACCAAGTGGGACTTCCCCCAGTTCCTCTCACACCACACCACATCTTCTGTCTCCAAGCCTTTGCAAAAACAGTATCTCCTGTCTGAAATGCATTCTTTCCTTACTACTTGTCCCCTTACAATCTCTAGTTTTCTTTAAAGCTTGGCTCCAATACCATTTTCTCCACAAAGCTTTTCCTGATCCTCTTCCTTCAGCTATTACATAAGTTATACCTGTAGATTTGTAAACCATTCTATCAGCAAACACTTATTAAGGGCTTGTTGTATGCCAAGAACTGTCTTAGGGTCTACGGTCAGCTCTTCAAGAGGCAAAGATTATTTCATTTATGAGAATAATGCATTTAAAGCTAGAAGAAAACATGGAGGTCATCTAATCTACTCCCTCATTTGTACAAGTAAGGAAACTGATTCCCAAAAAGTCACTTGCACAAGGTCATGTCAAAGGGAGGACTTGCATTCAAGTGATCTGAGCAAGTGCTCTTTTTCCTGTAATATGCCCCCTCATTTCTGTTGTTGTCTCCCCAATGCCCAGGACATCATTTGAGATAGAATAAATGTCCAATAAATGTTTGTGGATTGATTTGGATCAAATTCACAGGACTCCTGCTAGAGGGAACTATTGAAGTGGGCATCTTTGTAGTGTTTGGGTCCGCTTTGGTCCTCCCAGGAGACTGATGCATTTCCATGCAATAATCATACTAGAGAAATGATCTCATTGCCTGAGGTCTGTGAAATGATGGAGAGGACAGTAGAAAGAACACTAGGGATTATGATACTCAAGGTGATTATTTTTTAGGTGCCAGAGTAGGATAATGAGAGATGTCTGACACATCTACAGGTAGATAAATGATTTCACTTTCGCTATTCTAAATTCTTGGCTGCTTTAAACATTGACGGATTCAGCCAAGGTTGATAGCCTTCTCCAGGAAATGAAGAAAGATCCTAAAAGGAGTCATTCCCTCTGCAATTCAAATCAAACCTTCATTTTCTCCAGCAGGGTTATTTTAAGTCATTCATTATTATTTCTTCTCTGAAGCAAAGGCTGTTTGATGTGGTGAGATGTTAGAACCAAAGAGAGGGAAGAGGACATTGAAGAATTATTCTCACTGCCATCTCAGAAGTACTGAGTGCTTATGAAACATTTTAAATACACACACACACACACACACACACACACACACACACACACACACACA
>JAJPUD010002693.1:90284-136394 GCA_023553655.1 Myrmecobius fasciatus | reverse complement strand
ACACACACACACACACACACACACACACACACACACACACACACACACCATTCCTTGCTCAAAGAAAAAGGAAGAGGGAAAAAATCTACATCAGACAGCTTGGTGCAATGAGATCTCTGACATTATCCAGGGCAAGCAGAGTTATTAAGCTAACATTTATCCAAAGGTAGAATGGGTCTAAATTCTCAAGAATAATCATAGCAGGTCAAATGTAGGCATTGGATATTTCCATGAGGCTCCAGCCTAGTGTTAACTCTGTGTGCATGTATGTGCTTGTATATTTGTGTGTTGAAAAGTCACAGATCGTCTAGATCCAGACCTATACATATGTACAATCTGGAAATATATATAGCATTAAATGTCAACCCAGATCTTAACCTAGTCAATGACACAGACTTCGGGCAGATCACCTCTTCTTCCTCAGTGGGTCTTAATTCCTTATTGCTTGTGTGTTCTCGGACAAGTCATTTAATGTCCAAGACTGCAGAAAATTGACTCCCTAAGTTAAGTTGAAGAGGAAGTACTGATCTGCATTGATAGAAGGAGTTGTTACATTAGAAATTCCCTATACCAATGAAATCACAGAGATGGTCCCTCCTCACAATGTATATATATACATATGTGTGTATACATGTATGTGTGAGAGACAGACAGAGACAGAGAGACAGAAAAAGACTAGAGAGAAGAGAGAGAGAGACAGAGAGACAGAGAAAGACTAGAGGGAAGAGAGAGACAGACAGAGAGAGAAACAGAGACAGAGAGACAGAGACAGAAAGAGAAACAGAGAGAGAGAGAGAGAGAGAAACAGAAAGAGATGCAGAGAGAAAAAGAGACACACAGAGAGAAACTAAGAAAGACAGAGACAGAGAAACAGAAACAAAGAAACACAGAGAGAAACGGAGAAAGACAGAGACAGAGACAAAGAAAGAGAAACACAGAGAGAAACGGAGAAAGACAGAGACAGAGACAAAGAAAGTGAGAAACACACAAAGAAACAGAGAAACACACAAACAGAGAAAGACAGAGACAAAGAGAGAGAAACAGACAGAAACAGAAAGAGACAGACTGTGTATTGAGGATACAAAGTAACCAATGAAATACTTCCTGACCTCAAGGTGCTTATATTTTATTGGGGGAGAAAATTATGTACAAATTAATGTATACAAAATATATACAAATTAACTGAGAGGTATTTTGGAAAGGGGGAGGCACTGGCAGCTGGGGGCATCAAGAAAAACTTCACAGCTGGGGGAGGGAGGGCGTGTTTGAGGTAACCTGAAGGAAACCAGGGATTCTAAGAGATAAAAGAGAAAGAAAGTATCTCATATATAATAAAGTCAGTGTAAAGGTAGAGAGATGAGATACAGAGTGTCAAGAATAAGGGATAGTGAGGCAGCCGATTTCCACACAGTACCCAAAGGATGGGAGAACTATGGATTAAGAAGCACAGGATCATGGAGTGAATTCTTCCTGGGTAGACATTGTTTCTTGACAACCCTTTCATGCCTGTCCATCCCACATGGCTCCAACCTACTCATAATTTTGTAACACAGGTGGTTCCATTCCCACCTCCAAAAATGTTGGAAACTTTCCTTTCTTCTCCCATCAAAAAGAAACTAAAGGAAGGGGCAGCTAGATGGTGCAGTGGATAGAGCACCAGCCCTGAAGTCAGGAGGACCTGAGTTCAAATCTGAACTCAGATACTTAACACTTCCTAGCTATGTGACCCTGGGCAAGTCACTTAACCCCAATTGCCTCAGCAAAAAAAAAAAAGTAATCAAAGGAGTACTCTGACTACCAATCAACGATACTTCACCCTTCCCATCTTCTTGGGTCCCATACTTTTCTTGGACAATCAACGATACTTCACCCTACTCATCTTCTTGGGTCTCATGCTTTTCTTGGATGATCAACAATACTTCACCCTCCCCATCTTCTTGGGTCTCATACTTTTCTTGGATGATGCATATTCTCTATTCCATTTCTCCTTTGAGATTCCCAGCTTATAATCTGTTCACATGCATCTTTCCATTGCTCTTTAGATGGTATCCATTTTCTGTTCCTTGGAGATTGTATTGTTCTAAGACTCAAAGCCATACACAGTTTGGGTGCACTCATACACAACTCAGAAGTCTGGGAATCAAAACCAAAATGAAACGATACCTGCCCACTGAGAACTTATTGTCTGTATTTTTGCCCTCCCTTCCTTTCTATATCATGAATGGCCAGGAAATAGCATCCCCCTAGGAGTTTAAAAGATGTTGGCAAAGCAGTGGATAGAATACAGGGACTTGGAATTGGGAAAAGACCTGAGTTCAAAACCTGTCTCAGATGTTTCTCAAGAAAAAAAAATGTTTCAAAAGCACACAGAAGAAAATAGAAGGAAGTTCAGGAGGAGACACCAATAGGCCAGGCAGTGTTGGCACTACCTGTTTAATCTATAATATACTTTACAAACAAACTGTATGTAATAGATTCACAGCTTCTGATTCCAGATGCCTTTTTTCTTCCCCTTTACATATGGAAATATTAATGTTTGTTGATGCTGGTCAAATTCAAAATAGAAAAAAAGAGACCATTTTTAAAATGATGCTATCTGTTGCATTGTGCATTTAAGTTTGCAAAACACTTTACATACATTGTGTGATCTGAGTTATACGATAATCCCTTGGGGAAAGTTCCATGGGAATCTCTGACTTCATTTTACAGATAAAGAAACTCTGGTTCATAAAAGTACAATAACCTGCCAGGGGACACACAGCTCATTACTGGCATCAGTGGGCAGAGGCTAAAAACCTGTTGTAGAATCATTTCAGTTGTGTCCAACTCTATGTGATGCTATTTATGGTTTTCTTGGTAAAGATACTGGATTTCCTTCTCCAGCTCATTTTACAGATAGGGAAACTGAAGCAAACAGGGTGAAGTGACTTGCCCAGGATCACACAACTAGTAAGTGTCTGAGATCAGATTTGAACTCAGGAAGATGAGGGTTCCTGACTCCAGGTCTCGAGCTCTGCACACTGTGTCATCTTACTACTCCAGGAACCTGAGAATCTGACCACAAGATAAAAGGCACAGAAAGCACAGAAACAGGGACCTTCATGCTGTTCTTTTCAAGGTTTTGATGCATCTCAGCCTGCTGGGTTGTGCTAGTAGGGTAGCCTTGGAAAGTTAACCTCTTAGTTACCTGAATAGCTCATTTGAAAAATGGGACTGCGTCATAAGTCAGCAGAATGTAATACAGAGAAAATTGATCACTGCCTTTGAGATGCTCACAGCACTTTGCAAAGGGGAAAAATCAATATTCAAAAATACAATTGTTGTTAGATGGTATTCTTCTCCATTGGCCTTAGAAATGGATTTAGTTTGGCTCTGATGTACCACACTGTAATGCTTTAATAAATCCAAGAACTTGTCCATGTGAGTAGCCCTTCCACTGCTGTGGGTCCCAACCTAACCACACTTTCTCCTCCTGTTCAAATCTTGTCTATGTTTTCCCATCAGTCCTTCCCAGAGAACCTAAGAGAGTTTTTTTAACTAATAAAAATGATGATAATAACAATAACAACTCTAATAATATGTATAAAGTAGTACCTAGTATGTAACAGACATTGTGCTGAGTGCTTTACAAATATTATCTCATTTGATCTTCACAACAGCTCTAGGAAGTAGGTGCTACTTACTTTACAGCTGAGAAAACTGAGGCAAACAGGATAAATGACTTGCTCAAACATATACAGTTAGGGGGGCAGCTAGGTGGTCTAGTGGATAGAGAACCAGCCCTGAAGTCCAAATCTGGTCTCAGGCACTTAACACATCCTAGCTGTGTGACCCTGGGCAAGTCACTTAACCCCAACTGCCTCAGGGAAAAAAAAACCATATACAGTTAGTAAGGTCCTCCTGATTCAACACTCAGTGCTCTATCTCCTGCACCAACATTTTTAGGTGGTATTTTATTTTTCCAAGTTCATGTAAAGATAGTTTTCAACATTCATTTTGGTAAAAATGTGTTCCAAATTTTTCTCCCTCCCTTCCTTACTTGCCCCTTCCCCAAGACAGCAAGCAATCTGATAAAGGTTTAATAGGTACAATTCTTTTAAACATATTTCTATATTGATTATGTTGCTGCACCAACATTTTGCAGGTAGCCCTCAAGCAGCCTTTCTATTCTGTCTCATTCTTAGTCCATAACCTGGCCACCTCCCTTTCTGACCAATATATCCCCTGAATTCTGTCTTTGTCTCCAGTTCTCAAACCCAAGCTGTGTTTCAGCCCACTTGCACCTGCCATAGAACTCTCCATGGATGTACCTTCTGAGTCATCAGCAATTACGATCCTTTGGAAACTGAGATCTGTTATGACTTCATAGCAGTCCAGCATCTCCAGGAAAATGTTAGGGTTAACAAGATGGGGTTCGAGTTCTCTCAGGGAGCAGCTTGAAATAGGTCTCCAGTTCTGCTGGCAGTGGGCTAGAGTGAAGAAAGACTCTCACAGCTGATAGAAATGTTTTATGGCAACAAGAGGCCACCTTCACACCCCAGTACTCACAGTCAAAGAGTATGACAGCCAGAGACCCTAAGATCACAGATCCAGAAATCAAGGAATCTAATCCTCTCAATTGACAAATGAGGAAACTGAGGCTGATAGCCATTAAATGACTTGTCCACGATCTCACAGTTAGCAAGATTTGAAGCCAGCCTTTCTGGCTCCCAGTTCAGCATTGCAGAAGCTGCCATATTAATGCACATGGACCGGAGGGAAGGTCAGAGATGCCAGCAGTCTGAAGGGTATAAAGATAGAAAAGCAGAGAAAAAGAATCAGGCTATAGTACATCGTCAAAACTCTTTTTGAGTGGCCTTAGCTTCACTTTTGGGGGGCTCTTTGAGCAGCAGCCTCTGTGGTCAAAGGATGGTTGTCTTTGATTTCCCCTTTTTTCCTTGAACACATGGCCCAGTTTTCCCTTTGAAGTTCTTGAGTCTCATCTGCTGCACCATCTGTTACCGAGGATGCTCCAGGGGGCTTGCCACTAGTGCCTTCCACAAGAACAGCATCTTCAGGGAGAAGCCGTTCCCATCTCATTGAGTCCAAAAACATTTAAGGGAATCATAACTGATCAATGAGGCTATTCTCCAAGAGCCCTTGTGGACCCTTTTAGAGGTGGGCAACTGGCCCCTTAAAAACTTTACTCATAGGTATAGCTTCATTGGAAAGTGGAGAGTTTTCCTCTCAATCATTTCCAGTCCATCCTTAATGTATTGTCTTCTTAGCATACAACGTGGCATTTTGACGCTGTACTTAGAAGCAGAAAGAGATCTGGGTTCCAATTCAACCTCAGATACTCACTAGCTATATGACTCTAGGCAAGTCCCTTGCCTCCAGGGGCCTGAATTTTTTCATCTGTAAAATGACAGTTGTACTCCATGGTCTCTAAAATCCCTTCGTGTTCTAGATCTATGATTTCATGAATCCCCAAGCCCCTTTGGGTTTGTCATCCCATCCATAACCAATTAAGAGAAACCAGGACATAATGGAGATTTAGAGAGCCATAATGGAGATTTAGAACTGAGAGAAACTTTTGGGTGCATTCAGTCCCACCTTCTCATTTAACAAATTGAGAAATTAAGACCCCAAATCAATAAGCGATTTACCCAAGAGCACATTGCCCCCCAGAAAATATATGTTGCTATGATTATTTTGGTATGGAGGGAGCCTTTCTTCCTGTGTCTGAGCTCCTGAGAGATATGTGCTTAGCAGCAGGATATTGGGATCAAAGGAAATGAACAGTTCAGTCATTTGGGACAAGACAGAACTTTGCAAGAATTGACAAAGCTTATTTATTGCAGAGAACTCGGAGTCCTATGCTAGCTGCAAGTAATGTTTTGGGGCTTTTTTTCTATGGTGAATTTGGAAGTAGTTATATTCAAACCCTGTAATAAGGCATAGGAGAGAGTACTGCACTTGGAGTGAGAACAATTTGGATTTGAATGCTGACAGACACCTACTGGCTGTGTTTTCCTGGGCGAGGGGAACCTTTACCACTGGCAGTTTCTTCATCTGTAAAATGGGGCTGAAAATCCTTGCCCTAGCTCCCTGACAGAGCTATTATGGGGGAAAGGCTTAGCAAACCTTAAAATGTGTTTCTATAATTTTAAAAACATCGATGACTCAGCGCTCTGGAGAAGGGAGAGCAAATAGTCAAAAGGGAAATTTTCATGAGTCATCCACAAAAATGCTGGTGAATTGGCATGAATGCTTGCCTGCCTGCTACAGTGGAACCCTTCAGGGGGCCAGTTATGGAGCTGCAGGGGAAAGGCCATGAGATCCTGTCAGTTACAAGCCTGGATTAAGCAGATGTCAGTTTACAGACCTTAAGAAAATATATGGATTGTCTCATCTGAACTCTTCTTGGAATTGCTGGCTCTGTTTAAAGTTTAGCTCATTCTGACAGGAGGCTTTCCCCCCTGGAAGTCAGCATCTCTTCTTCCTAAAATTATCATCTCTATACTAATCTGTGCATATATTAGATTGCAACCTCCCCCCCCCAATCCCAATCCCAGAAGAACATTGTTTTTTTCAATTTTTGTCTTCATATCCCTGGTGCCTTTGTATTTATTCCCAGAAAGGCACCATGATATGTGAACTATCTCCAAGGGCTGCTGTAAGAATGAATTAGGTCATGCTATACTTTAGAAACTTTAAAATTCCTAATTTCCTGAAAGATTTTGACCCAGAGTAGAAAAGACACCAAATCTAGACTCATGAATACTCAGATAATTCCTAGTTTCATGATCCTGGGTAAGACATTAAATTTAAAACTTTCTGTGCCTCAGTTTCTTGACCTATAAAGTGAGAAAATTGGGTTCAATAACCTCCAAGGTCTACAGTTATAAGGGCATAATCCTATGACAAGATTTGTATTATACTATGGTACAGTAGAATGAGAAGAGCAGATTTCAGATCCCATGACTGATTCTTGCTGGGTACGTTTTAGCCATTTAACCAGCCTGGTTTTCAATTCCCTCCATTGTCAGATGAAGGCGGCTTGACTATGTGATCTTTGAGGTCTCTCTGCCAATTCTCTCTACAAAGGACATCATATATTTAATTTTTTTTTTAATTCCCATAGGAATCATAGTAGTTTCTTTCTCCCAGGGTGGTTGGGAGGATTAAATAAGATAATATTTGTAAACTGCTTAGCACAGTTTCTGGTACATAGTAAACATTTAATAAATGTTTGTTCCCACCCTGCTTGGAACATCACATAAACTTATTTAAATGCTCATTGGGTGGGATTGGAGAGTCAAGGTTAACTGATGAAAAAATTCATAGTATTTTTTTCTGATTTAAGGGCAAACCAATTTGAGCCAGAACAGAAATGGATTTTGAATTGGAAGACTAGGATTTGCTTCCCAGTTATCTTACTATCGCCATATGGTCTTGGATGCATACTTTATAAAATAAGACAGTTCCCTTCATGTGAAATTAATGTTTATTTTCTTACAGTTGGTGTTATTGTTAATTTCGTGAAGGCCATAGATAGTATCATAGTACCACCACTCTAGAGGAGGAAGGGACCTCAGAGGCATCTGGCATCCCTTTTAAAGAGAAGGAAACTGAAGGTCTCAGAAGTCATTCAATAATGGATCCAGACCCAGAAGGGATTTCATTTTTATGGTTGAGGAAACTGAGGCCCAGGGAGGTCTATGGACCTAGATTTAGAACGCTTAGAGGCCATCTTGTCTCACTCCCTTCAAAATTAAAGTTCACCCAGGGAATAAAGTCAACTTGTCCAAGATCACAGAGACAACCTCAGAGATGAGATTTGAACCCAGGACCTCTGACTCCAAAACCTGAACTATTTTTGCTGTGGTCAAAATGGTTTGAGAAGGGCCAGTTAGGTATTGCAATGGACAGAACACCAGTCCTGGAGTCAGGAGGACCTGAGTTTGAATCTAGCCTCAGACACACAATGGGCAAGTCACTTAACCCTGATCGTTTCCCCTCAAAAAAAGAGTGGAATTTTAAAATTTCCAAATAGGATTATTGAATATAGCTATTCCTTCCCCACAGCAACCCTTCTCATCACACCTCTCAAAAAGAGAGAAAGACAGAGAGAGAGAGAGAGAGAGAGAGAGAGATCAGTTAAACAATATTGGCTGTGGGTTTTAAATAAATCCCAGTGGCAGAATTCCCTTTATTTTCCTCTTTGCCTAATTCTCTGGATAAGTCTAATTAACCCTCATTCAGTCATCTCAAGGCTGACTCCTCCAAACTGTCTTCCCTGATTCCATCTGACTGAAATTGGTCTCTCCCTGTAGATCATTTTGTCTGAATCTCCCTTTTATCTCAGACTTCACTTTGTACCTTATTTATCTGTGTACATAAAACATCCATGCTTCTTCCCCTGTTCCATCATAATGGTGTGGACAGTTTACAAAACTGTGACCTTGAGACCCTGGGCCTCAGGGTTTTGGGGTAGTAAGTTTATTTTTAACACGCATTGCTTTATGAATCATCAGTTTCTTCATTTGTAAAATAAACAAGCTGAACTTGCTGACCTCTAAGGCCCCTCCTAGCTCTCAGTGGATGATCCTCCAACCCTCACAACACCCACCCATGACCTAGATAACATCAAGATCAATTTTCCCAATTTCATATAAGAAAATTGAGGTTCACAGCCAGTTACATCTCCGCATTCAAACCCGTCTCTACATATTCTCCTGTCTCATGTTCTTTTCATCCTCCCTCGAAACAAGGCTATTGTGACATTTGAACTTTGTTCTCATAGAATCACAGAGTCATGGAATCAAGATTGAAAGTCAGATGAGAGCTTGGAGACCATCTGGCCAAACTCTCTTATTTTATAGTCAAGGAAAGTAAAAACTAAAGAAACTCCCCAACATGTTGCTACAAAAGCATAGGATGGATTGCCTTATTTACAGGGGACGAAACCTAAGCCAATGAGGCAAAGAAAGTCCTAAGTCCCTGAAGGTTAATTACAGGAGAAGAATGAGGTTCAGAGGAGAAGGACTTGTCCAGAACCACTCAGTTGAGTGAGAGAAAAAGAGAAAGGAGGTTTTGTGAAGGGAAGATCAAGATTAACAAAAGAGGGAGAGGAGGATGTGGAGGTTCTGGGATAGCTTGAGTAAGGCTAAAAAAAAAAAAAGGAAGGAATGAGCAGGGAAGCTGGGAGAGGAATTGAGGAACCTTCCTAACTACTGAGGTCCCAGAATTGGAGAAGAATGGGAGAGAAAAGTTGGTAAGTAGGACAGGGAACTATTGGTGTTTCTAGTGAGGTCCCCCAAAAAGTAGTGACAATTTGATGGCAGAAAGAGCATTGTTTTTTGGAAGTCCAGGGATTTTAGGTTCAAATTCCTATAAATGAGATGTATGACCTTCCTCTCTTTGGGCCTCAGTTTCTTGCTCTGTTAGAAAAAAAAATACGATGGTTGGAACAGATGTTTCTGAGGTCCGTTCTCATTCTGACTATTCTCATCCTAGTATTTCAGGAAATCTGAGGAAGTGGAAAATTATCCAGATGACATAGACCCAAGAAAAACTGAGGATCTCTGCACTAAAACTATGATTCAGGGTTATGGATTGTTAAGCAGATGGTCCATTTTCTGCCAGAGAAATTATAGAAGTAAATAAGAACTTAGAATGTTGACCTGTAGAATATAGAATATAGAGATGAAAGGGGTCTGAGAATAGGGAATGTCAGAGCTAGGAAGGAGTGTAGAACAGAACAGTATCTGATTGTAAATGGTGAAGGAAGGAAGGAAAGAAGAAGGAAGGAAGGAAGGAAGGAAGGAAGGAAGGAAGGAAGGAAGGAAGGAAGGAAGGAAGGAAGGAAGGAAGAGAGAGGGAAGGAGGGAGGGAGGAAAGGAGGAAGGAAGGAAGGAAGAAGGAAAGAAAGAAAGAAAGAAAGAGTGTAAGGAAGAAAGAATGAAAGGAAGGAAGAAAGTGGAAGGAAGGAAGGAAGGAAGGAGGGAGAGAGGGTGGAAAGAAGGAAGGAAGGAAGAAAAAGAGAGAGAATGAGAAGAAGGGAAGGAAGGAAGAAAGGCAGGGAGGAAGGAAGGAAGGAGAGAGGGAGGGGGAGAAGAAAGGGAAAAGAAGGAAAAAAGTACAGAAAAGGAAAATAAGGGACAGAGGGAGAAAGGAAAGAAGGAAGAAAAGAAAGAAAGAATGAATGAATGAAGAAAAAAGAACAAAATGTTTATTTTGAAAAGTATTTTAGAACATGAATTATTGAGCTAGGAGGGAACTTAGAACATGGAATATCAGGGCTGTGAGAAACTTTACAAAATGGGATATCTGAAATGGAAGACTCTCTTGAAATGATTTTTTCCAATTCATTAATTATCCAAAATTTAAAACTGAGGCCCAGGAAAAGAACTTTCTTCATCAAGGTCACATATTGGGAGAACTTAGAACGATGGACTTTCAGAGCTGGGAAAGACCTTAGAGACCTTTTAGTCCAATCTCTGCATTGCGCCGAAGAGGAAACTGATGTCCAGAGAGATACTTATTCAATGCATAGTAACTTCCTTTCTTTAAGGAGAAATCTTAGTTTTTACTTTCTACCTGCCGATTCTGGAGTGACTGTAAAAGAAAGCTCCCTCCCTTGGAGGCTTTTTAAATGAAGTTAGACAACTATCCATCTTACTCAGCTGTTAGAGGGGGAGATAGACTGAATGACCTTCCCAGCTCCCTCACACACTTATTATTTCTCTATTGGCTTCCCCGTTTGCTTAGTTTATAATAATAACAGGGCACTTGGGGTCCTTCACTGCTGAGCTGGGTCTTTTTGTTGGTGTTGTTTATTATGCCTTAGGTTTGTAAATAATGGCAGCTCCAATGCTGGGAGTGCTTCATAGTTTACATAGCACTTTCCTTCCTACTACCCCTCAAAGGAAGAAGAGCAATTATAATTCTACCCATTGCCGGGATAAGGCAACAAAGGCTTTCTCTCCTAGTAAATAGCCTGAGTCAGGATTGGACCCGGGGGATCTTCAGCCTTTGAGTCTTTGGAAAGTTTAGGGAAGAGGAGCCTTTCCTAAGTGGAGAGAATGATGAGGGTTGGAGAGTAGAAGGCAATCAGGTTGGATAGTGAGTGTAGGGTCTTTCAAGCCAGGCAGAGGAGTTTAGGAAACCAGTTGAATACAAGTGTGACATGTATGGTAGTATAGAATGAGCACTGGCTTGGGCATTAGAGACCCTAGGTTCTAATGTCCTCAGAGAAAAAGTTCCACCCTATTTTTTTCTATCCATCTTTTAAAAATCTGTTTAAAATTGCCCTTCTTAATAACATGGCATCATGAATGCACTGTGGCTGGCCCACGGAAAGCTGTCAGATATGCAGCTGGCTTCTCCTGTCCAATAAAATCACAGCTTCCTGATAACTGAGACTATTTCCTTGTCATGTTTATATGCCCTCCACACCTGGTCCCCCTCTGCCCTCTGTGAGCCGATCAAACTGGCCCTTCTCTCTGCTCCTCAATCACCCATCTTGAAGTCTTAACAGTGGTCATTCCCCACATCTCAAATATCCTGCTTCCTCAACTCCATTTCAGAGTTCCTCTCCTTCTTCAAGATTCACCTCAAGCAACGCCTTTCCTGATCCACCCCAACTCTTGCTCTCTATACCAAACTACCTTCCATATATTCTACATGTAGCTGTACTTAGTTATTATTGATTTAATTTTTATTAACTTTCGATTTAAGATATAGATAAATTTAGATATAGATAGATATGTATCTGTAGATATTGGTAGATATAGATACCAAGCTATCTGTATCTATATTTAGATGGTGATATATAGATATGTGTAGATACTGATGTGTAGATAGATATAGGTAGATATATAGAGATATGAATCTATATCTATATATAGTGATATATAGATATGTGTAGATAGAAAGAGGGAATTTGTCTTATGTAGATAGATCAGTATCTTTATAAAGATATTACTAGGTCAGCATCTATATAGAGATAGCTAAAGATATCTAGATCTTTATAAAGATATATCTATATAGCTAGACTCATATCTCTATACTTATTTAATGCATTATTTAATGCATAGATCTATTACAGAAGTTGCTAGATAGGTATTTATATCTATCTATATAGAGATATATAGGATTCTGTAGATAGATAGTTATAGATAGATCAGTATCTATATATAAGTATTGCCAGATAAGTATCTATATAGAGAGATCTATAGGTATCTCAAAATATAGATATAGCTAGTTTGATATCTGTATCTAGAGATTGCTAGAGGTATCTATCTATTATATAGAGAGATATATAGTTATCTCGATATAAATATAGAAGATCGATATCTATAGATATATCCATATCAATATGGATATGTAGGAATAGACAGATAAATATAGCTGGATCAGTATCTATATATAAATATTGCTAGGTATGTATTTTAGAGAGATATAAAGATATCTCAAAATAAACATATAGCTAGATTGGTATTTATAGAGAGAGATTGCTAGAGAGATATCTATTGTATATAGAAATATATAGTTATCTCTATATAGATATGATATAGATAGATATAGATAGATAGATAGATCAATATCTATAGATATATATCCATATCTATATATATATATGTAAGGATAGACAGACAGACAGATAGATAGATAGATAGAGCTAGATCAGTATCATATATAAATATTGCTAGATAGGTATCTCTATAGAGAGATATATAGGTATCTCGAAATATAGATATAGCTAGTTTAGTACCTCTATAGAGAGATATCTATCTATTCTATATAGAGATATATAGTTATCTCAATATAGATATAGCTAGATCGGTAGCTATAGACATATTCATATCAATATAGATTTGTAGGGACAGACAGACAGAGAGATAGAGCTAGATCAGTATCAATATAAATATTGCTAGGTAGGTATCTCTAGAGAGAAATATATAGATATCTCGAAATATAGATATAGCTAATTTAGTATCTCTATAGAGATATCTATTCTTTATAGAGATATATAGTTATCTCCATATAGATATATAGATATATCCATATCAATAGAGATATGTAGGGATAGGTAGAGAGATAGAAGATACTTCCATCTGTGGGTGTTCTCTTCCCCATTAGAAAGCAAGCTCCTTGTTAGTAGTGATTATGTTTTATCCTTGTATCCCCGACATCCAGCACAGTACCTGGCACACAGTTAATCGATTGATCTCCCTCCTCAGGCCCGGCTTTCTCCCTCCCTTCTTTTTCATTGAACCTCCCTCTATGGTCGATGAGCCTAGCCCTAGCCCTGGGCAAAGCTGTAACTAAGAATTGTTAAGCCCCAGGGCAGGCAGCAAAAAAAAAAAAAAAAAAAAAAAAAAGAGGTCCTATTTGAGAGCAGACAGCAGGGAAGGCTGGAGGAAGAATCCATCAATAAGGAGCACTTAGACGTGCTTATCTTGTATAGGGAGCTGTGCTAAGACTGACTATGCTAAGACAGGCGAAAACAGCCTCTGACCCTAAGGAGCTCACATCCCATAGCATCTCCATACTAAGCACTGAAAGCAGCCCAGTGGGCAAAGAGCTCCCAAGATTTAGGGGAGGGGGGAGAAAGTGGGGAAGAGGAAGAGAGAAAACTGCTTCCATCTGACTGACTCCTTTTTACCTTCTATTTTAACTACTTATTCTCACTAAATAGGTGCTGAACCCTAGCTTTTCTAACTAGCTGAAGGACTTGTAAGTGCTGTTATTTAGAGTACCTCTAAATCCAGGGCCCAAGGGAATAGTCCCGGGGGTTCCACCCCCGTTATTTCTCTAGCCTGCATCCTTCCGCCTGAAATTTCTGTTTTCTGTGTTTAGCTACTCTGTTTATTTTTAAATTTCAACTGAGCACATGTGCTCTTTCCCTTGGGGACATTGTTTGTGAGGACTGCCTTTATTACATTACATTGTCCCTCGTATAGATGGATTAAGTGATGTCTTATTCCATCTCTTACTGAAGCTAATTTCTCTCCCAATGCTCTTATTTTCATCACAATGGCGCATATTGCTATAGTTACTTGGTGCTCCAAAATCGAAGCACTCTCCTTCCAGAGACCCCAGCTGCTGATCATATAAGGATTATTATCCGTACCTGATGGATTCTATTTGACTCAATCTGACAAACATTAATTGAATGCCCATTGTATGCGGGGTGCTACTTTTAGATCTAGGAAAACAAAGATGAATGTGGGGCAGCCAAAAAATAATGGTTTTTGAGTCAAGGTTGCAGTTATTCAGTTGTTTTTCATCGATGTCTGACTCCACGATCCCACTGGGATTTTCTTGGCAAAGATACTGGAGTGGTTTGCATTTCCTTCTCCAGCTCATTTAACAGAGGAGGAAACTGAGGCAAAAAAAGTTAACTGACTTGCCCAGAGTAACACAGCTAGTAAATATCTGAGGCTGCCATCTAGCTGACCATCTAGTTGGAGTCACAGGACCTAGATTCTAATCTTCCTCTTCCACGCAACTGTGTAAGCTTGGACTATCAATCAACAAGGGTTGATTCAAGATCTACTACTATGTCCTGAACAATTTGAGCAAATCCTGTCACCTTTCTGACCTGTTTCCTCATCTGTAAAATGAGTAGATGGCCTGAATTCCCTTTCCAGATCTAGAGATAAGATCCCTGAACTGATTCTTCTTCCACTCGACAGTAACAAAACAGCAATTGTAAAGTCTCTATCTTCCAAAAGCTGACTCTTCCTAAAAATTTAAAGGTTAAACACTCAAGATTAAACAGCTAGGAAAGTTAGATAGATCATGGAATCAAAGGCAGATCTACTGATGAGAAGTCCAGCATTCTTTCTCCTATTCTTGTTTCCTTCTAAACCTGTTGAGGACAGAGTCCATTTCAATTGTGTCCTTTTTTCCTTGTATTTGAATCCCTAGGGGCTAGTATATAGAAAGAGCTTAATAAATGTTGATTAGCTGAAAAGTCCTCTGTGAATTCAAGCAAAGTGAAATGTACTGTATACAATGCAATGGCAAAGTTCTGGGATGACCAGCTGTAAATGACTTTGCTATTCTCAATAGTACAATCATCCATGATTACTTTGAAGGATTTAGGATGAAAAATCCTATCCATACCCAGAGAAGGAACTGATTGTGTCTGAATACAGATTGAAGCGCTCTCTCTCTCTCTCTCTCTCTCTCTCTCTCTCTCTCTCTCTCTCTCCTCTCTCTCTCTCTCTCTCTCTCAACTTAATTTTTCTTGAGGGTTTTTTATTTTCATTAGGGTGGGAGATGTATATTTTCTTTCACAACTTGACTTTTTGGAAATGTGTTGCATAACTCCACATGTAGTTTTTTAATGATGGGTGGAGATAAGGCAGAAAATCTAGAACTCAAGAATTTTAAAAACAAATGTAAAAATGGTTTTGAATGTAACTGGGGAAAATATTAAGTAAATAAAATTTTAAAAGTTAATAAGAAAAAAATTAATGTTGGCTAGCATAGTGCTTGGCTCATGGTAGGTGCCATATAAATGTTTATTCCCTTCTTTTCCTTTTCCCCCAAGGGAACAGCAAGAATGTTATAAGAGTGACAGGATCTTAGCAACTGGTGGGGTCCCAGCTCTTTGAAGTATTTTTTTAGGGGCAAGGTGGTATAATGAAAAGAAAACTAAACAAAATATTTGGAGAGGTCTGAGTTCCAAATCTGACTGACATTCACTAGCTGTGTGACAGTAACAAAGAAATCACTTCACTTTTCCAATCCTCAGTTTTGCCAGCTGCAAAATGCAGATCATAATACCTACTTCTTAGGGTTGTCATGGACATTTAATTGTATAGGCTTATTAACTTTCTTTTTTTTTCTGAGGCAATTGAGGTTAAGTGACTTGCCCAGGGTCACACAGCTAAGGAATATTAAATGTCTGAGATCACATTTGAACTCAGGTCCTTCTGACTTCAGGGCTGGTGCTCTATCCACTGTGCCACCTAGCTGCCCCAATTTATTAACTTTCAAGGGAGGGAGTCTGAGCCTTTCATGGCATCCTGGACCCCAATGTCAGCCAATCTGGTAAAATTTATGGACTCTCTCAGAATAATATGTTTAAATGCTTTAAATAAAATGTCAAGGATTGCCAAGGGAAAATATATATATTATCAATATAATTATATAATATATTTATTAACTATGTATAATTATCTAATATATTTTCTATCTAATATGTGAAAATATTAGATATAAAATATATAATAAAAACATGTTGATATGATTAGATAATAATATAATTCTCAAAGTTGGTAGAAAAAAATTCATGGACCCCTGGTTAAGAAACCCTGTTTTAGAGCATTAGAGAAACATCTGTCATAGTCTTCATCATCTCAATCATCATTACTAGGTAGGAGTTGCTGCCTGTGTAGCTAAAGTGATGGAGATGGAGCTGGCCCCAGAGTCTGGAAGACCAGATCTCTATTCATTGTATCTCATTATTATTATCATCATCATTGTCTTAGGTGGGTCCCTGCTCATCGTTCTTTGTGCCAGTGACTACAACCAGGGCTTCATGTCCACCAGGCCCTGTGCCCACAGCCTCCTGGCCCTCTTGGTTAGACACAGGCCCATGTGACCGAGGCCTGTGTCCTGGATTTCCCTCTCCCTCTTCCAGCCCCCCACCAATGGGAGCTGTGTCACTACCACAGTGTACTTGTCCAGGAAACAGCAGGCCCCATGACGTGGTCCTGCTAGACTCCAAACAGGATCAGACAGGAATCTGAGGAGCCCCAGGGAAGCTGAGCCCTGAGAGCTGATCGAACCTTTGCATGTTCAGACTTCCCACAGCTAGCAAGAGAGACCCCCTGAAGACACATTAATAAAGATTAAAGATCTTTCCAATCTCTGTGATCCTCCTCATGTCAAAGGGAAGGAGGTTTTTCTCTGCTCAGCTCTGTCATTTATTAATATTATAGGTTTCCACTCAGATTTGGAAAATTTAGGATGGCTGCAAACAATGAGTGTCCTGAGGAGTCTGACTTCCATGTGCTTGGGGGAGGGGGTGTGTAAGCTAATGGAGGGGGTGTGTAAGATAGGAGAGGGGGAGGGGAGACACTGGATGACAAAGCAGAAATTTCATGGAATTGGAAAATGAGATGGTCCTCTCCACCCCATCCTCCCACACACATTCATAAAACCTCTCCCCTCTGGAACATAAACTTCCAAGATCTGGGACTTCATAAGAATATGAATGATAATATAAAATGCTTTTTTTTAAGGTTCCCCAAAGCACTTAACACATTTTTTTCCTTTCGATTCTTCTAACAATTTAGGGAGGTAGGTGTTTGGGTTGTCCCTTTTTTATTCATCAGGAAACTGAGGCAAACAGGGGTTATGACTTATCCAGGGTCACCTAGCTAGGACAGGTCCAAACCAAGACTGGATCCTCCATCTAATACTATCTATCCTGCCACAGGTCTCTCAGTACCATGTGAGCTTCTTGTCATTTGGAAATATACAAACCAAAGGTTTCCCAATCCCTTGTCAGAAATTGAGTCCTGCTTTAGGTCAGGATTGGACTACTTGATAGTATTATAATATTAAGAATGATGATAACGCACAATTACAGTTTCACAATTACAATGTACAGCTCGCCTGATAATTTACATTCATTAACTCCTTTGAACATCCTAATAGGAAGATAAAAGGAAGAAAATAGCATTTATTAAGCACCTACTAGGTACCAGGCATTGTGCTAAGGGCTTCACTGTCTCATTTCATCCTCACAACACCTCTTACAGGTAGGTAGATTCTATTCTTATTCTCATTTTAGCTGAGAAACTGAGGCAGACAGAAGTTAATGATTTACCCAGGGATGCAGGCACCAATACCCTCTCCACCAAGGCACCAACACATTAATAAATAAATAAATAGAATAAAGTAAAATAAAATAAAAAACCAAGACACCAAGACATTCAAAACTGTGCCAGTATTGTGATGCCCATTTTTCAATTAAGAATCTGGTAGGTAAAAAGATTCTGGTGTCTTCTCCAATTTCAAGATTGTATAACTAGATTCTCTTCTTGGACCTTTAACACTGATTCTTGGTATTTATTGCTTGGGCTGAGTATTCAAGGGGTTAATTGACTCTCTCATGAGCCCCTATTCCCATGGTATTTGTCCCCACCAAACCAGAAAAAGTCATGTAACATCATAGTAAGTCAGAAAGACCTGAGTTCAAATATGACCTCAGCTATTTATTAGCCAGGTAAGCCTGGGAAAGTCACTTGACCCTTTTTGCCTCAGTTTCCCCACCTGTAAAATGAGAAGGAAACGGCAAAGCACTTGAGTACCTTATTGAAGAAAACCTCAAATGGGATCATGAAGAGCAAATGAATGAATAGGCTATCAGGGCAGGCTCTAGCTTCCATGTCTTCCCACTTTTTGTCCCCTAGACTTGAGACCACCTGTCTTCTGTCCCACTAGATGTACTAAAAGCTCCAGAGTTCTCTGCAGGCTTCTAGGAGATGTAGTTCCCAAGGAAAATAGGAGGCAGAGATGCTGCCCTTAATGTTAGTCAGTTATATTCCTAACAAGAAATCCTCTAAACAACAGATCAGTGGGTTTTAGATAATTGAGGTTCATTTTCCCTTTTTTGAGTGTTTGATTCATATTCTGGATAAATAATGCCTTATCCAGGAAAGCTGGCACCCCAATAATTAGTTTCTATGCTAATTCTAGCTCCAGTCTCTGAGAAGAGGTCTAAGAGCCCCCCCCCACAGTGTATTCAGTGTGTCCACAGGCATAGGATGGCACGCTAAGGATCCCAGAAAGCTGCTATGCCCAAGGAAAACAACCAAAAGGTTAGCTTCAAATTTCCAATAAACAGAGCTCTTAGCAACCTACTCTGGCATTTGATTTATCCCACACTCTTTTCATTTAATCATTGTTATCTCTGGCCTGCAGCAAATCCGCTTCGTCTTAATCTCTTCAGAAGAGTTCTAAAAATTTCTATGATACTGATGACAGTGGAAGTAGCAGTTCTCAGAGGAATAGACATCTCTATGCCCCTCTGGTATCAGGGGAAGGGGAAGCCTCCCAAGATTCTGACTATTTCTGGTCCCCAAAGTACTATGAGCTATTATAATGATCCCTCAGTCCTCACCTGGAAAAAATTCCAGGTTTATGGGGGAATCTAAGTATCTTGGAAAGTCAGGAACCCCTCCAAATCTTGGGGCTCAGAGAGACATGGATTCAAGGACTGACTTATTAGACAAGTGACCTTGAGCAATCCACTCCATCTATTTAAGACTCATCTATAAAATGGAATAATAACATTCATTGTACCTACTTTAGAGGGTTGTCATGAGACTTAAAAGTGTGTAAAGTATGTTTTATAAATGTCAATTAGTGGTAACATTTGCTGAATCATTACATCAGTCTGGGCTCAACATCACCCTAGTGGTATCAATGTAGTTACTGATGCTCAATTATTTCCAATTGATGCTCAAGTCTATTCAAATCTACCCGTATTTATTAAGCAACTTTTGTGTGTCAGGAACTGTCCCAGGTGCTGGGTATATAAAGGCATAATCCCATATAAAGTCCTTGCCCTCATAGAGCTTACATTCTACTGGAAGAATGGTGCCTAGAATAGTGGCTGGTACATAGTAGGTTTTTTTTAATGTTTGTTGATTGGATGATTGCGAATACAACATGTACAAATAAATACAAGGTTATTTATGAGAAAGCACATAAGAAGATGATATCAAAAAGGAAATGTCACCTGATTTGAGAATTAAAGGAAGCTAAGGAATAAAAAAAGGAAAAAGAAAGATAAGACTGTATTCCAGGCATGTGAAATGGCACAAAGGGGAAATTGGAAATTCATAGTGGCCCGAGTTGGCATGGAGGTCTGACTTCAGCAGAATGGAAATAAGAGATCCTAGGATCATGGTCTAAAATCTGGAAGGGACCTTGAGACCAGCATCCTCTTACATTTGAGGAAACAAGACCAGCACATCTAGTGGAATGTCCAAGGTCACAGAAATGGTAAATGTTAGAGTGAGATTTGAATCCAAGTCTTTGGACTGTAGCACCAGGACCTTTTTCACTCTATCTTGAAAAGGAAAATAAGGGTCACTCAACTGAGCTCCGTCACTGCCTGGGAAATGATAAGACACAGTGGAAAAGGAATCAAGAGTAGAGGAAAGGGCAATGGGTTTGAAGTCAGAAGATCTGGATTCAAATCCCAACCTTGCCACTTCCTAGTAATATGACCTTGAACAAAGATTTTTTTTTCTTATCTATAAAATGAAAGGGTTGGACTTCTGAGGTCCATTAGTTCTAAATGTATGATTCTGTGATTCTAAGAGGCTAAAGCATAGTTTAGCTGGATCCCCATAGGGTAAAGGTGACAATGGGAGGTAAGTGAGACTAGAGCAGGGATGATGGGCTGGGAGAGCAGGGAGGGAAGAAGAAATTGGGGATTATGTAAAGGACCCAGATGGAGTGTAAAAATAAGGCAAAAAAGAGATGAAAGAACAGTAAGCTGGGGTCAGAGAGAAAAATTTCAGAGTTCTAGATTATAAAGGTATAAGAGTAATTAGTGATGGGGAAGTCAAGGTTCTGATCTCTGTGTGACTGAAGTGGGGCAGAGGGGAAAAAGTTGGGAGATGATGGGATACGGGAGAAGAGGTTGGAAATAGAAAGCTAGGGTCTTTGGAGAGATGTCCCCAAGTATGAGAATAAAGAGTAGGTATAGAGAGAAAGACTGAACTTCTCAAGGAAAAAGGGAGAATTGACCAATAGATGTCCAATAGATGACAGCAATAAGAATCTGAGCAAGGTAATAATCAATAAGCATTTATCAAGTGCCTGCTATGTGTCAAACACTGTTCTAAGTGTTGGGATACAAGGGAAGGTAAAAAACACAGTTAAAGAGCTCACCATCTAACAGGAAAAGACAACCTGCAAACAGTTACGTACCAAAAAAATTATATATAGGAGATGGTCAACAGAAGAAAACAATTGGCACTAGGGGAGATTGGGAAAGGCTTCTTGTAGGAGGTGGGATTTTAGGTAAGATTTGAAGGAAGCCAACAGATGGATAAGGAGAATATTCCAGCCATGGGGACGAAGAGTGGAAATTCCCAGAATCAGGTGATAAGAGTTTTGAACTCCAAACAGAAGATCTTATATTTGATCCTGAAGGTAATAGAAAATCACTGGAGTTGACTGAATGGGCAAAGGCTTTATGGTCAGACTTTAGGAAGATCCGTTTAACAGCTGAGTGGAGAATGGACTGAAGTAAAGAGAGACTTAGGGCAGGAGGACCAACCAGCAGGTGATTGCAGTGGTCTAAGCCTGAGACAATGAGGGTATGAGGTGATAGCTGTTGGAATGAATTTCAAAGGAGAAGATGTTTCTGAGAAGAGGGGAGTGAAAGGAGTAGCTACATTTATGTGTCTTCTCATGGTAAGTAGGGGAGGGAGTGTTGGGGGAAGAAAGTTCAGCAAAAGAGGCGAGGGTGGTGAGAGAAAGCACACCTAGTACACCTAGTCCCTGGTTGGGGTGGGAAGCAAAAAGGAACAAAGTTCTCACGAGTCTAGGGCAGAATACTGATGGTGCCTGAGCAGGGAAGTGCATGGCATTAGGTGGGTGATGTTTTCAGTAATGAACATATGGCTGAACGCTCCAGTCTCATCTCCAAAAAGAGACAGCAGCCAGTGGTCATGACCTAGTGGGATGCTCATGTGTGTAGGGGGAGGGATGGAGGCGGGGTGTGATCTGAAGCAGCAGGGGGGCTTTGGAAAGCCCTGAAAATGCAGGGTCTGTTCCCATGGGAGCAGATCAGCTTGTGTTCTTTTTCTCTCTTTATTTCCCAACCTCAGAGCATCCCCACCTCCTTCTCACTCCCACCATGAGCCATGTAAAAGGCTTGAATCCTGACTCCAAGTCTAGCTCCCTATTCACTGCTTTTCATTATAGGGATCATCAATCACACTAGATTCAGAGTTCCATGTTCGAATCCTAACTCTTCTAAGTGAAAAGCTATATAATCTTAGCCAAGTCATTTCTCTCGGAGTTGGAACTGAAACAGTCAATGACAGAGGTGAAACTTGAAAAAATAATAATAACTAAGCTTTGTCCACTGCTTTATAATCACTATCTCAATGGATCCTTACAACAACCCTGGGAAATTGGGAACCCCATTTTATAGGTGAAGAAATTGAACCAAACAGAAATTAAGTGACAGCTAGTAAATGTTGAATGGAGAATTAGAACTTGGGTTTTCCTCTCTCTGAGCCAGTATTCTATTCATCATTGTTCTTAACTGTCCAAGAACTTAGGTCTTCCTAATGCCTAGTTCCTTTGTATATCCACTATGCCAGGTGGTCTCTCCAAAAAAATTTCTGGAGGGGAATGGAGGGAGACAATGAAAGTTTAACTTGTTCAGAATCTGACCACCAGCATGTGAGAAGGGAGACTTGAAAACGAGCCAGCTCTCTATACGTTATACCACACTACCTAAGTTTATTCCTTTGTAAAATTGAGATATTTATACCACCCATAATACAAATAGGTCCATGTCTAAAGTTCAAATAAGATGATTTATATAAAGAACTATATTTCATGTGTATTGAATATCCTCCAAATGAAAGGAGAACTTCATGATGATAGAGTCTTTTTCATTTTTGGTTTTGCACCCTCAGAACCTCATACAATGGCAGGCATGAAAATGAGCACTTAATACGTGTTTTTGGAATGGGATACCCTCATTTAAAAAAAATAGATCAATTTCCAGCTCTAAATGACTAGTGGGTGATAAAACTAGACTTGGAAAGGACTTTAAAAGACATTTAAACTAACCCCCTCATTTTACAGATAAAAAAAAAAACAAATGCATAAGGAGATGAAGCAACTTTCCTACAACCTCACAGGTAGCAAGAAACAGAATTGGGCTGGTGCACATGGCAGGAACTTAAATGTTTATCTGTCTTGAAAAAGTCCAACAATGAGTAAACCTCCCGTTCTCCTGCCACAGTGCCAGTGCTCCGACAATCACAGAGGATCTGATAATGATATCTTTGTTTGTGTTAGAACTCAACAGCACACTCTCCATTCAGCTTGACTCACACCAGCTGAATTCCAGGCCGAAAGTGTCACAACTTTATAGGTTTCTAAGGCAAAGAAGAGTGAGATGTTTCCCAGGCTTGGGGTGGGGGAGGGAGGGAATTGGCTAAAAAGGAGAAAAACAAAGGTTGAATGTGAGTCATTTTTGTCATTAGCAGGAGATTGCCTTGTGTGAGAATAAAGAAGGACCTCGCCAAAATATAGGTCAATATATAAGGAGGCATCTCAATCAGTTGGATTTTCCAGGCAGTAGCTAAGCAGATCCATAGCCAGTGAAGATGCTCCTAGCAGGGGTTCACTGAGAGCCATGTGCCGATCATTTTTTCAATCAGCAAGCACTTATTAAGCCCATACTATTGGCCACAAACAACGCTTGGTGTTAGTGAAACAAAGATGTAGCTAAAACAATCTTTACCCTCAAGAAGCTTCCTTTTGGTCAGGGAAAACAATATGTGGACATATAGGGAGATTTTACTGCTCTAGGAAGTTGCCAAATGAGGAATTTCCCTCTACCAAAGCAGGGTGGCACTTCTCTGTAACATATTCCTTTTTTTAGGTACAATTGATCTTTTTTTTCCTTTAATTTTTGAAAGCTTTTTATTTTCTACACATATGCATGAATAATTTTTCAACATTGGCTCTTGCATAGCCTTGTGTTCCAAATTTTCCCCTCCCTCCCCTAGATGAGGAGCAATCCAATATATCTTGTATATGTGTAATTTATATTCTTAAAGTTACCTGGGTCACTGAGGGGTTAATTTACTCCCCCAGATCACTGGGCCAATAAGAGTGAGATGTAGGACTTGAAGCTAGCCCTTCCTGATTTTGAGGCTAGTTCTCTCTCCACTATGATATGTTACTTCTATACAAGATGTTAATATATACAAAATAAATATAAGATAATGTCAAGAATGGGGGGGATCTGAGAATATCAGAAAAGGCATCATTTAGGAGATGATAATTGAGCTGACCCTAGAAGGATTATGGGATCCTAAAAAAAAAAGTCAAGAATGAGGGAGTTTATGAGGTACAATCTTGGGCAAAGGTATGGAAGTAGGAGAGGAATAGCAAGTAAGACTCTAAAATCCTTTCAAGTTCTTAACCTGTATTTCTAGAAGTCCTCAAAGGAGGTTCCACCATTGATCTGAAGGCTTTACTCCCGCTCTCCTTATATTTTACAAGGATCAGTAGAAACCATAAAGGCACTGTTGCCTAATGGATAGAGAGTCAATTTTGGAGTCAAGATGATTTATGTTTACATCCCATCTTTGGTACATATAAATGCTTGTTGATTGATTGAATAAGGGAATAAATGTGTAATAAGGATAGAATGTACCGATGAGAGAGAGAGACAGAGAGAGAGAGACAGAGAGACAAAGAGAGACAGAGAGAGAGACAGAGAGACAGAGAGAGACAGAGAGACAGAGAGAGAGAAGACCTGAAGGAATGGGAGGTACTATCTACGCAAGTGGAAACTGAATGAGATGATGATGAACAAGTTAGTCTGTTCAGGTTTGGACAGCTGGTTCTTTTTCTAGAGAAGGTCTGACTGTTAGCCCCAGGTCAATGTGGCATCTCTAGGTCAGAATTGGTCTGAGTGTTTTGAGCTTCTAGTTCAAGTTGGCTCAATCCCCTCTGGGGTTCAAACCTTTCCTTGGGGCTCTACCCCAACATAACCCAGACTAGAACACAGTCTGACAAGCCCCCAAAAGAGAAGCCCAAAGTGGACATTCCCCTTCCATGTTTGTAGCTATAACTTCAAGGAAAGCCCCAGCCAGAAAATAATAGCTTTTCTCTCTCTCCTGTGCTGTTCCTCAGCCAGGTGCTTAAATGTATCAATGCCCTGTCTCCCTTACACCTAAGCTCACTTGGCTTGGGGTCTGGCCTGTGTGGGAAGGAAAGAAAGATAGTTAATGGTGGAACAGCAAGTGTTCTCAGGGTCCCATCCTCCTCTCCTTGAGAGTAGTGCTGGTATTTAATTTCCTGCCCCTCCTTCCCCCTTTCCAGGAGCTGTATTCTTGGGTCTTTGACTTGACTGACTACTTTGTAGAGTTCCTTCGATTCCTTCAGCCTTCTAGTTTGGAACAATATTTACCTTTGTCTTTGAACTTCCCGCACTCCTGGATCTATATTGTCTTGATATCTGTTTGCTTGTTTGGCTTCTGACCCTACTTGTCCCTCTTGAACACCAAAATTCAGAGAGAGTTAGAAGGAACTAGAGTGATAAGATCAGTGAGGGGGGGAAAGACCTGAAGACCCTGGGTTTGAATCTTGCTTCTCTCATTAGCCATCAGGGCAACATTGAACTAGTTAATTGAACCTGTCCAAGCCTCGATTCCCCGTCTTTAAAAAATGAGGGGAAAGGGAGTGGACCAGATGACCTTTAAGGTTCCTGCCACATCTAGTCCAGAAATTCTTCATCATTGTGTCCTGAACCCTTCTGGTAGTTTATGATCCATTGCCAGAATCATGTTTTTAATTATGTAGGATAGAACGCATAAGATTACAAAAGGAATGAATTCTGATTAAATTTTACTCATTTTTCAGTTTTGTCTGACTTTCTGTGACCCCATTTGGAGTTTTCTTGGCAGAGATTCTATTTCCTTCTCCAGCTCATTTTATAGCTGAGGAAACTGAGGTAAACAGGTTTAGGTGACTTGCTAGTAAATGTCTGGGTCCGATTTGATCTCAGCAAAGTGAATCTTCTGCCTGCAAGCCCAGTGCTCTGCAAGCTCATTCCTCCTGAGCAATTCATTTGACTTCCCTATGAGATTCCAAATACTTACAGCATCTCCCTTAGGTGCCATATGGAAGGAAGCATGGGTCAAGGAAAAGAGCATTATTGATCCCTGGGTCAGAAGTCCTCCATTCAAATCCAGTTTCTGATGCTTCCTACCTGCATAGCTTTGGGAAAGGTTCTTAACCCAGTTTCCTCAAAATGAGGAGTTTGGACTAGAAGGTTTCTGGGGTCCTTACTGGCTCTAAGTCTGTGATCTTATGGTCTAAAAGTGAGATAAGTCATATAATGGGCTTTGAAGACCTTAACTAGGTCCCCATTAGTACAAATTAAAGAGGCCCCTAAATGGTCTCATTATTTGAATTCACACAGCAAATTTCCATATTTTATGCAATTATAACTTTGAATAATAATAATTTTAATATTTCAGAGGATTCCATCTAGCCCTGAGCTTTGAATCGAAAACATTGAAGTTCAAATCTGCCCTCAGATACTAGCTGTGTGACTCTGTTTGCCTCAGTTTCTTCATCTGTAAAATGGGGATAATAACCTACTTCTCAGGACTGTTGTGAGGATCAAATGAGATGATAATTGTTTTTGTTTTGTTTTTTGTTTATTAAAGCTTTTTATTTACAGAACATATGAGTAATTTTTCTATATTGACCTTTGCAAAATTTTCTGTTCCAAATTTTCCCCTCCTTCCCCCCACTCCCTCCCCTAGATGGCAAGTAGTCTAATACATGTTAAATATGTTAAAATATATGATAAATCCAATATGTGTATGCATCTCTATATAGTTAATGAGATGATAATTATAAAGCATTCAGCACAGTGTCTGGCACACAGTAAGGGCTATATAAATGCTACTATTGTAGTTGTGTATGTTTGCATATGTGTATGTGTATATATGATGCATGTGCACATAGGTAAATGTCAGATCTTATTAAAATGAACTCCCCAATTGTTCTAGTTTCCTTTAATAATTCATTATGTGATGATTACCTAGAATTTCTCTTCATTTAAAAAAAATCTGATTATTTTCCAGCTATGCCGCCCCTTGGGTTAATAGACTGCACTAGTTTACCATGCCCTTTGTGTGGAGGAACATCTTCTTTATTTATTCCAAATTTATCTCTTTCAAGCTCGAGGTTTAGCATTCTGGGATTTGGCTAACATATCTGTTTGTCAGGCTCCAAAGCCCCAGCAATCATGCCCCACAGCAAAGGCAGGGGCCTCTGAAGGTACTCCCAGGAACAAAGCTGCAGCAGATGCTGAGACTTAAAATCATCACAGCCCAAATCCCCAGTGGTGGGATGCTTTTCTGGCCGTGGAGCAGACTGACAACTTGGTCCTAGATACATGAGCTACCTCAGGGGCAGGAGGAGCACAGTGTGGGGCAGGAATAGACAAGACCTGCTCTCCTGGTGACCATCTGGGGATTGTTGTTCGTCCTTCATTCTCAAAATGTAGCACACCAGGAGTACAAACTGATACACACACGAGGAAAATTGTATTACAATACAGCCCCACTTGTCCTAGCCGGGCTCCTTCTCTCTCTGCAAAATTCTGGGACGTAGAATTGTCCTTTGGAAAAATCATCTAATCCAGGGCTTATTAGCAGAGTCCATGGAAAGACTTGGAAGTAGGGGGTCCATGAATCTGGATGGTTAAAAAAAACTGTAATTATTTCCACTAACTTCTAACTTAAATTTAGTATTTCTTCCATTATGGATATTATAAAAAGCATCATTCTCAGAAGGCATCCATAACCAGACTGCCATAGGAGTCCACAACACAAAATGATTAGGAACAATGATGTAGTCCAGTCTCCTCATTTTACAAAAGAGGAAAATTAAGCTCATCATACAGGTGAATCCCTTTCTCAGAGCTGAAATCATAGATCATAGTCATAGAAGGAACCTCAGAGACCGTCTAGTCACACTCATTTTACAGATGAAGAAACTGAGGCACAGAAAAATGACATGCCCAAAGTTACACAAGTAGTGACAAACCAAGATTCCACAAAACCTCATTTTCTTTCTAATGCACCAAATTGTGAACCACTTTTGCTCCTTTTCCAGCCTCTACCTCTCCCTAAACTGAGCTAATGATCTTCAATATTTTTCATAATTTTTATACATTTGAATTATAACTTCATTTCTCTGCATGTGGCAGAGCCCTAACTTTATTTTTAAGAACAGCCTCATATATTAATGTAATAATAATATTAATCTAATGCTACTCACTATAATAATTAATTCACTAATTAGCAATTAAATGCAGAGATAAATGGACAAAGAAAAGAAAGGGACCATAGAGAGAATGTGTATGTGAGTTCAAATCATACCTCCAACATTTACTACATGTGTGTTCTAAATGGGATAGTGGACACTTACTAACTTTATGCCCCTGGAAAAGCTCAGTTCAAATCTGGACACTGTTAGCTCAGACCGAGGAGAGATACAGGCTGGGAAGGAAGCAAAGGTGGCTCACAGTTTGATGCATTAATGATTTAGCCTCTCTAAGTCTCAGTTTCCTTATCTATAAATTGGGAATGATCATAAAGAACATCTACTTCCCAGGATTGTCATATAGATAAAATCTTAAAGTGTTATGTAAACATCAGCATATATAACTATATATAGTTAAATAGATACAGAGTATATAAACCATATAACTATATAGTACATAAAAGTTATTGTCATTTAAATGTGAGTTGCTTTTCCCTCCTATGGTAACCTTACTTTTGTCTAAATTAGAATTTATATATCACTTTTCTGCCCATTCTCATTTTTCTTTGCCTGTAACCCATTCTCCTGATTTCCTAGAACAAAAATAAAAGTGGTAACAAGAAAGTATTTACTGAAACAAGGCAAATTATAATGAGAATCATTTTTATTATTAAAATGTCCAGAGTTCATATTTAAAGCCAGAGAGACAGACCCAGAGACACAGAGAAGACAGAAACAGAGAGAGAGAGAGCTTTATATACTCTCCTCAAGAGTAAGGATTGTGTTTTTGTTCTGTATCCTCAAACTTCAGTGTCTGGTACATAGTAGGTGCTTTATAAAGGCTTGTTGATTGTTCAAAGGAGACATAATGGCTGGCATGTCATTTGAAGAACTGTCATGAAGAAAGAGGGATTTGAATTAGCAGCCTGAGCATCCAGTGATGATCCCTGTGGAGCCAACTTCCCAGAGATATTGTGAGATTCAAATGAGACAATGTTTGTAAAGGACTCTGTAAACTTTACAACCCTATATAAATGTCAACTGTTATCATTGTGTCTGTAAACATATGGGGACCTTCTAGACAATGCCTTACAAATAATATTGTGTTAAATATTTGGGGAAAAGGTGGTATAGACCAATCGGCTTCCTTACTGCTGGGTATGTCTACCTCTTCCAGCAACCCAGCCCAGTTGCTCCAAGGCTTTAGAACTTTGAAGGCTGAAGATTCTAGATCTCAAAGCACCAGAATCATGGTAGACTTTGAATAGTCTACTTCAGAACCCACAGCCCTGCAAACCCTTAATCCAAGAGTTTCCGATCCCCTCCATCACACATAGAGGATCTATATTAACCAATCAACTTAAGGATCCTACCCTACAATGATCTTTATCTGATACCCCATTTTTGTGTTCCCAAAGGCCACGGCAGAACAGCCCAAGCTATGGGGAGTTTGATCATGCTAGAAATGGTTCAAATCTAGCCACAGTGATAGATCAAGCCTTATTTCTAACAACTAGCCCACCTAAGACCAGAGTGACTCATCACCAATAGACTGGCCATTTGGTGATGAAGTTTTTGATCATGGCAACCCATGAAGAAAAGAAAGAAAAAATACAAAATGGTGCATCATCCTTCATACTCCTTCCACTTCTGAATGGTGGTAGTAGACTGGTGAAAAAAAGGACAGCTTCTAGATTATCCATTACCGTTACCTTAATTAGGGATACTCTAAATGCGAAGTTTTTGTCTAATGGCCAATGAGTCAACATTTGACAGGAAAATGTGAATCCCATCCATAAGTGTCAGACAGGCTGGAGGAAAGCTTCCAAGATGTTGGAGGAACCTGCTGTGGAGGACTTAATGGAGTTCTAGGATACCTGGTATGAAAGGGAATGGATGAATCGTCATCTGCCTTTTGGATATCACATTGGTGATCTCCCAAGGTAATTGGGGTATAAGAGTGCTGCAGAGCCCTCAGCTAACATCATCCTCCAATGCCTCCCTGTGACGTGGGGGTGACACAGAGTTCTGAAAGGCTATGCCAGCTGAGCTCAAGCTCTGGCAGGTCATCCTTAGATGGAAAGGTACAGAATGCTTGCAAGAGATTATTCTGCATCTCCCAAATGATGAGGGCCAGCAGAAGTAAATGCCAGCAGTGGCTGCATTGTTTCTTTCTGTCTGGATCTGACCCCAGGGAAACAGACCACCTCCTTCTCCCTTCTCACCTCCAACAATGAACTTTATATCTGGCATCCAGGAGGGAATAATGGATAGTGCACTGGGCTTGGAATCGGGAAGACCTGAGTTCAAATGTTGCTTCAGATATTTCCTAGCTGAATGACCCTCAGCAAGTGATTTAACCTCTCTTTCTTCATATAAATAAAGGACAACTTGATGACTCCTTCTAGTTCTATATTTCTGGTCCTATGATAAGTGCAGAGGTGTTCTGCCACAAAGTCTTGACTTCCCCCCAAAAGCCATTTTTTACTATCAATCACAGTAGCACTGGGCGTGAAGTGAGGAAGACCGAATTCAAATCTGGCCTCAGACATTTCCCAGCTGTGTGACCTTAGACAAGTCACTTTTAATTCTGCTTGCTTCAATTTTCTCAACTGTAAAATGTAAATCAATAGTACCTATCTCTCGGACTCATTGCAAAGATTCAATGAAATACTTTCAATAAAATGCTTATCTTGGGCAGCTTTCTTTCATCATTTCTTGAAATGCATACAGACCCATTTTTGGGGTGGATGTCAAGGAATCCTATCATTTTTAAAATATCTCTTCTCAATTTCTTCACAGGTCAGTTGTTTTGATATATTTTATCATACATTTTCTTTTATTTTTCAATCTTTTGACTTTGTTTTTAATATTTCTTGTTGTCTTGTGAGATCATTAACTTTTTTTTAATCAGTTCTAACTTTGAGGGATCTGTTGCCAGGGTAAGGTTTTGTATCTCTTGGGCTAAGCTGTTCAATTTTTTTCCCAAGTCTCTCTTTCCTATTTGGTATTGCTTTTCCAAATCTTTCTTCTCAAATTCACTTCATTTATAAAACCATTTCTAACTCATTTTTTAACTCTTCCCTTATTTTTTCTAGAAATTCTAATTGATCTTATGCCCAAGCTATATTTTTCTTTGGGATGTCATATTTTTTGCTATTTTCTTCTAGATTTAAACATTGATCATCTTTGACCTCATAATAGTTTGGGGGGGTGTGTTTTAATTTTTGTTTATTCAATCTTCCAGTGATCTGCTCTAGGCAAGCTGACATTTCTGGCCTCTCTGGGAACTCTGAGGGCTGAGTTTGTTACCCTACATTCTCTGGAAACATTTGCCCTGAGCAAGCCCGACCTCTGAGTGGAGTTCATGAAGTAAACCCCTCACTGCTTGCCTGAGGTAGAGCCAGGCAAAGGCTGAGTTCAGTATCAGCTCTCAGCACATTTCATGCCGCTGACCTAGATTAGAAATCTGGAAGCTGAGTCCATGCTCTTGGCCACTCTAGAAAAATCTTTGCTTTTAGCTCATCCCTGGGGCTGAGTCCATGATCTTCTCTGAGTATCCCATGCTGCTCTCAGTTGGAGTTCTGGGTGTGTAGTCCAGATTACTCTTATTCTGCAGTTACTGCCATGGTCACTTGCTTTTATGTCAGAATTGTGATGTTGTACTAGAAATATGATCCACTGTAATTTCTTCTTCAATTTCCTAATGCTTAATTGGTTTGGGGTTCTTATATTATTGTTAGAATAATTTGGGAGGATGGAATTGGGATATACTGCTTCTACCTATTTCACCATCTTGGTGTCCCTCAGGATTATTATTTTGCAGCTATGTGGAAGATGGACTGGAAAACCGAGAGACTGGAAACAGGTTGACTAATTAGGAGACTATTACAATAGGCCATGAGAGAGACAGTTGGACCAGAGTTAAGGATGAGTAGAGAGGAGACAGATGCAAGAAATGTGAAATCATAAGGACTGGCAAAGACTTGAATGGGTCATTGAGACTCATTCAGTGAGAGTGAGGAGCTTAGAATGACATGAAGCTTTCTAGATAACTACAAGATAGTGATGTATGTGACGATTATAAAGGTGTATTGAAAGCAGGTGGGTTTGGGGAAGGAAGAATAATGAGTTCTGCTTTAGATATATTGAGTGTGAGATAAATGTAATTTCTACTGCAAATGTCCAATAAGCAGTTTATGCCATAGGACTGGATCTCAGGAAACAGTCTAGGATTGTGATGTAGAGATCTGGGAGTTATCAACATAGTGATGATAATTGAAACTATTAATCCAGCTGGGTAGCACAGTGGATAGAGTACCAAGTCTGGAATCATGAAGACCTGGTCTCAGATATTCTCAGCTGTGTGACCCTGGGCAAGTCACTTTACCCCATTTGCCTCAGTTTACTCATTGTAAGATGAGTTGAAGAAGGAAATGGCAAGCCACTCCCAGTATCTTGGCCAAGAAAATCCCACCTAAAAACAACAGAACAAAGTCCAATTCCACATATAACTACACCAATACTCCTTCCTCCACTGGTTTAAACTTTCAGGACTGGCAGAGGCAGAAAAATTAACACCATCTAACAAGAAAAGGAAATAGGACAAGACCATTAAAAAAGCAACATAATAGTAAGAAGAGGAGGTTGGATTGGGAATCAGGAAGACTTGGATTTAAATCCTGCTTCACACACTTATTATCTATGAGACTTTAGATATGTAAGTTACTTAAATTCTCTCAGCCTGTTTCCTCATCTGTAAAATGAGAAGTTTGGACCACTAAGGTTCCTTTCAGCTCTAAGTCTAATATGATCCCATGGCTAGTGTATAGAAATAGAAAGAATCTATTCTGGAACAAACAAGCAAAATTTTCAAGATTCAAAAGAAAGCTGATTTTAACTCAGAATGAGAAAGAGCTTCTTTTTAAAAATTTATTTCTTTATTTTTTTAATGCACGTTGCTTTATGAATCATGTTGGGAGATAAAAATCAGAACAAAGGGAAAAAAACATGGAGAGAAAAAAGACAGAAAAAAAGAAATGAACATAGCATGTGTTGATTTACAATCAATTTCCATAGATCTTTTTCTGGATGCAGATGGCATTTTCTATCCAAAGTCTATTGGGATTTCCTTGGAGAGAAGGAGTTTCCTAATGATGGGACCTGTCTAAAAGTGGAATGGGCTGCTACAGGAGCAAGTGACTTGCCTTTCATTGTAAGTCTCCCTGCTCACTTCCATGCCAGTTGTGGTAGACAGGACTGGTGCTTTGGACAAATGTTAGACTAGATGACCACTGATATCCTTTCAGAATCTCTATCTCCATTATCTTAAGGGTCACATTTTGCAGAAGAAGGCACATGGAATTTAAGGTCAGATCATCCAAGTTTCCCTCCTATCTCTTCACTTAGCCGTGGAACACTTGGCAGATCATTTAACTTCTTTGGGGATTTTTTCTGAGCTCCAATAATCTCATCTTTATTGTTTTATTATATTATCTTTATTCATCCCCTTTACAAGGGAGATAATAGTAATCATTGTATTCACTCCTCACTTCACGAGAGGGTTGTGCAAAAGGTGTTTTGTGAGCCTTAAAATGGGAGTTGTTATAATTTTCCTATTAGACTCCAAATTAGAGCAAGCATTTCTTCTTTTGTGGATCCATTGGTTTCCGAGCCCAGTTCTTTGCACAGAGCAGGTGCTTAATAAATGTTAATAAAAGCCCCTACGTATCTAAACCTCTCATTTGTTCAGTGATAATGAAAACAATGTGTTTGCTTCTCTGTTCAAATAGAGGTAATTCTTGATTATCCCAGTAATAGAAGAGCAGTGGAGTTGAAAGTCCAACATGGCAGCCAATCAAAAAATCATTCCAATGTTGACTTGAAAGCAATTTTGTTGCTTGTATATGGATCTATCAGACAGATATCCATACACTATCAGACTCTCACTGTGTTTACCAGTTTTATTTTCTGGTTTTCTAATTCTAAACAGGTCTGTGAAGAAAAATGCCAGGTAAGATCAGAGAGTGACTCTAAGCCAAAGACATTGATAACTCTCATTTTGTAAGAAAAATGCAAGTTGGAGTAAATGATCTTTCCAGTTCCTTCTAGCTCTGATTCCATATTCCTATTTTTTAAAAAAAGGCTAGGGTCTTTCTGTAAACTTGCTGAGTCGCATCTTCCCTAGGGTTTGAAAAGTCTTAATGTTAGCTTAAAAGTCTTTCTCTGCTAGTTCCTGCTAGGCTAGAGTAAATAAAAAAAATCCTGCTTATGTCAACAGAGGACTTAGTCAAGCAAGGTGAGTGACAGCTCTCAATAGGAATTTGAAATCCAGACCTGCCAGGGATAATCCAACAAGGGGATAATCTGTTCCATGGAGATATATAGTAGCTGAAATTTGCATAGTGTTTCAGATTTGCAAGATATTTGACTTACTTTAACTCATTTGATCCTTGAAAGAAATACCTAGTGAGGTAAGTGTTGTGAGTATGTAGAACCATCCCCATTTTACAGATGGAGAAACTGAAGGTCAGAAATATGAAGTGATTTATTCATGATCACAGGACTAAATATCAGACTTGATGGAGAATCAACCGAGTCTCCAGTTTTAAGAGGCAGTGAGAAGTATATAATGTAAAAAGAGTCCATCACCAACACATATTGTATAAGTCATGATGGGGTCAGTTTTACTTGTCCTAATCTTGGACTTTGATATAATATTATATAATTATTATTTTACTATATATATATATAACATATATATATACAATAAAGAACCCTAGGGCCTTTATTCTTTTTTCTATGAGAAAAGGGTAACCTTGGAAATACTCTACTTTAATCTCCTCATTTTACAGATGAACAGACTGAGACTCAGAGAGGTTGGGATATGTCTGAAATCACACAACTAATAAAAGAAAGGAAAAGGGTTAAAATCTCCCTTTGTTCCCTGCCCCTATACTCTATCTCAAAATCTGCATTCAAATCCTGACCCGGCCATTTACTACATGTAACCTTGAATAACTCAACCTTTGTGTGTCTCAGTTTCTTCATTTGCACAATGAGGGGATGCAGATTAATTAGATAAAATGACATCTGAGACCCTTTTGGGTAGAATGATGATCAGTCTATACCACGATGCAGTAATCTACCCACAAAGACTGCTGAGAATGGACCAGTAATCACTATTATATGGCCAGTGTTTTTTAAGTCCAGCACTAGGCAGAGCAGAAAAAAAAATAAGAGACAAATCCCTGCTGATTAGGAAAAAAAAGCACATTAGACCCACCTCCTCACATCCCTCCAAAAGACTTGACCCTTCTCAGAGGTCTCTTCTCAGAGACCGAGTCCTTTACATTTTATTTTAAGGAGAAGGAGATTTGTTCCATTTCTTACAAATTGTAAGAGTCTTTTGGGTTTTATAGAATTTCTTTTTAGAGAACTGGATTTGATTACTACTTAATTCTCTTTTTTTTTTTTTGAGGTTATATATTGCACCTGATTGCAGGATGGCAGATCAAATCAGAGAGGGGCTTCCTTGCAATTGTAACAGACAACTAATAGGTCACCCATTTTATTAAGCATTTACTCTAAGAGGTGGGGATGCAGAGATGAAAGTCCCTGGATTCAAGAAATGTGTATTCTATTGAGAGTATTCCACCTGTAAACAGATAAACGGGCAACCAAGTGGTACCATGGATAGAGCACTGGACCAGGATTCATCTTCCTGAATTCAAATCTAGCCTCAGATTCTTATTAGCTGTTTGACCCTGGGCAAGTCACTTAGTCCCCTTTGCCTCCAACCCCTCCAAAAAAAATCTATCTCTGAATTGAGTTTTAAAGCTCAATTAATTGGGATCGTTCCTGCTATCCTCACTTATACAATCAGGAATATTTTGCTTCCTGACTGACATGTTGATGGGCATTGCCACGGGTGATTTCAGTGGCTCCCTTCAGAAGAGCCAACCCTGGCATGGCAGGCATGGGTGGAGCATTCTATATTCCCGTGCCCTCTTTCTCTGGTGTCAGGGGTCAAGGGTGCAGCCTTTGGTCACTGAGGAGGCAGAACAAGTTGAACTGTCCCACACATGTGGATCTTACAGGCTTCAGGATCACCCTTTTTCTATCCTAACCTACAGGAAAACTTGTTAGGACATCCAAGGTCACTACTACGATAATCTGTCCTAAATGTAAATATCATTCTGTTCACCCCCTCCTTGAATGCTGGACAAAGGCCTCCAAAACCTGGTACCCCCCCCAGTTCTCCTAGTTCTCCACTTCATGTACAAACTGGATAGATAACCCTCTGACTCCCAGAGAAGGACATTCTCAACTTCTCTGCAATATATAAGCCCTGTCCAGGGCACTGAAAGGTTAAGTCACTTCCCCAGGATCACACAGCCAGGAGGTACCAGAGGCTGGACTTGTACCCAAGATATCCCAATTTCAAGCCAGCTTTCTATCTGTGACATCATGCTGCCTCTATTAACAACAATAATAATATTTAAAATTTGTATTTACATTCATGTTTATAGAAAGTTGACCTGGGGGCAGCTAGGTGGCGCAGTGGATAGAGCACCAGCCCTGAAGTCAGGAGGACCTGAGTTCAAATGTGATCTCAGACACTTAACACTTCCTAGCTGTGTGACCCTGGGCAAGTCACTTAACCCCAATTGTCTCAGGAAAAAAAAAAGAAAGAAAGAAAGAAAGTTGACCTGGAAGCTAGGAAAATCTCGTGCAAGTCCCTGCCTCCAACACACCCTGGCTGTGTGACCTTGGGCAAGTGTTGGCAGAGGGAGCTTTTACTGGGAACTTCCTACACCTATGAAGTCAGAAATTCAAGCCCAATCTCTAACATTTCTGTACTACTTTAAGTAAAATGACATAAAATAATTATATTAAATTATTGTAAATAATTTGTAAGATTATATATAATAATATATTATTTTATAAGTATATTTTATTTTATAAATGTAGTTTTATGTTTTGTAACTATATTTCAATAATTTCATAGGTATATTTTATAAATTATGTATTTTATGAGTTTATAAACATATTTTTATTTTATAAATTTATTACTTTATGACTTTATGCATTTTTATTTTATAACTATGTATTTTATGATGCTATAAATATATTTATATTTTATACATCTATGCATTTCATTATTTTAGAAATATATTTTTATTTTCATAATTATATTTTATCATTTATAAATATATTTTAGTTTCATAAATTTAATGAATATATTTTATAACTTTATAAATATATATAAATGGTTTGTCTAGTATGAAAATACTTTCTTTTCTGTATATTCTTTAATATAACTCATTTGATTCTCACAACAACCCTGTAATAGATATGCTATTGTTTTTCCCATTTTACAGATGGGGAAAAAAGTCTCAAAGAGCTTTAAGTCATTTGTGCCGGGTCTCACAGGGCTCAAATCTTCATGAATGTATGTCAAGTACTCTGTCTACCACACTAGGATGAAGAAAGTTGTGGGAGCTGATTCTGAGAAACTGTGTGGTCCCATTGTAGGGTGGATTTTTAACATAAATGGCCAGACTTCCAAAATAATGGCAGGGGTATAAGTGGAGAGGAAATCCAGGAACCAGGGACTAAAGTCACTGAACAAATTGAGGGGAATGACCCAGAGCCCAGTCAGTGACTGCAGCAAGGATAGGAAGAGGGTTTGCAACATTTGGACTGCACAGATCCCAAAAGAGAGGCCATTGAGAAGTGGTGGATGGGGATTAGGCTAATGATGGCAGTGGGAAATGACAGTGCTTCCTTCTGACACTGGAAATTGAAGAAGAGAGGGGGAAGGAGCAGCAGGGAGTGAAGAAAGCTCAAAGGAGGAGACCTCTAAAAGAGAGAATCCAGTTTGCCTATAAAGGAGAAAGTCTCAGAGGGTCTCAGCTGTGAAGCTGAAAGGGACCTCAGAAACCATCTTATCCAATCACTTCATTTTACAGATGGGGAAACTGAGGTTCAGGGAATTTGAAGACTTACCCAAGATCATCCAATTAGTAAATGTTCAAGACAGGAATTATACTTGAAGCCCTCTGATTGCACGATACACTTTATCCTGTACCATATGGTTGAAATGTTCAAGGCTCTAGGGGAGTTTGATAGATTGAAAACTGGAGCTCAGAAAAACTTGACTACAAGCTCACATCTAGTGAGAATCAGAGCCATGACTGAATCCAGGTCTCCACATCCAGCACTCATTCTACCACCCCCCATTACCTCTATGAGGGTGGAGATTCCAGAGAATACAGCGGAATGGGTGAGGCAATGGTGGCTCTGGGCTAGACTGGCACTGGAGCAAACAAGGGATCCTAAGCAATAAGTGTACAGGAGAAAGAATCCTGGGTGTGAGTCAGGTACAGGTTGGACAAAGTGACTTCATGGTCTTCTCCAGCTCTGACATATTGCACACTAAGGCTAGAGTTCTAGGAACTAGAGCCAGGGAGAAGTTATTAGTGATTACAGAGTGTGCTTAAGCCTTACCAGACTTTGAGAAGGAATTTAGTGTTTGACCATGGACCTCTTCAAACTTTTTTTTTTTTGCTGATGCAATTGGGGTTAAATGACTTGCCCAGGGTTACACAGGTAGGAAGTGTCTGAGACCAGATTTGAATTCAGGTCCTCCTGACTTCAGGGCTGGTGCTCTATCCACTGCACTATTTAGCTGCCCTCTCTTCAAACTTTCTAATCCAGGTATGCTTCAAGCCTCCCTATGACAGAATAGAACTTCTTGGCTCTAACAAATGTAGAAAAAGGAATATACTATTTTTGGATTTGCAACTCCAGTCTGGAGCATATAGTAGGGATTGGGAGTGTGATTTCATTAGTACAGAGAACCCAGACTTTCCATGCTTCCATGATCTACACTGCATATGGATACCCAGACTGGAAACCTGCCTTAGACACTTACTAGTTAAGTGACGCTGGATTAACATCTCTCAGCCTTAATTTACTCATCAAAAAAAAAAAAAGAGGAATGATAATTGCACCTTCCTCACAGAATTGTTGTATGGGTTAAATGATATAGTATGTAAAAATGCTTTGCCAATATGAAAGTGTTTTATAAATGCTCTTATTATCATCATCATGAGTGTTTCCAACTGCCTCTCATCATGGATGAGTGCTGGTTAATTGATCAAGATATCTGAGCTGCAGGTAGAGAGGGAAAGAAATATTGAATATACCTCAGAACAAAGTTTTTAAAGTTTCAATTTCTACCCACTTTAAGAGAAGATAATTTAGGGGAGAGGAGGAGAGAAATGATAGCCATCTTCAAGTACCTGATGACCTGTCATATGGAAGAGGGATTAGACTTTTTCTCCAAGGCCCCAGAGGGGATCAATGAGGTTACAGAAAGGTAGATTTCACTTTGATCTGAGCAAATCGCCAAAAAAATTGGAGCTGTCCAAAAATGGAATATGCTGTTTCAAGAAATGGTAGATTCCCCCTTCTTATATATTTTTCAAGCAAAGAGTAAACCATCACATGTTGGGTAGGGAGGCAAACTTACATAGTGAATAGAATGCTAGAGCTAGAACCTTGAGGATTTGGATTCGAGTCCTTGGATCAGATGCTTCTTGTATAACCCTGGATAGATCCATCAATCAATAAGTGTTTATCAAACTCCTACTCTGTAATAACCTTGGTGCTAGACTCCAGGTACACAAAGATAACACAGACAGTCCCTACCCCCAAAGAGAATAGACACAAAATACATATACAATTGATCAAGGTAATGGGGGTAACAGTAACTGGGGTGAATCAGGAAAGGTAAGCCTTGAAACTTCTCTGAATCTCAGTTTCACCCTGTATTAAATGAAGTTGATTAACACCTGCAGGTACCAGCCTCACAGTTGTTATGAGAATCAGATGAAATGATGAATATAAAGTGCTATTTAAATGGCAGTTTGATCACAGATTGGGAGCTAGAAGGAACTTTAAAGACATCAAATCCAACCTTCTCATTTTACAGATGAGGAAAATGAGGCACAGAAAGGTGCATAAAGTTACAGATCTAGAGGTGGAAGGAACTTCACAAGTCATTTTACAGATAAAGAAATAGAGGCACAGAGAGCAGTTAAATGTCTTGCCCAAAGAAGGAAGACAGCTTGTAAGTGTCAGAAATAGAATTTGAATTCAGATCTTCCTTACTTCCAGACCAGTGTCCTTCTCATATGGAAGAAGTTCTAAGTCAATTACCGATTGAGGGAAAAAAAAGGCTTTCCCAGTCAATCAGCATGCATTTATTAAGTGCTTACTATGTACCATGCACTGGACTAAGTGTTGGGAATACAAATACAAACCAATAGAAAAAATAGTTCCTGTCTTCAAAGTGCTTACATCCTAATAAGAGGGACAGGTACCACATAAAAGGAAACTGAAAAGGGAAGGGGTGGGATGGTGCAGAATGAAATTACTTGGGATGAGAAGATGGCAGAGAAGTCCAAAGCATGTGCAATCTGGTGAGAAATGAGACTTGGCTGGCTTCAGCACCCTCCTCAAATGGAGGTTCTGGGAGGCAACTTTCAATAAGAGGCCAGAAGCCATTAAACAAAGGGCGCTTGCAAAGTGAATTGCTGGGCTGCAGTTATCTTCCAAGAGAAAGAGATTTCTGGGACAAGGTAAAGCAATCTGGAGTACAGCCTGATCAGAAAGGAAGGTTTCCGAGGTCCCTTACAGCTCGGATACCCACAAAAACTTACTTAATAGCTCAAATTGTAGGCAATCATGCTCAGTACTAGGGCCACAAGAATGAAAAATGGCAATCTCCTCCTCAGGGAGCTTCTAATCTAATAGAGACTTAGACCTGTGCACATTTATTGGTGATGTAAGTGAGAATATGCTAGGTGCAGCAGAGAGATCCAGGCTAAGGGTTGCTTCTCAGAAAGCTCAGAATTACTGTCAATGTCTAGAACTGGAGAAGTAATAGGATCAACATGAGCTTAACTTCTTCCATCTAACAAAGGGATCAAAAGCTCCTTGAGGGCTGGGACTGGGCTGTTTCTCATCCTGGGAGCATCAGCCAAGCCCTGAGGTCTCCAAAGAGCAGGAACTCTTTCTGTTCCCATTTGAGACAAGGGAAGAGAGGAAGGGAAGGAAAGGAAAGGGGGAAAGAGAAGGAAAGGGAAGGAGAGGAGAGGAGAGGAAAGGAAATGAGAGGAGAGGAGAGGGGAGGAGAGGAAAAGAGAGAAAAAGAAAGGAAAGGAGAGGAGAGGAGAGAAAAAAGAGAGGAAAGAAGAGGAGAAGAGAGGAGAGAAGAGGAATGATTGTGAATGAAAGAAAAGGATGAGAAGGCAGAACAGGTTGTGAAAATCAACTTTCAGGACAACAAACCATGGATGTGGACAGGCTGGGGTCACTGCTGCAAAAGATAGCTATTTTGTGCCAATTCTTTCCCCCCATTAAACCTGGTTGACCATTTTAATGTCTGTATTTGTTGCTGAAAGAAACAAAAGCTATTTTGGTACTTTGGTTCCCTGAGTTACAACCCTACTGTCTTAACTTTCTTTAGACATTGCTTCAAGCATGGTAACAAACTCACGTTTCTCTATATTGTTTCATTGTTTTTCTCATATCCCCAGTGCCTAGCTTGGCAAATAGTAGGTGATTAATAAATTACCTGAGAGATAACTTGCAAAAATCTTTTCCTTGCTATAGTCCTGTGGATCAGGAAGTGTATTAACATCCCCATTTGGCAGATGAAGAAACTAAGGCTCAAGGAGCTTCAGTGATTTATTTCAGTTAAGTGTGTGATATGGCAGAAAAGATCCACATTGAACTGCCAGGATATGAGTTAGGCAGTTAGGGAACACTTAGTCTGAAAAAGATCTGGGGTTAGGTAAGAGTAGCCTTCAAGCTTCATTCGCTGTTGGACTGATGAGCCAGAAGTCTATGACATACCCAGAAAGCTAAATTTGAGCCTGAGTTCTACTGAGAGGCTGGGCATTCAATGAACAATGAGGTAATAATTCTGTAGTCCTCAGCCTCAGTGGGATTATATCTGAGTATTGGGTTCACCTTCAAATCTGGTCTCAGACACTTACTTCCTAGCTGTGTGACTCTGGGCAAGTCACTTAACCCCAATTGCCTCAGGGGGGGAAAAAAGCATTGGTCAGGTAAAGTGTCCAAAGAAAGGTAACTAATATGATGAAAGACCCTGAGTTCATGCCACAGGAGGCTCAATCAAAGGACATGTTTTTAACCTGAGAAAGAGAAAGCTCAGGAGAGCTGTTCTACAAGTATGAAAACTCGTTTATGCCCTGAAGGCAAAACTCTGAGCAATGGGTACAAGTTATCAAGCTGTCATGGATTTTGGTCCTAATTTTAGCTCAGAAGCAGCAAAATGACATAGTAGATGGGCTTAATTTTGGACTCTTCCTACCTGTGTGACCTAAGACAAATCAAACTCTCTCCACCTCATCTGTAAAATGGGAAAAAAAATATTATCTGGAATCAATCAAGGAAGATATTGATTCCAAATCTCTCATTTTGCAGATGAGGAAGTTGAGACTCTAAATCTCCCTTTCCACTGCCCAGAGTTGTCTGGTTTTTCTGGCATTCAAGCTCTCTCCTGTACTAAACTGTCTCAAACATTTTACCTAAGGTTGGTAGGACTTCAAAATGAACCATATGGGAAGGATGTCTTATAAAAAATAGAATCTGGGCTGGAAATTCTAAGCAGAAATATGTATTTGGGGTTTTAATCCATCATTGATTTAAATATTTACTGCTTCTTTTTTCATGTAAGTGTACCAACAAATATGGTCTAATGTTCATTTTGCCTGAGTAGGTGAGATCCTTTTTTGGGTCAAGGAGAGGCAAAAAAAAAAAAAAAAAGTAGGTCATTGGATATCAGTTTCCCCATTCAATTGAACATGAGGCTGTGGTAGTATCCTAGCACCTTGTACATGCCAAATCACAAAGCGTTGTCCATATTGCCCCCCCCCCCATCAAAGAAGGAGTCTTTGGAAACCCACTCCATACATATGTAACAATAACACAGCACTTGGCTCTTCTAGGGGACTTTTCACTTGAGGATTTCTAAGTGCTTTGCAAACAGTCATTTATTAGACCGCACACAACCTTTTGAGGGAGGTAAGCACTTAGTGATGCAGTGAACACCACCAGCCTCTGACCTCTGGGGTGACAGCAACAGCATTGTTTAACCCCTGTCTGACCAATAGGGCACAACTCTTTAGGGGTACTCAAGAGGCACTGGGGTGGATGAGCCATCTGTGATAAACAGGCAGCTGCCTTCCAAGCTGGCTAGCCAAGGGCCACAGAGAGTGGAACAGTATTGGTTGCTAAGTCAATAAGCATTTATTAAGCACCTGCTGTTTGCCCAGCACTGTGCTCTATTATTTTATGGTTGGTTCTTCCATAGGGTACATCTCCCTAAAGCTGGATTTATTTAACCCAGGATCCTAAGCAAGTGCCCCCAAACTGGCCAATCATCCCAAAGATTTTTGTGTTGCCAAAAATCATCTTTAAAATTGTACAAATCCAGAACAAGTACCCATCACTTTTCTGATGCTTACTAACTATGGGGAGCAAATCACTTCATCACCCTTTTTTCTCAGCTGTCAAATGAGTTGTAAAAATCCATCTTGGACTAGATGGCCTCTGAGGTCCTTTCTTGCCTAGGTGGAAATGAGACTATTTTCAGTCACAGGAGCACAGGTTGCTAAATGGAACCTTGTGGTTCTCTGACTTCTACAACCCCAGTTGCATTCAAAGCACAGTTTAGGTAATGTGTCCAAATCAAGACCTCTCCTGACATTCTCTCCCTCTTGAAATTGCTTTGCAGTTATTTAGTTTTTACTCATCTGTGCACAATGATATATCTCCATCATCCCACCTCCAGCAGAATATAAGCTCCTTCTTTCTTTCTTCCTTTTTCTTTCTTTCTTCCTTTTTTTCTTCCTTCCTTCCTTCCTTTCTTTTTTCTTTCTTTCTTTCCTCCTTCCTTCCTTTCTTTCTTTCTTTTTCTTCCTTCCTTCCTTCCTTTCTGTCTTTCTTTCTTTCTTCCTTTCTTTCCTTTTTTCTTTTTCTTTCTTTTTTTCTTTCTTTCTTTCTTTCTTTCTTTCTTTCTTTCTTTCTTTCTTTCTTTCTTTCTTTCTTTCTTTCAGGGACTTGTTTGTTTTGGGCTTTATGCTGGTCCGCATTGCCTGGCACATAGTAAGCACTTGGTAAACGTGTCATTGAGTTATCTGAATTGGAACTTGAGTGTTGGTTATGCTTGAGGAGTGAGTCAGGAACCACAGTAACATTTAACCAGTTTCTTCTTGCCATGCTTTAGAGCAGCAGTCCAAACCCTTCTCCCTGCAATGCAGCAGCCTTCTGAGACATCTAACAAGGAGCTGGTCTAAACTGAAGCTTGGGGACACCTGTGATTCACAGACATCCTCCCTCTGCCCAGACTAACATAAATATGGCTGTTTCATGCCTTTCTCCTGCCCTAAGCTGCCTTATGGCTGGAGATGGTCCCAGTAGATCCATCCCAACTGGAGAGACCTCCAGGATGGCCCAATGATGGCTGCAGTGTCCCTCCCCAGGAGCCAGTCTCACTTGGTTTTAAGAGTCTCATCAGGACAGACTGGTCAGCCACATGGCTGTTCCTTCTACTGCCCACATCTGATCATAAAAAAAGAAACATTTGGATTGGTTTTAGTACAAGCATTCCTGGCCTGAGTGTCTGTAGTAAACTCAACAACTGGGACACCCCAGTGTGTAAAAATAATGGCAAAAGGCTGCTTTGGCCACACTTAACAGGCTGGATGATGGAGAATGGGTTAGTTATTTTTTGTGGGGGTTTTAAAAGAAAAAGATGTGTCCAGAGTACTTTGAGCTTTCTCAAGTGCATTACATACATTTCCTTACTTAAACCCTACAACACCCCTACAAGTTGGGTCTTGGTGGTATTATTTTTTTCATTTAGGGATAAAGTAACTGACCCATGGTCACACATTACATACATTGCCTCACTTAAACCCTACAATACTGCTATAAATTGGGTCTTGGAGGTATTATTTTTCTCATTTAGGGATGAGGTAACTGACCCATGATCACATATCATATACATTGCTTCACTTAAACCCTACAATATCCCTACAAGTTGAGTCTTGGAGGCATTATTTTTCTCATTTAGGGATGAAGTAACTGACCCATGGTCACACATTACATACATTGCCTCACTTAAACCCTACAATATCTTTAGAAGTCAGGTCTTGGAGGTATTATTTTTCTCATTTAGGGATGAAGTAACTGACCCATGATTACACATTATTAGCCTTCTTTTATGGATGGCAAAATTGAGGCTAAAAGGGAATGAAATGACTTGCCTATAGTCAAATCTTATCACCATTTTACAGATGGTGAAATTGAACTCAGAGGGTGTGTTCTTACATGGCCACACGACCTGTAATTATTAGCTTGAGGTTTAAATGCAGAGTTTTAAGAGTCCAACATACTGCCCATTCTACTATCCCTCTAAGGTAGATGTAGATGGAGTCATAGAGGTAGCTAAGTGATTCATATAGGTACCCCCATGCACCTTGCAATCCAGGATACCGGTCTCCGTGCTCCTCCTACTAAAAACTCCATCTTCCAACTCTGGACACTTTCACTTGCGCTGACCACCAAACCTGAAATGCTCTCTCTCCTCATCTGCACCCAGGGGCTTCCCTAAAGTCCCAGCTAACATCCTGCCTTTAACAAGAAGCCTTTCTTAATTCTCTCTAATGCTAGTTGATTTCCCTATGATGGTTATGCAATTTACCTCATCTGGGACCATGCTAGTTTCCATGCTGTCGTCCCCATTAGGCTGTAAGCTCCTTGAGGGCAGGCACTATGTTTTTGCTTTTCTTTGCATCCCAGATACTTAGCACAGTGCCTGGCACATAATAGGTGCTTAATAAATGCTTATTGATTATTAGTCTGGCACATAACAGGTGCTTAATAAATGCTTATTGATTATTAGCCTGGCACATAATAGGTGCTTAATAAATG
>JAJPUD010002693.1:43947-84235 GCA_023553655.1 Myrmecobius fasciatus | reverse complement strand
TCTCAGCTCTGATACTCCATATTCTAAGTTCCCTCTCAGCTCTGATACTCCATACTTTAAGTTCCCTCCCAGCTCTGATACTCCCTATTCTAAGCTCCTTCTCAGCTCTGATATTCCATATTCTAAGGTTTTTCCAGGCTCCCAGTCCTAGAAGCTTGAACATGGGGGGGGGGGGGTGCTAACACTTACAGATTAGAGAGGATGATACAGGAGTAGCTCATTCATGTCAGCAAATACCCACATGCTTAGCAAAGGGCTGTTCTGGACACCTCCTCCATCACTGACTGGGCTAGGTCTAGGGTCATGCCTGTGAGCAATTATCAGCAATGGGGTCCTGGAGGGAGGGCTGGAGTGTCCTCCTGTCTCCCATTAACACTCCTTACAAGTCAGATGTGCGACCGGGCTCAAGACAGATTTGAAGCATGCTAAAGCCACACCATGTTGCCTTTGCCCGTGGTTTCTGCCAGAATGGTGTTAATGCATTAGAACTTAACTCCGCCATAAAATCAGAAAACCCTGCTGTCATGCTCCAGCCCAGCCCACAGCTCTCGGCCTTAGCCAGCTCCCCTCAGCTCCCAAGCCTGCTTCCCAAAATGCACTGGACCTTATGCTCTCTGCTCAGCCCAGCTCTTGGAAACCCTTGCCTGCTTCCAGATTCAGCTCACTCTAGGACAGCCAGCTGCAAGAAGCCTTTTCTCATCTCCCCTTACCAGGTTCTAGCACTAGAACTTCTCCTGAAACTTTGTACTTATTTCATGGGTATTTTCTTATTTAAAAAAAATAATAATATTCCATCTCCTCCCCCACTTCTCAAGAACGTATGCTCCTTCAGGGAGGGGATATTTCATTTTTGTCACCATATCCCATGGCCCCCACTTTTCGTTCATGCTTAATAAAGAGCCCTGAGCACAGAAGGTCCCTCTATCAGAGGTAAGTGAAGTCTTGGAAAGATCCCTGGGGTTTAGAGGCAGAGGACAGGGGTCATAGTTAGCCACTGACTGCCTATGCTGAGGACCTTAGGAGTCCCATCTCTATGATGAGTCTCATCTGTAAAGAGAAGACAATGGACTATGTCATCTTGAACTTCTTCCCAGCTCCAAATCCTATTGTCCTTTGAACTGATTGCCCAGGAGCCCTGCTCTCATTTTTGACATTGTCTCATAGAAGCGACTGCCCCTTGTAACATTGTCTCATCTAAGGGTGGGCTTGTTTTGAGGATGTTGGGCTAAGTTTATATGTAAACTTTGTGCCTGGACTGCCCTAGCATTGGAGGGGCGGAAGAAAGGAAAGGAAGGAAAGAAAAGAAAGGAAAAAATAAAGGAAAGGGGAAAGGAAAGATGAAAGGAAAGGGGAAAGGAAAGAGGAAAGAAAAAGGAAAGGAAAGGGGAAAGGAAAAGAGGGGAGAGGGAAAGGGAAAGGAGAGGAGAAGAGGAGAGGAGAGAAGAGGAGAGGGGAGGGGAGGGGAGGGGAGGAGAGGGGAAGGGAGGAGAGGAGAGAGGAGGGGAGGGGAGGAGAGGAGAGAGGAGGGGAGGGGAGGGGGGGAGAGGGGAGGGGAGGGGAGGGGAGGAGGAAGGAGACAAAGAAAGGGGGAAGGAAAAAGGAAATCAGGGAAGAGGGAAGGAAGGAAAGAAAAGAGAGAGGGAAGGAGGGAGGGTGGAGGGAAGGAAGGAAGAAAAGGAGGGAGGGAGAAGGAAAGGAGAGAGGAAGGAAAGAAGAAATAAATGGAGGAAGAGAGGAAGGAAGGCAGGAAGGGAGGGAAGAAAAAATGACTGGAGTAGTTGTTGCATGCAAAACATGAATTACTGAGACAAGGAAATTATGTAAACTACTTTAAAGCGTGAATGAAAGGTACTTCTGGGAACAGGAACTCCCAAATTGGGGTCCATGAACTTGTTGAATTTTTTACAACTATTTCAATAGTTTTCCTTTGTAATTTATATTCTCTCTTGCGCATTCTAAACACTATTCTAAGAAGAGGTCCATAGGGTTCACCAGCTTGACTGCCCATGGGGTCCAGGTCACCAAAAAAGGTGAAAGACCCTTTCTGAGAGGAAGCCATTATGTTTACCTGTTACTGCTTATTTTGTTCAGCAAGAGCTCCTTAAGCATTCTACTGTTCACTAGTTGTGTGCCCTTCTGCAAGTTCACCTTGCTTGACTTATCCTTGTCTATATAATAAAAAGGCTAAACATAGCAGCTGTGACTGACCTTAGAGCTCCTATCCTAAGTGACTTTTCCTCCCTGCACCTCAGTTTTTGGCTCTGTAAAATGAGGAGACGACTAAATGTCTTCTGACTGACTTCCCACTTGAGAGCTTGGGTCCAGGGATTTATCAAAATGAAGGGGCAGGACTGGAAGGGACAGCAGCATGGCGCCATGGACTCTCGTGGAGAGTTATTTCATTTCTGTGGGCCTCAGTTTTGTCATCTGTAAAATTCAGGGGATCAGCTATGGGACTTCTGAGGTCACTTCCAGTCCTACATGATGCTTCTGTGATCTATGAAAACGAAGGGGTGAATCTCACTGGCATGAGATACAGGGGACAGAACACAGGATTGGATTCAGGAAACCTTTCTCTGTCACTTAGCATCCGTGTGACTTTAAGGCAAGTCATTTCCCCACTCTCTGGGTCTCTGTTTCCTCATCTGTAAAATGGGCTTGGTCTCTGTTACCCTTTCCCTCGATCTTAAGCTTCGGTAAACTGATGTCCTTAGGAACAGTGACAACAAAAGGGACTCTTCCATTTGGCCAGCGTAGTCCATTTGCAAGGCAGCACTTAACTCCGAGAAGAGGTAGAGGAGTCTAGATATCACAGATCAGCACCAGCAAGGGCTGCAGAATGAGACCAAAGGGCAGGCCTCGGTCTCTCTGACTTGCTCATCTCCCGCCTGGCTGCCTGGGTCACCCCTTTGAGCAGCCAAGAGTGGCGATGGCCATGCCTCAATGCCCAGCTTGATGAGTCCCAGCTGCTGCTGCTGGCGCCTGCGGACAGGAAGGGAGGGAGAGGAATGAGCCAGAGAGACTCCCAGGTTTGAACCTGGGAGATTGGGAGACTGAAGAAAGAGAAGGCAGGGGACAGTGTGACCAGTTTACTTTGGGACACACTGCTCACCCCCTTGTATTTGCGAATGATCATTCAGGAGCCCTCATCATCTCAATTCTGTTCATTCTGTTCCCATTTTCTGAAGTCCCACCCAAGACCCTATCCCTATACTTAACATAAGGTGATTGGGTCAGGCACCTGTTCACAGAGGAGGGAGGAAGGAGAAACAGCTAAAGGGACAGATGGACTACTATCTCCTGACTCCCAAGAACTTCTATCGATCCCTGGAGACTCTTCCCCAATGTTTTTCAGAGCATCCAGCTCTTTTTGTCTATTAGAACAGCCCCTGACCCTGTGGGCTATCAAGAGGTGGCTCTATTGCCCAATTAGAGCCAGTTAGCTAGGATTATAAATTTAGATCTGTCAGGGATCCCAGAAGCCTTCTAGTCCAAGCTCTGCATTTAACTGATTAAGAAACTGAGGTTCAGAGGGGTTGTGATCACACACTGGTGTCAAGGATAGTATTTGAAGTGAGAACTTAGAGTTAAAGGGTTTGGGAAAGGCTTCTTGTGATGAGCCCAGTTTGGCTGGAGTGTAGAATATATGGCAAAGAACAACAAGGTTGGAAAAGGGGCTGGCTACAGTTGGAGGTCTCTAACTTCTTAAAAAGAAGCTGCTGCCCCATTAAAGGTAAAGCAGGTTATGCTCTGATGTTGAGGATATATAGAAAACCAGAGTGGCAATGTGTGTGTGTGTGTGTGTGAGTGAGTGAGTGTATGTGTGTGAGTGTGATTGTGTGTGAGTGTGTATGAGTGTCTGTGACTGTGTCTGTGAGTGTATGAGTGTCTGTGAGTGTGTGTGTGTGTGTGTGTGTGTGTAAGAGTGTGTATATGTGTGTGTACAGCATCAAAATCTACCCAGAGGATGCTGTTGTCTTTCTTCTAAGAAGGAATTGTGATGTGGCACATCAAGGTGCCAGCTAGCCCCGCTTACCCAGCAGTCCCAGATCTGCTTCCCCCATTGGCAGCGCAGTGCTGCTCTCCTGGGTTTGCGGCTCCAGGAAAGCTCATTCTGAGCCTCTAACTGCCTCTCTACAAAATCATACCCATTTTCTGCACCCCAGTGAAGGACCAGCACACTGAAGGAGCAGCAAAGCCTTTCAGAGGTCTCATAAAAATAAGAGAACCCAAGACTCGATGGAATGGCTCCAAATTTCCCATTCATTTCATGCATTCAAAAAAGTGTTTTTATTAGGCGCCTACTGGGTACAAGGTTTGGAGCTGGTCTCTGTAAGAGGTTCGAAGATTTCTTTCGAGTGTTTAAAGGGCTGTGATGTGGGAAAGGGATGAGCTTTGTTCTCTTTGACCTCCAAAAACAGAAGCAGACACACTGGGGTTAAATTTCAGAGAGAGACAGGGTTAGATTCTATGAAAAAAAAACATTTTTTTTAAAAACCCATCTTCCTTAAAGGGTTTGGAAAATGGAACGAGCTGTCTCAGAAGAGAGGGGTTCTTCCTTCTCTTCGGAGGCTTTCAAGCAAAGACTGGATGATTGCTTGTCATGCATAATGTAAAGGGGATTCTCAGTCAGGGGTGGGTTGGACAAGGGCAGCTAGGATGAAGGGTAAACTAGGAGAATTTAAATCTTTCTACCTGCCCTCTGGGTAGCTAATGGGGCAGTGGATAGAGTGCCAAGCCTGGAATCATGAAGACCTGACTTCAAATATAGTCTTAGATACTTACTAGTGATGAGACCCTGGGCAATTTGCCTCAGTTTCCTCTTCTGTAAAATGGCAAGACCAATCTAGTATCTTTGCCCTAATACGGTCACAGAGAGTCAGCCATGACCAAAATGATCAAATAGCAAACCATAGAATGAATGAGACAGACTTTGAGGTCTTTTTCAGTTTTAAGATTCCATATGAAAGATCCTGAGCTGGACACCATCTCTATATGAATGTACAGAGCAAAACAAGATACAGTTCCCCAAGTAGTTAGTGGGTAATGTCATTGACAGAAAGTGGCCTCCAAGACAGAAGGATCTGAGTTCAAATTCTGCCTCTGTGTGCATTGGAGAAATCATTTTTACCTTTCAGTGCCTTAGGCTTCTCTCTAGATTTTGAATTGCAGAAAAGATGCTAACACACACACACACACACACACACTCCAAATTTTCCCACCCTTTAGCAAGGAAATTACAAGTCCAGGGGCTCTCCTATTTAGAAATGGTATAAAAGATGCAAGCTTGAGTCCTCAGACTCATTCCAAGGATGAGCCTCTATTGCTGACATGTTCTAGCTGTGGGAGGGAGGAGGTTGAATATCAAAAAGATAGAAATCGTTAGGCAGGCCCTTGGGGGAAGGGGAGCCTTGCAATTTAGCTGTGGAGACCAGACATACACCAATGAAAAAGCACCTGGTGGCCCAACGCAAATGAGATCGAGTTACCATAACAGGATTATTAATTGCCGTAGAGTGGCTTACTTAGCTAGATGAGGCTAGGGTACAGAATGCCAGGAAAACGGGCTGATGGCAGCTCTGTCCCTAGAGAAACTGCTGGCTGAAATCAGTTATGGCTAGACAGGGCCAGAATCAGAGCTCAGAATCAGAGCAGAGGCCCTCATTTCTGTAAAGCAAAGTGCTTTCTCCCCATAGCCCTTGGAGAGTGATACAGGTTTGAGGATCACTAATCTTCCCCCAATTTTCTTTTTGCTGAGGCATTTGGGGTCAAGTGACTTGCCCAGGGTCACACAGCTAAGACGAGTTAACCAGATTTGAACTCGGGTCCTCCTGACTTCAGGGCTGGTGCTCTATCCACTGCACCACCTAGCTGCCCCCCCCCAAAAAATATCCTTCCAGTTTTAAATCTATGTATTAGAAGTCTTTGAATACCCTACTGATGAAGATGATCCTGGGTTCCAGAAGGCAAGACTTTATGGGCTCGTAGATTTGGAACTGGAAGAAATCTGGTCCATCTAAGCTGGTACCCCCCTCTCTTTTTTTTTTCTAGATAATGAAAATGAGTCTCTTCTCACTATACTTCCCTAGGAAGGCTATTAGCTAAATGACATGGTGAGACAGCCAGTGACTTGAATTGTGGAGACAAAAAAACCCTAGCTAATTCAACCTCCTCTCCCCCTGCCAAACCCTCTGTTTGTATCTTAAATGGTAGGAATTTTTCTCGAGTTACCTGGATAATGATTTCAATTGTCCACCGTCAAGAAGAGAAGTAAATAGAGTTGTTTCAGGGCAGGCAAAGACCCAACTGCACACAAAAGGCATTGATTCTATCACTATAGAATATGAGGCTAGAAAGAGGGAGGAAACATTGGCCAGAAGTGGAAGGGGGAGGGGTGCCAGCTTCCTTCTCTTCCAGCTTACTGGCATCAGTAAAAAGGAACAGGGCAGCAGCATCATAGGCTTACAGATGGAAAGGCCCTTAGGGATCATCTACTCTAGCTGCCCTAGTTTCCAGAGGAAGGGAGAGAGTATTTCTTAAGCACCTACTGGGTGCCAAGGACTGTGCTAACAGATATTATCTGATCTGTATATTATGATCCCTGTTTTATTGTCGAGGAAATTAAGGCAGACAGATATTAAATGATTTGTCTAGGGTCACACAGGAAATGTATTGGGATGGATTTGAACTGCTTCCTTGGCTCCAGGAGGCAAACCTCAAATTCCCCAAAGAGTGGAGTTACTGTCTGTGATCACATAGTGATCAAGAAGTCATCAGATTGCATGTGTTTAATCTATATTGGATTACTTGCTGTCTAGGAGAGGGAGAAGGTGGGGAAAGGGAGGGAGAAAAATTTGGAACACAAGGTTTTACAAGGATGAAATGCTGAAAACTATCTTTGAATATGTTTTGAAAAATAAAAAGCTATTATTATTAGAAAAAAAAAAGAAATCATCAGTTCATGAACCTAAGGGGTAGGTAGGAGGCACAGTGAATAGAGCACCAGCTCTACAGTCAGAAGGATTGTAGAAGGATTTTTTTCAAATCCAACCTCAGATACTTACTAGCTGTGTGAACACGGGCAATCCCAAATGCCTTTAAAAAACAAACTTGGCTCTAAAAGCAATGACCAAATGACCATATTTTTAAATATAATAACCTGTTGGCCTTGTTAATAAAATGATTAAATTGTCCTCCCCCCCTTAAAAAGATACAAATCCAAGTCAAAGGATCAGAAATTTCAAACTGGATCTTAGGGATATCTAGTCCAGTTTCATTGAAAGCTAGGAAAGGGGAGTTACTTGCTCAGTCACACAGGATGAAAGAGCCTTATAAAAGCAAATACTGTTTTTTTTTTCTTTCTAATTCCATTATCTAGGCCAGTGTTTTATATACCATAGACACTTAATCGATATTTAACACAATAAATGTTGAACACTGAATTTACACAAGTTACAAGGGCTCAAGGAAGACTTCCACCACAATGGGTATAGTCCCTGGGGTTGATTTCTAGGAAGACACAGACAAAATTTACACAGGATGTCAAGCATGGATGCATCCACATTTGCATCTTTAAGGCAGTAGCCGCACCTCTAAGTCACAGATGCATTGTAATGTTGGAGAAATGAATTGACTTGAATTTAAATAGCAAAGCGGGAATTTGAACACAGATCCTCTCTTTCCAAATTCAGCATTCTTTTTATTGCATCTCTCACAGGAGACTGTCCACATTTTACTGATGCTGGGGATTTTGCAGAATATATGTGTCTAGATATCTAGAAAAAGAGACACAGAGAAAGAAAGACAAAGAGAGGGACAGAGACAGAGACAGAGAAACAGACATACAGAGATAGAAATAGAGAAAAACAGAGACAGACAAAGACAGAGAGAGACAAATACAGAGAGTAAGAGAAAGACAGAGGCAGAGAGACAGAGACAGGGATAGACAGCAGAGTGAGAGAGAGAGAGAGAGGCAGACAGGCAGAGAGAGAGACATAGAGAGAGACAGAGGAGACAGAAAAGGTAGGGAGGGACAGAGAAAGAGAAATAGAGAGAGAGAGAGAGAGAAGCAGAAAGACAGAGACTAAGATAGAAAGAGAGAGATGGGCTGAGAACTCAAAGCATCTTTCACATCTATTAAGATGTTAGATTCCCATACCACCTTTCTTCTCAGAAAGTCAAGCGATTGTGGAGTAAAGACAAATGAATTGAGATTATTATCTCACTCTAACACTTCATCTAAGTCTCAGTTTCTTCATCTATAAAATGGGGGCAAGAATACCTTTCTAACTGCCTCACAGTGTTTCTGGAAGAGAAGCACTTTGTAAAGTGTTAATGCTCTAGAATTTCAAATTCTTTTTACCATTGTATGAGTTTGAGTGGTTCCCTGTGGATTCTTCCTAAAGAAACCAAAATATAGAGGGAGAGTCCTCTGTGTAAGATGAATGGAAATCTATGGGGGAGGGTCTACTGGTCTTCTCTATCTATGAGGTGCAACAGGAGCTGGGAATATAACCTTATTTGGTTACAATAGCTGTAGAAATTACCCAAGATAATATCCAGCTCTCAGCTCTGCTGACTAGCCTGTATTTGAAGCATCTTTCTGACACTCATTGTCTTCCCGCAAGTCTCGAATGCAATATTAGGAAAAGGTACCTCTACTCAAACATAATGCCCTAGGGAAAAGGAGCTAAGGATTCCAGTTCTAGGAGGACCTCAGTGGCCGTTGAGTCTAACCCTGTCATTTTAAAAAGGAAAATAGGGGCTCCTTAATGAAATTAAGTGACTTAAGCAAGGTCACCCAGAAAGTTAGCATCAGAGATGGGATTTGAATGCAGTGTTTTTTCTACTCTACTGCTTCCCATAGGTTCAGAGATATAGAGCAAGGGAATTCAATGTCCATCTAGTCCAAGTATTCTTAAACAGAGATAGATTTATAGAGATCCATGGACATAGATGAAGAAAAACCAGCATTTTAATTTTCATCAACCTCTAATTGAAATTGAGAATTTCCTTCCATTTTTATTTTTAAGAACTATAATATTCTGAGAAGAGGTTAATGGGCTTTACCAACCTCAAAAGAGAATAACATAAATAAGTAAAGAACCCATTATAAAGCCCAACCCTTTCATTTTATAGATAAAGAAACCGAGGTCCACAGAACTGAGACCAATCAGTCAACAAGCATTTATTAAACACCTGCTGTGTGCCAAGCTCTTCGTGTTAAGCCATGGAATACAAAGAAAGACCAAAGACAATCTCTGTCCCCAAGAAACTTACAATCTAATGATGGTGAAGATAATATGCAAACAAATATGACATAAACAGGATAAATTAGATATGATCTTGAGGGAAACTGGGAACTTGAAGGAAGCTGGGGATATCAAGAGGAAGCAATAAGGATTCCAAGCATGAGGGACAGACAGTGAAAATATCTGGAGTCAGGAAATGGGGTTTCTAAGAGCAATGAGAACAATGTCACTAAACCACAGAATACATTAGGGAAGGAAGAGACATTGACAAGGAGTAAAAAAGATGGGAAAGGTAGAAAAGGACAAGAGTATGGGGACTTTAAAAGCCAAAGAGAGGATTTCTGTTTGATCCTGAAGGTAATGGTGAATCCAAGGAATTGATTGAGAAAGATGTTATGGTCAAATTTCGTCATTTAGAAGCTCATTTTAATAGTTGAATAGAGGATGGGGTGAGGTGTGTAAGGATGAGCTTGTGGCAAGGAAATCACTCACCAGGTCACTGCAATAATGAAGGCAGGATGTGAAAGAGGTGGTAGCAATGTCAGAGGAGGGAAGGGGGCATATCTAAGAGATGTTATCAAGGTAGGAGAAATCACAGAACTTGAGAACTGATGGGATATAAAGGAAAGGGGAAGAGAGGAGATAAGGATAAGATATCTTTAAGATCACAAAGCTAGTAAGAGCAGAGCTAAAATTTGATACAAACTTTGGTGCCCTTTTGGGCTTCTAGGTGGCACAGTACATAGAGACAGGTCTAAAGTCAGGAAGACCTGAGTTCAAATCTTATCTCAGACTCTTACTAGCTGTGTGATCCTGAGCAAATCACTTAACCCTATTTGCGTCTATTTCTTCATCTGGAAAAGGAAATGGCAAACCATTCCAGTATCTTTACCAAGAAAACTCTAAATAGGAGGTCACAGATAGTTAAACATGACTGAAATAACTAAATAACACTTTTCTTTGCTGGATTTATCACCTGTGCTGAAACTTATCTTCCTATCACCTTGTTGCATTTTTTTTTTCTTACTACTACTTGGTCCTTAGAAGACAGTGTGGAACAGTGGATAGTCAGAAAAACCAAGGTTCCAATCCTTCCTCAGATACTTATTAGTGTAACTCTTGGAAAATCCATTAATCTCCCTCAGCCTTTGTTTCCCCAGCTGTAAAATGAGGGGATCAGGCTTTGTGGTCCCTCCCAGTTCTGTATGCAGATCATCTGATCTGGAGTGTGAGACTCAATTTAGCAGCAGGCAGATCTACTACCCTAGCTGGGTACCTATCCAGACCTGGCTCATGAAGCCTCTGGGTCATCCAGAACAAATATTTAATCCCTGACTGCTTCCCTTCTACCACTCAGCACTCTCCCAGGCGTCCTCTCCCTGTCCCCAGTTAGCAAAACTGAGAAAACCTAAAGCAATTTAGACAGTGCCAAAAGACAAATAGAAGTAGGAAAGTGAAGGGACTGCTGGGGAGAAGGGCAGGGAGAAATGACAACAACATCTCACATATTCCAAAGACAAATATTATTCGGTCCTGAGGAAAGAGAAGTTGTTGTAAGACACCTGGAGAACTTGGTTTAAGGCAATCTCTGTGTAGTGAAAGCCATAGGTTTGATAGCAGGACCATGGGACCTGGAAAGGACATGGGTTCAAAACCCTGGCTCTACCAACTTATTACCTATGTGACTACAGATCATCACTATACCTCTCTCAGCCTCAGTTTCCTCTTCTGTAAAATGAGGGGGATGAACTACAGGATATCATGGGTTGTTTTAGATTCTCTAGCTATAATTTAATTATTTGAGCTTCTACTATTTTAGCTTCTCTGCACTGGAGTCCCACCCTATTGGTGAGATTTCCATGAAGCATATGGCCTTGCACATTTGTTCTGGGGGCCAAACCGATGATTTCTTTGGTGTAGGGAACACTCCCAGTGAGGAATTTCCAGTTTCCAATGAATTTACTTTGAAACTTAGAATACCACAGGAGAATATTGAAAACTATCTTTACATATAATTAAAAAAATAAAATACTATTAAGTGAAAAAAATAAATAAACCAAAGGAGCTATGGCAAGCCAAGTTTCCTCATATGCTACAACTCCTCTTTCCTTGGTACAAAATAAATAGTATTTGTCAGTACCTAGGGCATTGAAAAAATTAGGTGACTTGCCCAGTGTCATCTAAGCAATCAATAAGCATTTATTAAACACCTACTGTGTGCTAGACACCATGTGCTAAGAGTGGGGGATATTGCAAAGTAGAAATGATAGGGCTTGGCAAAAGTTTGGACAGGAGAGATGAGAGAGACTGAGGAGACTAGGATGATACCTGTGTTGATGCCTGAGTAACTGGGAAGAACATTACTAGAGAAGTCAGGAAGAGGGGAAAGCTCAAAAGGAAAGCTTTGGACTATATATAGGACTTTCAATCAATATATTCAATAGGCAGCTGGAGATGTAAGATTGGAGGTCCAGAGAAAGGAGCTATGGAAAGCTAAGTTTCTTCATATGCTATAACTCCTCTTTCTTTGGTACAGAGTAAATTCTATTTGTCAGTATCTGGGGCACTGAAGAAATGAAGTGACTTGCCCTATGTCAACTAATCAATCAATAAGCATTAATTAAGCACCTACTATGTGCCAAACACTGTGTGCAAAGATAGAAATAGAACTTGGCAACAGATTGTATATGGGGGTTGAGAGTAGTCCCTACGAGCAGGGGATGTTGCAAAGGTAGAAATGGTAGGACTTGGCAACAGATTGCACATGGGAGTTGAGAGAGACTGAGGAGACTACAATAATACCTGTATTGATGCCTGAGTAGCTGAGAAGAACACTACTAAACAAGTCAGGAAGAGGGGAAAGCTCAAAAGAAAAGCTTTGCACTATCTATGGGACTTTCAGTTCAAGATGTTCAATAGACAGTTGGAGATGTAAGACTGGAGGTCCGGAGAAAGGTAAAGACTAGATTAAGAGACTTGAGAATCAGCCACATAGAGACAACGATTGAATCCATAAGAATTGATGAAATCACTGAGTGAGATAGTATAGAAAGAAAGAAAAGGGAGAAGTTCAGACCTTTGAGGGGCAGGCCCTTGAAGGATAGTGGGTGTGATCTGGAAAAAGATTTGGCAAAGAACCACAGCCAGATGAGAAATATGAGAGTGCAGGAGAGGAGGGCTTGTCTAAGAGAAGAGAGTGATTTACAAGGTCCCAGGTTGCAGAGGAGTTAAGAAAAATGAGGACCACAAAAGGCCATTAGATTGAAGAATTAAGAGATCATAAGTAACTTGAGAGAAAGAGAACGATTTCAGATGAATGATTAGGTTTAAAACAGATTATAAGGAGAGAAAACAAATTGAGGCACCCATTTTGGGCAGCCTTCTAAAGGACTTTGACTACAAAAGAAAAGAGAGAGAAGGTGATTGCCATTGGAACTGCTCGGATCAAGTGAGGGTGTTTCGAAAATGATGATGTTTGGACATGTCTGTAAATAATAGGGAAGCAGCTGGTAACTAGATTTCAAAGGCATATGCTAAGCAAAAGAGTGGGGATCATTTCAAGGACAATCTGCTGGAGAAGACAGAATAAACTGAGATTACTTGTCCATGTAGAGGAGATGGCCCAGTCCACAAGGGAACTAGCTCACCATCCCCACCCATCATCCAATGACCTACTTGGTCACTTTACTGAGGGTAATAAACAGCGAGAAACTCTTTGCTTGAACTCATATCCCTTGATCTATTTGACACCTGCCTGCTGCAGACCCTCTTGGGGCTGGAGGACTCTGTGTTGCTTACTGATGCTTTCCACCTCACTCTCCCTGACTCCATGCTCACTTCAGAGAATTAAGCATTCCTTGTTCTTGCCTCCCACTGAGCCCTCAGATTGATGACCCCTTGAACTCTGGCTTGGCTCAGCAGGGCATCCTGCCTTTTCTCTCAGATCCCAATACCAGCCTGGCATCTTTCTCTAGGAGGGCTGGTCCTATTGATTGAACTCCTAATCACCAGCATGCATTGCCCATCCCCTCCCTTTCCCTTTCCCCCAGCAAGGCAAGAATTGGAAAGCAGAGACAGAATGTCTCATAGAATTATTCTAGAGCTTGTAGAGGGCCAGAGGGAAGGTACAAGCAAGCAGAAAGGAAGCCAGAAATAATCATCAGCATATCAGGAGGCCCTAGGCCCTGGTATAACTGGGGAAGCCGCATGCATAGGGATGAGAACAGGATTCAAGTCCTGCCTCTGATGCTTGTAAGACTTTGGGCAAGTCACCCCCCCCCCCCGGGGACTGAAGTTTCCTCATTTGTAAAAATGAGCTGGGGAAAGAAATGGCAGAACACTCCAGCATCTCTGCCAAGAAAATCCCAAATGTGGTCACAGAGTCAGACGTGGCCAAACAACAAGAAAAAAGTTATTTCATCACTTCCCCCTCGATGACTCTCAGATCACTCCCACCACCATCCTCAACTGCAAAATGAAGGGGCAGAATTAGGTGAGCTCTGAAATCACTTCTAGCTCTAAATCCCATGAATAAAAACTCCATGGACATTTTTCCATCACACTCTAGATAATTCCCCACAAGAAACTTTGGTTTACAAAGTACTTTCAACACAAAATCACCTTGCAAAGTAAGAAGCGAATGTATTAACATCCCCATGCAGCAAGAAGGGAAACTGAGGCTCAGAGTGGTTAATAATTTGACCAGGATCATCAAGTAATAAATGTCAGGACCTAGAACCCTAAACATGGCTTTAAAGGTTCACAGATCACCCACTCCAGTCTTTGTTTTACAGAAGGAAAAACTGAGGCTTAGAGATTGGAGGCAACACTCTCAAAGTCAAAAATGGGAGAATTGGAGAAGTTCTCCAACTACAAATCCAGAATTATTTTTAACTGTACTGTAAGGTCAGAGACTCATATATTACACATTGAGATATGAAAAAAGGAACTCTAAGATCATCTATTTTTTAAATATCATTTTAAAGTGGGGAAACTGAGGCAGGGAAAGATGAAGTGAGGCTTTTCCCAAGGTTACACCAAATGTGGCAGGGGCAGGATTTGAACACAGTTCTCATAGAAATCCAGCAGTCTCACCATGACATCCTAAACCAGCTTCCCCAGGTATGTTACAACTCCTGCCAATGTTTCTCCTGAGCATACGAGCGGAGCCCTGCTTTCTTGAAGCAGCCAGCTTGGCAATGTTCTCCCCACACTGGGTGCGGATCCTAGATTCGAAAGCTTTACTTTTCACACTTGACATATTCAGATTCAGTGGCTTTTATCCAGAGTAAATTAAGGCTCTTAAAATGTCAGAATGTTTTTGTTTCTTTTGACATTCTCTCCATAGGTCAAACTGCTTCTAAAACAGACATGTCTAAAAAGCTGTCTAAACCCATGTCTCATTATGGCTTTTTAGGAAGGCTTGAACATCAAGGGCTGTGTCAATGCCAATATCACCCCGGCCCTTCAGCATGGGGAACCATGCTTGGAGCCGTTCCCAAAGAGAAGGTTTACAAACCCAATGCTTGAACCCCAGGATCTCACAGTAAGATCTCAAGCAATCATATTGTCCATCTCCTTTGCTTCTGGCCAGATGCTATGATATCTAAAGGATCCCAAATGTCTCTTCCTTAAAGGTTCCAACAAGCCATAAGTCCCTCTACCAGGAAGGTCTGCCATCTGCCCCCACAGCCTTGATGTTCAGTTTTATTCTTTTGTTTGAATATAGCTTTCTTAGGTACGTAACCTCAATTATGATTATCTTGAAAGTTATGTATGATCAGAACAGGTGATAGTGCAGTCCTGTAGAAAGAGGGAAAAGAGAGAGACAGAGACAGAAGGAGAGAGAGATGAGATACACAGAGAGATGAGAGACAGACAGACAGACAGACAGACAGATGAGACACAGAGAGAAGAAAAACAAGAAGAAAGAAGAAGAAAAGAGGAGGAGGAGGAGGAAGAAGAGAAAGAAGGGAAGAAGGAGGAGGAAGAGGAGGAGACAGAAAGATATGAAAGAGAAACAGAGAGACAAGACAGAGACCAAGACAAAGACAAAGACAGTGACAGAGACAGAGACCAAGACAGACAGAATAGACAAAGACAGAAAGAGACAGAGAAACAGAGACAGACAAAGAAACAGAGAGAGACAGAGAGAGACAGAGACAGAGACAGAGGTAGAGAGAGATGAGAGACAAAACACAGAGAGAGAAGAAAAACAAGAAGGAAGAAGTAGAAAGAGGAGGCAAAAAGATTTGAAAGAGAGACAGAGAGACAACACAGAGATCAAGACAGAGGCAGATGGAGAGATAGAGACAGAAACAGACAGACAGAGAGACAGAGACAAAGAAAGAGAGAGACAGAGACAGAGAGGTCTTATGCTGCAAACGAAAGTGCCCAAAAATTAAAAAAAAAAGGCTTCCTGGGTGTTGGGTAGAATTACAATGGAAGATTTTTAAAGAAAAATGAAATGGTAGCTGTATGACTCTGGGCAAATTGCCCCAGCAAAAAAGAAAAGAAAACAAAAAGAGAAGTGAAATGGGATTGGGCTGCCATTTGCCCTTCTGAGAGGACCATAAGATGTGTAACTGGAAAGCCATATAGTCAACCTTTTCGTTTTACCAATGAGTAAACTGAGTCCCAAAGAGGGAGCATGGATTTCTCAAGTTCACTTAGATAGGCGGGATCAGAAGATGGTAGATCTACAGTTGGAAGGCACCTCAAGGGACATCTAGTCCAAACCTCTCATTTTATAGAGGAATAAACTGAGGCATGTCAAGAGAGAATGACTTGTCCAAGTTCAAACAGGTCAAATAATTGATCTAGAATTGAAAGGGACCTCAAAAACCAGCTAGTCGAACCTTTTCCTGCCTTTTTTATTTTTTGACAGATGAGGAAGCTTTTTCCCATAGAATGCTCATATCAATTATATCATGCATGTAGTATTCTATACTTGGAGTTAAGAAGGCTTTGGTTCCAAACCTATCTCTAACATTTTCTAGCTGTATGACCATGGACAAGACCCTCAGATTCTGCCTTTGCAAAATGGGATTATAATAGAACCTCACAGGGTTACTTTGTAGTTCAAATGATTTAACATATATAAAGCATTTACTATGTAAATCTTTCAGCACTATAGAAATGTGAGCATTTATTATGTAAGTACCCACACTTCTGCTATCTGATGCCCCTAAAGAGTCTATCAGAAACTTTCATGCTACCAGCTTCTACTTGCAGTTCCTTTATCTATAAAATGAAGAAGTTGAATTAGCTGAGTAAGGTACCTTCCAGGTCCAAATCCTAGAATCCTATAACCTCAGCTGCTCCACTCAGGAGTCAAGAGAAACCTTTCCCCAACCAGGTTTTGATAAGTGAAACTGTGTTTGCGCTTACATCTTGGAACAATGGAGAGACCACTGGTTTTGGAATCAGAAAAACTGGATTCAAATCCTGCCTGTGTCACTAATTAGGAATGTATGTATATATCTCTCTCTGTATATATATGATATATATATATCATATATATACACACACACACACACACACATCTTTGTTTATTAGTTGAGGCAATTGGGTTTAAGTGACTTGCTCAGAGTCACATAGCTTGTAACTGACAGAGGCTGGATTTAAACTGCAGGGCCAGTCCTCTATCCATTGTACCACCTAAGGGCCCCTATAAATACATTTATTTATTATTTAATATGTGCCAAGCACTCAAGTGCCTGGTATACAAAAGCAAAGACATCCCCTGCCCTCAGAGAGCTCACATTCTAATGAAGGGACAAAACACACTTAGAGAGGAGGTGGCCAGGAGGAAACCCTTTGGTGTTTAGGGGCATGAGGTTGAGTAGGGCTTTAGGACAGTAGTGTGATACAACCCAGTCAAGAATAATGAGTCATTTTGATCCTGGTTCCAGAATAGGAAGGAGGATCCAATTGTACAGAACAGAGAAACAGGAGGAAGTGAAGTGTGATCTTGGATTTGTAATCTCTTCTTTCTTTGAGCATCAATTTTCTCACCATAAAATTAGGCTGTTAAATTGAAGGATGTCTAAGATATCGTCTAGTTCTATTTTCATAATCCTAATCATGAAGCCTACAAATAAATTGTTTTCCTTTATAATTTCCTGTATACAGTTTACCAATTCACCAACTTCTTGTAATACTCATCTTTATATCCAGGTCATGGATTTATTTTGACCTTTCCTTGATAAATGGTATTAGATATTGCTCTGTGTCCAATTTCTGCCAATTGTTTTTCAGCTTTCCAAACAATTTTTACCAAATGAATTTTTATTCAAAAATTTAAGTCTTTACAGTTGTCAAACACAAGGTTTACTATAGTCATTAGCTCCTGTTAAATTATAGTCTATACTGTCCCACCAATAAAACTATTTCACTCAGAATTTTGGCTTTGGACAAAGCATCCATTTGACTAGATCAGATTCTGAGTTTGAAATTATCTTGTACTTTTAGATTTTTCTTCCTCAACACCTTTATCATCCCCTGTACTTTTTTTTTGCTGAGGCAGTTGGGGTTAAGTGACTTGCCCAGGGTCCCACAGCTAGAAAGTGTTAGGTGTCTGAGGCCAGATTTGAACTCAGGTCCTCCTGACTTCAGGGCTGTGCTCTATCCAGTGCACCATCTAGCAGCCCTCATCCCCTGTACCTTTAATTTGTATTTTTATCAGTTGGAATCATAGTCATAGGTTTAGAATTGGAAGGGATCTCAGAGACTATATAATCCAACTCCTCCCACTTTACAGAGGATGAAACTGAGGGCCAGAGACAGTTTCTTGGGGTCATAAGAGCATGAATTTAAAACTCTCCGGAACTTTGTAAGTCATCTAGTCTAGTCTGTTACTTTATAGATAAGGAAACTAATGTAAATAAGTTAAAAGATTTGCTCAAACATATGAAGGTAGCAAGAGACAGGATTTAAACCCAGGTGTCTCAGATACTTACTAGCTATGTGATCCTGGGCAAGTCATTTTAGTTGCCTCAGTTTCCTCATCTGTAAAATGAGCTGGAGGCAGGATCTTTGCCAAATGGGGTCGAAAGAATTAGACTTGACTCAAATGCTGAACAACAACCCCCTCCGCTTCCAAAACCAGTGTTCTGTCCATTGTAAAGGATTACTCTTTTGTTTCCTGTATTTCCTAGGAACTAAAACTGTATCAACAATCTATTTTTTCTGAACATTCGGATGCTTACTTTTTTAGGATGGGGATTTTTTTTAAAGAAACCCAGATCCCTCTGGAGCTGTTTAGAAGTCACAGACCCATTTTCTGCAGCACCTACAAGAGCCTAGTTATCCTTCATGGGAGACATGCCCTGGAATTAGTCCCCTTCGGCCTTACTGCTCTCCTGGGAGAATTGGGGATTCTTGGTTTTTCCTGTCCCCTTTCTTCACCAGGAAAAATACCACCAGAGGCGACCAAGGCTCATTAGTGTGGCTCAGCCAGGGCATTGCTGGAGCACATTTTCCAGTGGGAGAGATTTCCTGGGAATTCTCACCAGCTGGAGAGTGGGATCGCCCGCTAACGGGCTGGGATCTATTACCCTCCTGGAGCACATCCCAAGAGCCCAAATTGCGGGTCATTTTCTCCTACCTGGCCCTTCTGTTTTATTTCTGGACAGATTTTCATGGGCCAAACAACCAGTTATAGCCGAGAAAGAATAGACCTAAATAAAAATGAGATAGAAATTCTGAGCTTCCCACAGAGAGCAGCTTTCCCATTACCCAGAGCAATGCATGAACGCTGAATGATTTCATTAAGGTCAGCCAGGCAAGGGACAGCGGAGGTTTGATGGCTTATCCTCCTGACTGGCTGAGGACGACTGGATTTCAGAATGAGGCTGCATGAAGAGGCAGAGGATCCAGAATAAGGAAGGCAAGAGTTCGCAGCCCAGTCCCTCTCCCCTTCCTCCTCCCATCCCCTGCCACCTTCCCTCTAACTCCCCTTCCCCTCCCCCCTCTCCTCTCCTCCCCCCTGTTGCCCCCTCCTCCTCCCATCCATTTCCACCTTCCCTCTAATTCCTCTTCCCCTCCCCCTTCTCCTTTGCTTCCCCCTCCTCCTCCCATCCACTTTCACCTTCCCTCTAATTCCCTTTCCCCTCCCTCCTCCCTCCTCCCCTCTGCTTCCCCCTCCTCCTCTCATCCACTTCCACCTTCCCTCTAATTCCTCTTCCCTTCCCCCCTCCTCTCCTCTCTTCTGCTTCCCCTTCCCCTGATCATTCCCCTCCCCTCAGGCCATAGCTAGATGCATTATGCTCAGAAAGGCAGTTCTGCTGAATTTTGGAGTCAGAAAACTCCAGATGCAAATCTATCAGAAGCATCTTGAGTCAGAGGATGTGGATTCAAATCCTCTTTCTGGAGATTTTATATATATATGCACATACACACAAATATATATATATATATATATATATATATATATATATATATATACATATATATATATATATATCCCCGGGTAACATTTTGCTTCCCTCAGGCTTTGTTCCTCTTCTGCCAAATAAGGGGACTGAACTAGCCTCTTTCAGAGATCCTTCCAAGTTCTAGAACTACCCAAGGCTGTTTGAGAGCCAGCTTCAATCATCTAGTGAGTGTTGATTATGAAGTTTTCAGTGTGAGCATTTGTGCTCAAAAGCTACAAATCAGAAATTGATTTACTGTTCTGTTGATTGTCTAGGCTTTTAATGAAGAAGATTTAAATGTTATAGGGTAAACCTAAAAGTACATTCTGTCATTTAGTGAGCCAGCTGTTAAAAAAATTAATCAGCACATCCCTGTTAGTATCCCTCCCCATCTCCTTACTGTGACCCTCAGTTTCCTCACCTATAAAATGGAGATAATAATACTTTCCAGTACTGCTTTGAGAAAAGCAATTTGTAAAACTTAAAACAAAGTAGAAATATGATATTATTCCTCTCCTCGGTGCCACATTTTAAGGAAGACAAGTTTGAAAGGAAATAGTGGAAGAAGACCAGGTTATATAAGGGGAAGGGAAGGGAATAAGCATTTCTTTAGGACCTGTTATGGGCCAGGCACTGTACTAAGCACTTGAAGGATCAGCTAAAAGAACTGGATGTGTTTAGCTTGGGGAAGAGAACATTTTTGGTGGGGTGGGAGGGAGAGCCTGGAGGGCTATGCTAGTTCTTCTCAAATATCTGGAGAGCTGCCCCTGTGAAAGAGAGACTAGACTTGGTGCTCTCTTTCCACAATATGCTGCTGTCCAGAGTGCTGACATTTTCCATTCAACCAGCTTCTCATCTTTGGAGTTAGCCTCCATCGTCCAATACCTCTTCCTCCTCCAGTCAATTATCAAGTCTTGTCAGTTCTGCCTCCACAATATCTTTTGCATCCATCCCTTTCATTCTCTTCACACCTTAACTCCCCTCTCATCTGGACTACTAGAACAGCCTCTCAATTTGTTTCCATTTCTCTAGGTTCTCTTCCATCCATCTGCTGCAGAGATGACAAACTGATACTTAAATATAGGTGTCACCAGTCCACTCCAATGATCAAGAAGTTTCAATGGTTCCCTCTTGCTTCTCAGATATACAAATTATATGCAATATGTTAGTATATATTATATATAGTGTTTATTAATATACAAATACAAATCCTTTGCAATCTTGCTCCTACCTATTTTCCAAACTCCCTCCTTCACGCATTCTCAATTTCAGATTAATTGATTTGCCTTTCCCCATACACGACTTGTCTCTAGAAAAGCAATTCCTTCTCAAGCCTCTAGCCCTTAGAGCTTTCCTTTTCTTTTAAACCACAACTCATATGCCAAGTTCTACAAAAGTCCTTCTGATCCCAAGGAATGTGAAAGCTCTCATCTTTCCCTCACATTTACTATGTGTGCGTTTATGTATATATACATACAAATAAATATTATATGTGTTTATATATATATGTATGTATATATATATATATATATATATATTTCACTCCTCTGTGTAAACATCATTTCCCCCAAAAGAATACATGCAACTTATAGGGAAAGGCTATTTCATTTTGTCTTTAGTAAGTAGATGTATGAATAGAGTTATGACTTGGTGTCAGGAAGTCCTGAGTTTGAATTTAGCCTCAGACACTTAGCAGCTATGTGACTCTAGGAAGGTCACTTAACCTCTCTAGGTTTCAGTTTCCCCATCTGTATCAGGAAATAACAATTTTAGCATCAGTCTCTTTGAACACTGTTGTAGTGATCAAAGGAGGTAATTTTTATAAAGTATCTTGAAAATCTTAAAGCACTATAGAAATATAAATTATTACTATTATTATTATCACTTATATCTCCAGCACCTAGCACAGTGCCAGACACATGAATGGGTATGTAAGCATTTGTAGAATTGAGTTGCTATGCTGAAGGAAATAGAGTATAAAAGCTACAGAAAAAGATTAAGACAATATAAATCCAATAATTAGGGGGGTCCCACAGTGAGGTGGGCCACCTGAGGAGGTACTGAGCTCCCCATCACTATACTAGAGATATTTACTTGTGAGGGATGCTAAAAATGGGGTTCCTGTTGAGGTATAATTTGAAATGAATGTCCCCTCAAAGCTCTTCTAACTAAGATTTAGTGATTGTATGATTGTAAAGTAATTTAACCTCTCTCAACCTCAGTTTCTTCATCTGAAAAATGAGAGGGTTTTACTCTATCACAGGGGTAAGAGATGTAAAACTGGAAGGAACCTTAGAGGCTTCTCATTTTATAAATTAGCAAGCTGACACCCAGTGAGGTTGGGACTTTGTCAGGGCCACATAGCTGGCAAGTTTTTGGAGACAAATTTGAACTCAAGACTTCCAAACTCCAAGTTTTCTGCCCTATGTACTACACCAAATTCTAAAGTACCTCCAGTTTGAATTCATGATCCTATAAACTAAAGTGCAGTGAAACAATACCAGGAAAAAATATGTGTGTGTGTGTCAGTGTGTGTGTATACATGCTTGTGTGTATGTGTATATAATGATTAAAATGATATAAATGAGAAGAACAATAAAATGAAGCTCAATGGTATATAATTATAACTAATCTTGGCCCTAGGAAAGAGATGGAGGAAATAAACTTCCCTTTTTTTATTGGAAAGATGAGGACTCTGGATGTGGAATATTGCCTAGATGTGATTTGGTTTAGTTGGTTGGCTTTGCTTAATTGTCTTTTTCTTTATCATAAGGAGGAGTTCACAGGCTTAGGTAGTAGAGTATTGATCCAGGAATGATTATGATGCTAAAAACAGAAGATAACAATAAAATCTTTAATAAAAAAGAGAGACCAAAAGAAAATTAAATTCTGGGCTTCTGAAAGAATCACTATTCCTTATTCCCTTTGCTGGTATCTGTAGACATTGAGGGAGATGTTGTAAAAACAAGCATTTATGGGATATGGATTTTAAAGTTTTTTTTTTCTTTTTGTCCTGACATCCAGGAAGGTGAAGACTTTGACTAAACTTGGGGGAGAATGTTTAATTCTGCCTTCATCTGGCACATTTCACCCCAGTGACAGGGTCATTTTTCAAAGCCATCTTCTGAGTCAAATTTCATCTTGAAAGAAGTTCAAAAAATATTAAGAAAAAAATTGGAAGGGGCAATAAGTAAAAACTGGAGGATGACAAGAGGATCCACGGCTTCTGATGGAGTCACTAGTCTTTATTCGCTTTGCTGATGCCTATAGACATTGAGAGTAGGTGTTGTAAAAACAAGGATTCATGGGATCTGGATTTTAAAGATTTTTTTCTTATTGCCCTGATATCCAGGGAGGTGAAGACTTTGTCTAAACCTGGGGGAGATTGCTTAATTCTGTCTTCATCTGGCACATTTCATCCCAGTCATAGGTCATCTTTCAAAGCCTTCTGAGTCAAATTTCATCTTGAAAGAAGTTCAAAGAATACTACAAGAAACTTGATAGGAGCAAAGAGCAAAAACTGGAGGATGACAAAAGGATCCAGGGAGGTCTTTTTATGCTCCCTGGAGGATCTCAATATCTTACAGTCAATTCAAGCAAGATGCTTTCTGATAGGGGGCAGCTAGGTGGCGCAGTGTATAGAGCACCAGCCCTGAAGTCAGGAGGACCTGAGTTCAAATCTGGTCTCAGACACGTAACAGCTGTGTGACCCTGGGCAAGTCACTTAACCCCAATTGCCTCAGCAAAAAAAAAAAAAAAGATGCTTTCTGACGAAATTCAAAAAAAAATCCCACAAATGGAAAATCCAGTGTTTTCCATTTCATGTTATCATCCAATTTCAAAAATGAAAATAGGAGAAAGAGTGATAAGGGTCAGTTCTTCCTCAAGGATAATAATTTAGAAAAAAAGATCACCAGACCAAAACTTTTCTACTTATAGGACAATCTTCCCAGTGAAGTAGGTCAATATCATCTTTTAAGAGAGAAGGAAAGTGAACATAGGAAAATGTAATAACTTGGTCCAGTAACAGAAAAAGTAAAGGACAGAGCTGAGGTTAGAACTCAGCATTCTAGAGTGTGAGTAAATCTGTCATTTTTATGGTACAGATATACATTTAACAACAAAGCTAATACAGACAAGCTAACTTGTTTGTGTTTAGGCCTTTCAAGTTCTCAAATCACATTTCTTTGTTGTCATATTCATTCCCCCAAGTTGTTCCTTCCTTCCTTCCTTAAAAGATCATAGAAACATCAGATCCTGAAGGTCCCCTGAGATTTAGGCCAAACTACTTATTGTAACAGTGGAGAAAAGTAAGGTCCAAAGATAAAGGGACACAGGACCAAGGTCACACAGGCAGGGAGAGCTAAAGTCAGATTTTGAACTCAGGTCTTCTGAATTTGGATCCAGGACTTTTCCCTCTATGACCTTTCTTTCTTTCCTCCTTCCTTACCTTCTTTCTTTCCTTTTTTCTTTTCTATCTTTTGTCCTTTCTATCTTTCTTTCTTTCCATCTTTCCTCCTACTCTTTTCCTTCTTCCTCCCTCTCTTTTTCTCCCCCCCCTTTCTCTGTTCCTCTCTGTGCATCTCTCTCTTCCCCGCTCTCCATATACTCTCTCTTCCTTCTTCCTATCCCTCCCTCTCTCTCTCTCTTCCTTTTCCCTATCCCTCCCCCTCTCTCTCTCTTTTTCTCTTTCTCTCTCTCTCTTCCTCTCTTGTGTATCTCTCTTCCCCGCTCTCCATATACTCTTTCTTCCTCTTTCTCTGTTTTTCTTTCTCTTCCCTTCTCCCTTTATCTCTCTCTGTCTCTCTTTCTCCCTCCTTCCCTCTCATTCTTCCTTCTCTTTCTTCCCTTCTCTTTTTTCTTCTTTTCTTTGCTCCTTAAATTAAAACAATTGTTTGGGGAAAAACAATCATACACAACCACATAGCCCAAAGTGACTTGAGAATAATATGCCCAAGCAGTATACTGCAGCAAAGGATAAAACAATATTTCCCAGAAAAATCCACAAGAGCTAAGCTATCTCATTAACCAACTTAAAAAGTCACAGAAGCCATTCTGCTCTCCAAGTTGGCTGTAATTCTACCTTGCATTTGTGAGATGCAGATATTTAATCAATCATCCTGATTCACAGCAATTAAGATACTTGCCTGCAGTCCCTTAGCTAGTAAATGTCAGAGGCTGGATAGGTACCCAAGTTTCTCCTGACTCTGAGCCCAACCCACTATCCATTATGCAGCACCACCTTTCATAATACTCTCTAGTAGCAGCACCAACCAATGTCTTTTCCCAATAACAGTCCCTTATATCCCAACTCTAGCCTGACTTTCAGAATGTCCTTCTCATGCAGACTGTCTCTCAAGATGCTGATTGAATACTCTTCCTCAATTCAATCACCTCACAGTTATTGAACACCTACTATGCCCAAGGCATTGTTCTAGGTGTTGGAAATACAGAGACATGTACAACATATAATAAGAATAGTTAGCATTTATATGACATTTTATAATGCATGGAGCTCTTTGCATAGCTCATTTGATCCTCACACCAGCTCTGGGGAGTACATGGTATTATTATTACTCCAATTTTACAGATGAGGAAACATGGGTATTATGAATGACTCAGCCAAGCTCACACAGTGTCTGAAGCAAGATTCAAATTCAGGTCTTCTTGACTTCAAGACCAGTGTTCCGTTGACTAAGAGAGACAGCTTGATACAAATCTGTGATTTCATTATCTCAAGGAACAAATGCCTAGTAAAAGAAAGTCCTCACATTTAAACTGCAACATAATCTTAGGAAATTGCCTGGGGTCACATAGATGGCACATAGTAAAAGTGGGAAATGAATCCAGGTCTGAAATTTAGAGCCTTAGAGACCCTCTTGGGACATTGAGCTCAGGTTCACAAAATCTCACATTTGGAAGGCATCCTCTAATCCAACCCATACCTGAAAAGAAACTCCATGACACTTGACGACTAATCATCCAATTGTGAGTTGTGACAGAAGTCCCTTTATCTTTGGACCTTCCTTTTCTCCACTGTTACAATAAGTAGTTTGGCCTGGATTTGACTCCTACCTACTTTACTTAATAGCTCTGTAACTATGGGAATGTCACTTCATCACTATGGACCTCAGCCATCAGACTCACTTCACAGGGTTGTTGTAAGGCTCTGAGATAACAAATGTCAAGACTGTGCAGACTTCCAAACCCTCCATTATTTTGTTAGTGAGAAAAATACCCAGTTCAGTGTATTCAGATCCATCCCTTGCCCTCGTGATGTTTACAGTCTAATCGGGAGAGAAAGCAAACTGAGAGAAGGCTATACTGAATATCCTTGGTTATCAAGGATGCTAGAGAGGGGTGTGTGTTTTGAATCCCATCTCCTAGGCACCAGGCTGTTTACCTCCTCTCGTGTTCAGAGTATTGTTCCTTATAGAACTCACTGTCCCCTGTAATACCATTATCCCTAATGTCCTGTTTTCATGGAAACCATTGAGGACATTAGGCAGTCTAGATCTGCCGGTGATGAGTGACACATGTGCCTCAAGTGGTCATTTCCTGAATGATCAAAACACTGCTGCCTTCATTGTTTTAACAGTGGGTTTTATAGACCAATTTAAGGAACTTTCTATGCTCAGACAAATCTGCATCTGAGTTGCATCTGACCTACATGGGACATATTTTTGAATAAGTGGAATTTTGAACTGGAAAGACTCTAGGGACTAGCTAGTCTAGCTTTCCTCCTTTTACAACTTAGCTTCCAAAAACTCAGATGACTTGTCCAAGGTCACAGTGAAAGTCACTGGCAGAAGGGGGCTTCCTAATTCCCAATGTATTACACTGCATCTCACACCCAGTGAGATACAATGGAAGGAGCACTGGCTTTGGAGACAGAGGAATTGGATTCAAACCTTGCCCCTGTCCTTGGTGGATCATATGGGCAATTCACTTAACCTCTCTGAAATTCAATTTCAGAAATCACAGAAACTTATGGTCCTGTAAATAATATCCAATAGTTAATTAACATTTACATAGTATCTATTCTGTGCCAGATACTATGCTAAGCATTTTAATAATAATAATAATAGCTACCATTTTATAGTGCTTACCATATGCAAGGTACTTTACAAACATTATCTCATTTGATCTCACAACATCCCTAGGAACTAGACACTATTTTTATCCCATTTTACAGTTAAGGAAACTGAGGCAAACAGAGGTCGAGTGATTTGCTGGGGTCACACAGCTAGTAAGTGTCTATGGCTGAATTTAAATTTAGATCTTTCTGAGTCCAGACTCAGCACTCTCTCTATTGTTATTTGGTCATTTTCATGTCTGACTCTTAGTGACGCCATGTGGGATTTCCTTGGCAAAGATACTGGAGTTGTTTGCCATTTTCTTCTCCAGCAGATGAGGAAATTGAGGCAAACAGAATTATGTGACTTGCCCAGAATCACACAACTAGTAAGGGTCTGCAGCCAGATTTCAATTCAGGAAGATTAGTCTTTCTGACTCCAAGCCTAGCATATCTACCTAGCATATCCTACCTAAACCCAAACATAACACAGGAAAGAAAAGAAAAAATCATATTATGATTGAAAGCCATTACTTTTATGGTATAACATTCTGATCCCAAAAGAAATGATAAAACATTTTCTGGAGAATACCGAAGATGTTCTATAATCAAGACAATAAAGTGCACTGTTTTGCATAAATGAGCATTTAATAGACTTTTTCCTTTCAATTTATTTTTTAAAGAGTATACATCAGTGCTTAGAAGACACTGGCAACAGTTGCAATATACTTAGATTAGAAAAACATCAGATCTGGCAGAGATTTCAGGACAGAAATCATCAGAACCAGGAGGAAAGGATCTTAGGATAGAAAACATCAGAGGGATACATGAACTGCTAGAGATAGGAGGGGCCCTTAGAACCGAGCTGTCTGATCTGGGAGAAACCTTAGAAAAAGGGTTGTCAGACTTGAGAGGGCTATTGCAAGGAAATGTTTGTAAGCAGTGAGGAGCTCTATCACCATCTTTCTCATGGCTGTCATTAGTCATTCCTTTGGGTTAAATCATTGCCTGGTTGACTTCTGGAAGAAATAGCCCTACTGCCATAAAAGCCTGGTAGGCAATTCAGAGATCATCCGCTCAAAATCATACATAATGAAGACCCACCACTGCATTCTCAAAGTAGTGACCCTTTGCTTGGAAACCATTAGACTACATGCTGCTTAAGAACAGGAGTTATCTTTTATCTTTCTTTATATCACTAGTGCCTGAAACAGTAAACACTTATTGACTGACTGATAGAAAAACTCATTTTAAACATTCATTTTAATTTGGAACAGTTCTGATTGGCTATTTTCTTCTTTTAAGAAGCTGATTATTTTTATTTTTCAAATAACAGTTTTTATATCAAATCTCCCTCTCTGAGTGATTAAAAAGAAGTAAAGGAAAACAAAATGCTCAATCCATAGCTGCAAAATCCAGGAAAACAAATTCCTGCATTAGCCATTTCTGAAAATGTGTGTCTCTTTCTGCATTTTTATTTCATCCCTTCTCTGTCAGGAAGGGAATACAATGCTTCATCTTCATTCTTTTGGGCTCATGGCTTCTCAAAATATTTTATCAGAATTCTAAACAGATTTGAAGTTGGTTTTTTGTAGTATAAATTGTTCTATTTCTGCTTATTTTTCTCTGTATCAATTCCTAGAGATCTTCCCGGTTGTCTCTGTAATGGTCCATTTTCTCATTTCTTATCACACAATAATATTACATTGAATTCTTAAACCCCAGTTGGCTTAACCATTCTCCAATAAAAGGACCACTTAATTTCTAGCTTCTGAGCTACCACAAAATAAGAATATCTCTGATTTGGACAATTTTCCTTATGGTAAGCATAAATCTGTTATGATGTAATTTCTATCCCTTGGGCCTGGTTTTGCCCACCCCCACCTCTACCTCCCTAGGCCAAATGGAGCAAATCCACTTGACAGTCTTCCCAATACCTGAAGATATTATATCCAACCCAAGTCTATTCTTCTCTTGGCTAAATATGCCAATTTCCTTCGACCTATCCTTATTTAGCCTAGTTTCTAGATCCCTCATTATCCTAGTCTCTACCTTGTCGATATCCTCCCTAAAATATGATATTCCAAAGTGAACACCTCCAAATGCAGTCTGAAGGTAAAGCCTTAGGACTTCTCCTCTCCATATTAGAGGAGCTGTCCATTCCTTAGTGCTGGACAAACACTCAACAGCCAGAAATCTCATTCTGGCTGCCATCTCACATTATTGACTCATACTGAACTCCCAGTCTTTTAAACCCCTAGGTTTTTTAAGATAACATTTATCCTTATCAGCTATTAGCACATTAGCATGAGTGACTGTATTAGATCTTTCCCCTGAGACATCTAGCCAGTTCTGATAAGAAGAAAGAAAGTCCTGGTACTTGAGAGGAAGGACACCAAAAAGGTGAAGAAAAAAGTGAAAGGAGACCAAAACAAATCAGCTGATTCCCAATTTTTCATTGAGCCAAGATTGGTCTTATCTCCTAATATCATTCTCCATCAGAGACCCTATAGGTAAAGTCCCATATTAACAGAGGTTATTTCTAAATCCTTTAGAATTCTTAACAAAAATTTAAGGAAGTCTGAGAAGAGAAACTTCACTTTGGGGAAATAATAAAGGGTCAGAAGAATTGACTCACCTTCATAAATTGTCAATGATGTGTCAATAAGTAAAATAGAAGACTGGAGAGAGAGAAGGAACTTTAAGCCAGGTTGGAGCACCAACTCTTTTCAATAATGATCCACATGATCAGATAAGATATGAGCCCACCTTGAGAGTTTTTCTTGATAATGATGGCATTAGCTATTCAAAAATAGCAGATGGTTGGTGAAATGGATAGAGTGGCAGACCTGGAGTCAGGAATTCAAATCCTGCCTTAGATACTATAAATGTATGACCCTGAGCAGATAACTTAGTCCTACTTGCCTTAGTTTCCTCATCTGCAAAATGAGAAGAAATGGCCAAGTGTTCTGGTATCTTTGCCAAGAAAACTCCGAATATGGTAACAAAGAATCAGACATGACTGAACATCAAATTCAAAATTTTGGATATTTTTAGCAACTGTACAAAAGCAAACCAAAAAATCATCTCTGTTCACACAAAAAGGAAGTTAGCAGTCTATGTCAGTCATTGACCGCCTTTGATCAAGTTGATGAGAAGAATGCTACCTAATGGATTGAACATAAGGCACCTGTGGGGTAGGAAAACAGACTGAAAATCTCAGGTGGGCCACATGCAAAGGTCATTTGGGGGGGGGCCTTAGGTCACATCTTGGATCCAAAGCTCAATCCAACTCTGTCATTTTCCAGGTGGAGATATTGATCCCAGAAAAGTAAAGTGATTTTATCCCAGTTACCCAGCAAGTGAATAAATAAGGATGATAGATAGATAGATAGATAGATAGATAGATAGATAGATAAATAGATAGATAGATGAGATAGATAGATGAATGGATGGATAAGGTAGAGATAGATAAAGATTGCTGGATAAATGGATGGTAAATGATAGATAGATGATAGAGATAGTTCGGTAGATAGACAGACAGACAGACAGATGTTTTAAGTTTTCCAGCAGCTCACTCCCAATCCCATCTTCATAGTACAACAGAAAGAGTGCTGATTTTGGATTTTTGGTCTTTTGTTCTAATTCCAGCATCCCCACTTACCTACCTGATCCCAAAGGAGACATTTAACTTCCTTAAGCCTCAGTTTCTTCATCTGTGAAATGGAGGTAGATACAATGACCTCAGAGGATCCTTCCAAATTTAAATTCTTTGCTCCCATGATTCTTCTATGCCATGTAGCTACTACCCTTATTTCTTTTTTTCTTTTTTTTAAATTAAAGTTTTTTATTTGCAAAACATATGCATGGATAATTTTTCAACATTGACCTTTCTGTTACAAATTTTTCCCTCCTTCCCCCAACCCCCTCCCCTAGGTAGCAGGTAGCCTAATACATGTTAATTATGTTAAAATACATGATAAATCAAATGTGTGTATATATATTTATACAGTTATCTTGCTGTACAAGAAAAATCAGATCTACAAGAAAAAAAAACCTGAGAAAGAAAACAAAATGCAAGCAAACATCAACAGAGCATGAAAATGCTATGTTGTGGTCCACACTCAGATCCCACAGACCTCTCTCTGGGTATATATGGCTTTCTTTATCACTGAACAGTTGGAACTCTACTCTTATTTCTTAACCTTTCATTGGGCCAAGAAAAGCCAGCATCTTAAATCTGACCTACACAGTTAACATGGATTAGTTAAACTTGCTAGACTTCCCTCAGGGAGCCTTCCATATCCAGACACTCTACCCTCAGAACTCAGGGGTGAACGTAATGGCCCTAAAGGTCCCTTTCAGCTCTACAACTGTATTATCCTTCACATTAATTCCCAAGGAAGCTCCTTCTTCCACCTCTCTGATCATATCACCTGACTAACCAAAACCCTTTCTATGGAATAAAGCAGAAGCTTCTGATAGTAACATTCAAGGCCTTTCACTATCTGACTTCTATATATCTTTCCAGCCTCATCTCTCACTATTTTCCCCATACACCTCATCATACTGTCATCCTGTTCCCATCTCCATGGTATCTTTGCTCACATAATTCTTTGTGGGTCAAATAGAATTCTGCTCTCTTCTCTGTCTATTGAAGTCTCCCTTTCTTCAATGCCTAACGCAAGTGATGCCTTGAAGCACTACTTCCTTCCTATTCCTCTTTGAATCCTAGTTGAAAGTTCCTTCTTCAGATTCCCCCTAGCCTGTTTTTTTTTTCTGTCATTCTATCCCTTCTGTCACAGATACACTTAGGTATTTGCCTCCCCAGCTGCCCATTCTTAATAAGAGTTGACATCACTCAAATTGAATTGAATTGAACTTTGGATGTTGAGTTCCAAATTCTCTAGCCTTTCTCTGAAGCAAGTCACCATCTCATGTCAGCATTCAGTTTCCTTATCTGTTTCAAGAAAATGGGCTTTACGGCCTCAATGATCCCTTTCTTTATCTAACATCTATGGGTTTGGTGATCGAGGGAAGAAGAAAGCTATCCTTTTGTCCAAAGGTTCTGGTGCTAAATCAGTCTGCACACATTGATTAAGCACCAATTAAATACAGGGGATACAAATACAAAAATGAGGCAAACCCAGGCCTCAGGAAACTGCTATTCAATCAATCAACAAGCATTTATTAATCACTTGCTGCATGCCAGAATAAAAAGGACAAAAGAGAAAGAATGCTTACCCTTGAGGAACTTTAAATTGTGGGAGAAGAAACAATATATCCATATATAAGGAGAAAGAATTGGAATTGGACCTATAAATTCCCAGATAAGGAAATTCCCTTTACCATTGTAGGCTGGCACCTTCTCTAAAACTTGTGGTCTTAGAGAGTTGCGTAGATCACTGAAAGGGTAAGTGACTTGTCCAGGATCACACAACTTGAACGTCTCAAAGGCAAGATTTGAACTCTTCCTGATTTCAGAGACATTTCTCTGTCTAGACCAAACTATTATTCATCCAAATAGAAATACAGAATCTTGGGGGAGGGGCATTAGAAGAAAGTGCATGAATCAGAAAAAAGTCTCATGTTAAAGGAGTTTCTTGTACTGAGCTTTGAAGGAAATAAGAAATTCTATGGAAATGTGCAGAGAAGGCACTCTAGGCAAAGGGAAGGCAAAGGAACAGAGGTGAGATAGCTAGGGTGTTATGTGGGAAAGTCTCCTGCCACTTTTCCTTTTGGGGGGATGTGCTTCTGATCCCCTAATTCTTCCACACTTTTCTGCATCCTTCTTTCCTATTCTGTGACAAGAAGACTTGGAACAAGGCAAAGATCTTGCCTTGCAGAAGAATAGAACAGAATAGGTCTTTTGATTGATTTTGCCTGGCTGGAAACTGCTCTTCTCCTTTGCTGGATAATTCTTGAGCTTGGTTTGTATCCTATGTATGTTCTTCTGCATCCTTGAAAAAATATTCCCTAAACTATTTATCCAGCCAGAGGGGTGCTGGAGTCAGATTATACTAGATAGAGAGCTGGTTCTGCTGAATTTTTAGTATGAGCATTTACATCTTGGAAATCAGCAAATGTTACAGATCAGGGCTTGGCTTATTGTTTTAATGATCACCTAGAGTTAAGAAAGTGATGAAAATGGGGGGTTTGGGGTTTTTTTAAAAATGTTAATAATATAGATTAAACTTAAAAGTATATCCTGATTACATTCTTTTTATCTCCCTGGAAAATTAGTTGGTGAACATTTACCAGCAAACAACTTCGTCCAGCTCAATTTCAGGCATCCCTAGGCCCTGTGCCAAAATTATCACACTACCTGGCCTCCAATGTAAACAATGTTGTCCCTTTTTCAAAGTCCCACTGCCCATTGGGAGAGTCACTAGGTAACAGATTTGAAATGGGAGATCTGTCCTTTGTTTTTCTTTTTCTTAAGACATTTTTATGTTGATGTTGATCATATATCCGCTCTTTTCTAACCTAGCTCTGTGACTTTGGACAAGTTATTTCCCCCTTCTGATACTCAACTGCCTCATCTATAAAATGAGGCATTACAGAAAACTCTCTAAAGTACTTGCCTACCCAAACAACCTGTGTTCTAAGTCCCCTCCCAATTCTGACAAATCTGATTTCTAAAATTCTGCCTAGTTTTGATACTTGTGCTCTATGCTCCCTCCCAGTTCTGATCTTCCTAGCAAATAGAGCTAAGTGACTTACCTAGGGGTCACACAGCTAGTAAGTATCTGAGGTCAAATTTGAACTCAGGAAGATGAACCTTCCTGATTCTAAGCCCAGCGCTCTATCCATTGCAGCGCCATCTAGCTGCCCTTAAAAAAAGAGGAAACAATGAAATCCTTTCCCTTCAAGGTCCACTTGAGATATCACTTCTTCCATGAAATCTTCCTTAATAGCATAAACACACACACACACACACACACACACACACACACACACACACATCACCATCAGCAATATTGCTAGTGTTCTCTCCCTTCTCAAATTATCTTTGCACATTTTGGGGTCTATCTTTTATCTCTCTACTTTGTGCCATGTTTATTGGTGTCAATCTTAGCCTTTCTTCCCTCACCCCCATAGATCAGAAATTCCTTGAGGTTAAAGTTCATGTGGATTTCCATCTGTCTCTTCTCAGCTCTTCATAGCTCTACAAATGGCAATTGCTCATATTTGTTTGTGACACAGTTTGCCTTCCAAATACAGAAATTGCCTTTGTATCATCAAGTCTTAGTTGATAAGTCCAGAATTCCCCACATTTCAGCAATGGATCTCTCTTCATCTGACTCCCCTTGCTCCCTCTTAACCTCCATCTCCCATTTTGTCTCAGATCTGATTTTCTCTTACTTCTGTGTCAAGCACTTCTTTTGCAGCCAACAGGCAGAGGAAAAATTAAAAGGGGGTGGGGACTCATGTTCTCCTGGCTCTCTTTGCAGAGGCAGCAGAATTTATTTGTCTTGTGTGGAGTTGGGAAGAGTATCTGACATGGGGTGTGGGCAACCTTGATGCCTCTGATGTGACAGAGCAGACTGCTGCATTAGAGAGGAGTGCCCACAGGTGGACTTGGCCAAATTCCTTGGGGTTTCATCTGATTTCCATTCCAGCTGAGATGTTACCATTTGGTAACAGGAAGTAAGTATAGGTCAGTCTTTTAAAGATATTAAAAAAATTAAAAATTAAAAAAAACAAAGATATTAAAAAAGCAAGGTCACATTTTAGTACCTGGAAAAATTTTATCAGCCAAACTATGGAAAATTCCTAAAACTAATGTTCCCCAAGAAAAGTTGGGTTTCACCAATGCTGCCTCCACTCTCTCCACTTTGTATCCTGTTTAAACTGATATATGCATAAAGATCTGGTCCCTATTGCCTATATCATAAATTGCAAATGGTTCCCTCTTATTTACTGAATGGGGGGGGTCAAATTGCTTTTTTAGCATTCAAGGCTTTCTGTGATCTGACACTGCCCAACCTTTCAAGCCTTGTCTTGTTTTACCTCCCTCTATGCACTTCACACTGTAGCCAACTGTAATAATTTGCAATTTCCTGAACTTAGTTTGAATTTTCCCACTTTCATGACTTTCTTCACCCCTCTCCCTATACCTCTGTGCCCTCCCTCTAGCTCTTGCCTATTGAATTCCTACCCTTTCTTAAAAATCCCACCTACAGAAAGCTTTTACTGAGCCCTCAAGAAACAAAAGCTTTCCCCCTTGGACCTCTTATGCTCACATCTCTCTGGTACTTTTATATTTTAATACATATTCTTGTTATAAGTCTTATTCCTCCAGAGTTATAAGTCGGAATATTTTCAAGTAGGACAAAAATAGTTTTGAATGGATCAAGGACCCATTTTATCAAAGGATCTGACTTCAGAACTGAAAGGAATATCAGAGTTTATTCTGTCACTTAACCTTTCTGTGCCTCAGTTTTCTCATGTGTAAAATGACAGGTTTCATTTTGTTTCCAGCTCTAGATCTGCACTATCACTAAGTCACTTCTATTATCTTATGTAATCTTCCTTTGCTCCTTAGTAAAATGGACATCATAATTCATGCTGTACTTCCATGGCAAGGGCAAGTGAGGTAGTAACGAAGAAATAATTTGGGGAAATAGAATTAAGGAACGGGAAAGTGCCTCAGGTATCACCTAACCTGTGCCTGTTACAGGGAGCTTTTCCACAACAACCCCCACAAATACTAATTTATCTCTGCTTGAAACTCTCCATTGACAGCGAGCTCACTGTCCCCAGAGGCAGTTGGTTGGTTCCACCATGGACAGCTCAAACTATGAGCACATCTTTCTTTTCATTCTCCCTGTTCTTCATTACTCCCTGTGCTTTGGGGCTGCCAGAGGCCCCTGACACCTGTGGTCATTGGTGAGATCTGATGGGTGGTCCTCAGGCTGAGACAACTGAAGTTTCCTCTCTAAGTAGCTGAAGAAGAAAGGAAGAATTTCATTTCAGTTATGTCTAAAAACTCCCTTGAAAACCCCTGAAAAACCTCTAAGGAGAATGACACACTTAGAATGAAAGCTGGGAGGTATTTTAGGAGGAAGGATGTCAGAGCTGGGGGGGACCTTAGAACAAGGAATGTCAGATTTGGGAGGGACCCTGAGAATAGAGAATATCAGAGTTAGAAGGGGCCTAAGAAGAGGGATTAGAACAGAGAATCCCAAATCTGAAAGAGATTTGAAAGAGAATATGGAATATCAAATCTGGGAAGAACCATAGAACATACAGTAGCAACCCTGGATGAGATCTCAAAACTGATAATGTTTGCACTTAAAAGGATCTTAGACATCAACTAGCTCAGTTCCTTCAGTTTGCAGAAGACAAGGGAGGGAAGGAAAGAGGGAGGAAGAGAGGGGAGGAAGAGAGGGAAGGAAGAAGAGATGAAGGGAGGGAGGGAGGGAAAGAGGAAGGAAAGAACAAGGAAGGAATGAAGAAAGGAAGGAAGAAAAGGGGAAGGAGGAAGGGAAAGAGGGAAGGAGGGAAGGAAGGACAGAGGAAGGAATGAAGAAACAAAGGAAGGAAAGAAGGAAGGAAGGAAGAAGGAAGGAAGGAAAAGGAAGGGAAGGGGGAGGGAGGGAAGGAAGGAGGGAAGAAAAAGGGAGGGATGAAGAAAGAAAGAAGGAAGGAAGGAAGGATGGAGGATGGAGGATGGAGGAAGGAAGGAAACCAGAGAGCCTGGAGGGACAACCCATTTCTCTTTTTCTGTCTCATCCCGTCCCTGCCATTTCCTGTATAAAGCTCTGCTTCTTTATCCACAGTAAAAATGCAGTCACTGCAGCACCCAGAACACCAGCCAGGGCTGATTATCTAGTTGGGGAAACGTGGGCATGGGGCTCTCTGTCAGTGGCTAGAGACCTGCAACCGAGATTCCATCCATTACCTGCTAGGCTGTTTATATGAGTGTTGTCAGCTCTCATCATTCATTTGTCTAAGGACTTGCAGGAGGGATTGGAGGAGACAGCCTTGCCCTCCCTTCCCCCCTTCACTAAGATTCCATGATTAAATAAGAAACAGAGGAGGAAAGAAAGAAAGAAAAAGGGGGGGTTAAGAAAAGAGGAGGAATAACAAAGGAAAGTTCCTCATCACTTGGTGCTGTAGGAGTATAAGGACCTCCAACAGAGACAGCATGACAATGTTTCCTTCCTTCTTTCCTTCCTTCCTTCCTTCCTTCTCTTTCTTTTTCTTTCTTACTTTCTTTTTTCTTTCTTGCTTTCCTTCTTTCCTTCCTTCCTTCCTTCCTTTCTTTTTGAATAAAGAAGCCCTAGGTTCAAATTCCATGTCTAACATATTAGCAATGTGAATCTGGACAATTAATTCATTTCCTGAACCTACATTTCCTGCTTTTGAGCTCTCCTCCTGCTCTACATCTGTGAGTCAATGATCCCCTCAGCTATGTTTGCTCATCTGTAAAATGGGCAGTTGGATTAAATAATCTTGGAGGTCCATTCTTAGAGACTCCAAAGTCTCAGAGATTCTGTGATTCAGTGATTTGACAGGAGAGAGGGAAGAGAAGAAAAGAGATGAAGGAGAGAAGTAATAAAGTTGCCCTGAGGTGCAGCAGCAACATAGCTACTCCAGCTCAAATAGAGGCAAATAGAGACAAGTCTTCTGTTGAAGAGGGGAAAAGAAAGGTTCTCTCTGGCCTTCCATAGATGTGAATTCCTAGTAGGAAAATGCTATCCTGCCTAAGCATACCCATCAGTAATTTATCAGTAACATAGTCTCAGCTAGAAAGGATCTGAATAATAATTATCATCATTGCTGTTAATAATTATCATTTAGGAGCAGCTAGATGGTGCCGTGGATAGAGTGGCCCTAGAGTCAGGAGAATTTGACTTCAAATCCAGCCTCAGATATTTAACACTTTCTATCTGTGTAACCCTGGGCAAATGACTTAACCCAATTGCCTTGCTACAGAGAGCAAGAAAGAGAAATAGAGACAGGGAGAAACACAAAGAAAGAGAGAGAAAAATAGACATAGAGAAACATAAAGAGAGAGAGAGGGAGAGAGAGAGAGAGAAAGAAAGAGGGAGGGAAAGAGAGAGGGAGGAAGAGATGGGGGAGGGGGAGAGAGAGAGAGAAGGAGGGAAGGACAGAAGGAGGGAGGGACAGAGAGAGGGAGGAAGGGAGGGAGGAAGGGAGAGTGAGAGGGAAGGAGGGAGAGAGGGAGAGAGAGAGAGAGGGAAGGAGGGAAAGAGGGAGAGAGCAAAGAAACCATGGTTATTGCATTGAAGAGTATGTGGTGGGGAAAATAAGAAAAAAGGAAATCTAGTAAGGGGCCAGGTCATATATTTGGTCCTGGAGCCACTGAAGTAAAGATAATGAGTTCAGTTTTATACATATTAAACTGAAGACATGTACTATACATCCTGTTTGAAATGTGTGCAAGACAGTTGGAGATGGGAGATTAGAGGTGAGCAGAGAGGCTGGGGCAGAAGAGGTAGATTTGAGAATCATCAGCAGAAGGATGGTAATTAAATCCATGGCAGCTGACTAGATCACCTAGTGAGGTAATACAGAAGAGAAGAGGGCCCAGAACAGGACCCTAAGGAACATCTACCATTAGATGATGTGATTTAGACAAGAAATCAGTAAAGGAGACAGAAAGAGTGGTCAGAAAGGTAGGAGAACCAGGAGAGAAAGGATGTCCCAAAAACCTTAAAGAGAATTTCAAAGAGGAGATTCCCAGTGTTGATCTCACAGCAAGGCTGCAGTGAGATATAGGAGAATAAGGATTGAGAAAAGATCACTGAATTTGATAACTGAGATCATTAGTGACTTTAGAGAGAGGAGTTTCAGTGGGATGATGAAATTGGAAGCCAGCTTGTAAGAGGTTAAGAAGGGAATGAGAAGAGAGAAAGTGGAAGCACCTTTTTTGGAAGCATTTGATTACAAAGGGAAAAAGACAGAAAGGATATAGAATAGGGAGGGAAGGATCAAGTGAATGGTTTGGGGGATTTTTTTTCAAAATGGGAGGGACATGGGCATCTTTGTGGGCAATAGGGAATAAGCCAGTAAAGAGGGAAGAGAAGCCTCAATTAAAAGGTCTCACCTGGTTCTCTCATCTGTCCCGGTCCCATTTCTATCCTTCTTGGCTTGTCTATCCTGTTCCCCTGCTTAGATTTTTAAACTTCTGCCTTCCTCTGGTCCCCAGCCACACCTCTACCCCCAGCCCCAGCAGCAGATGACTTAGTCCTCTGAACAGAACGAAAGCCATCTGGTCCGCCCTCCCTCAGCTGCTCCCAGCTGTCCCTGGGAACTTCTCAACAACATCACCCACTCTCTTTTCTTTCTCCCTGGACACAGAAGACCAGACCCTCCTGCTCCTCATCAAGACCCATTCTCCCTTTCTCTGCTCTCAATCCCATTCATTCTGATACTTTCTCAAGGAGTCATCCCCTCTATCATACATTCTCACTTTTTCAACTGGCTCCTACAATCAGACTCAGCTTTTCCCAAACAGAAGAAATTTGGGAGACAGCTTGGAGTAGTAGATGAATTTAAAGTGAGGAAAACCTGAGTCCCAATCATATCTCAGGTACTCACTAGCTGTAAGATCTTGGACATATCACTTTTCTTAGCTTTTCTTATCTGTAAAATGGTGGAGATTAAGCTAGACAGCTGCTAGGGATCCCATATTGCCAGTTCTAGATCTATGATCCAAAATTCTGATTCATGAAAGACCCCAAGGATCTCTCTTCAAATTAGCTTTCTATATCACCTCAGATAGCCTTTGATTAAAATATTTTTTTCACAACTCCAAATTGGCATAACTCCCTATTTAACAATAGACTTAGAAGAAAAAGGTCTAATTATGAAATCACTGACTGAGACCAGCTTTTGATGGTCTCTTTTTTTCTTAGAATCACTTAGGGCAAATTTTCAAAACTGAAAAGTGTGAGTATTTATATCTTGAAAATTGGTACACAATTCAAGTCAGGGCTTAGTTTATTATTTTGTTGATTGTCTGGACTTACGGGGATAAAGGAAATGTTAAGGATGAAAATTAAGATGAAAATTGATCATGTATACATATTTTTAGGGAGCTGGTTGTTAAACATTTACCTGCACAACTTTGGCTGTGGGATATTGCTATTGTTCAATAAGATCCCATTTGGAACTTACTTAGCAAAGTTACTGGAGTGGTTTGCCCTTTTCTTCTCCAGATCATTTTACAGATAAGGAAACTGAGGCAAATAAGGTGAAGTGACTTACCCAAGTTCACACAACTAGTAAATGTCTGAGGTGGGATTTGAACTGAGGGAGAGAAATCTTCTTCCTGACTCCAGCCTCTGCTCTGTGCTCTATAGTGCCTCCTAGCTGCTAGGGCTATGGAATATCCTTTGTGAAAGCCTACCTGTTCCCTTCTCAAATCTTCATCAAGAATACTCCTGATGCTGTACAGATGAGTCTCATAAAGATTGGATAGGGATGGAAAAGTAGGCAAATGGGTCAATATTTATTCCTATTCTTTCTCTCTCTCTCTCTCTCTCTCTCTCTCTCTCTCTCTCTCTCTCTCT
>JAJPUD010002693.1:27374-43937 GCA_023553655.1 Myrmecobius fasciatus | reverse complement strand
TCTCTCTCTCTCTCTCTCTCTCTCTCTCTCTCTCTCTCTCTCTCTCTCTTACCTGTTTTGGTAAAAATAAAATCCAAGATTATTTTTTCCCAAGCTGAGGCAACACTTATAGCTTCTCACTCACTTTTCTAGAATTCATAATAATCTCTTCTCTGCCAGAAGAGAACTGGTGATGAGGAGCTCCCTTTTTAGTGCATCTAGTCATCCCGCTGTTGGACAACTCTAGTTTTCTCTGTACAGAGCCAAAATCTGGGTTCCTGGAACCTAAAGGAAAGGTGGCATAGTTCAACAGGGAGAAAAATGGGTCTGAATCCTAGCTCCTCTGCTTAGTACTATTGTGCTCTGGGAAAGTCAACTCATCTTTCTGGACCTCAGTTTCCTTATCTGTAATAGGGATATGGCAATAGCACTTAACTCAGAGGGTTGGTTGTTGTGACGATCAAATGATAGAGAAATAGATAGGTAGATAGATAGACAGATAGACGAATAGATGGATAGATAGATAGATAGTAGACTAATAGATACATGAACAGAGAGGTGGATGGATGGATAAATAGAATTCTAGATAAGTGAATAGAGAGGTGGATAGATGGATGGATATTTAGATAGATACATAGATAGATGGATAGATACATAGATAGACGGATAGATACATAGATAGATGGATACATAGATAGATGGTACACAGATCGATACATGAACAGAGAAGTGGATAGATGAATAAATAGAATCATAGATAAGTGAATAGAGAGGTGGATAGATGGATGGATATTTAGATAGATAGATAGACAGATAGATAGATAGATAGATAGATAGATAGATAGATAGATAGATAGATAGACAGACAGATGGATAGATGGATAGTTAGACAGACAGATGTATGGACAGGTAGATAGGAAGATAAGTAGACATGGATATTGATATCACATGTGTGTATATATTTTGAGATATATTTTACATGTAATCTATAACAAATGAGATTATATTGCATATGTATTTGTGGGCATGAGAGACACTGGCATAAAACCATCCAGCAATAGCATGCCCTCATCAGAGAAGGCGCTGTGCTCCAAGACCAAAGCATAATTGAATTAGGTCAGAAAAAATTCAAGATATGCAAAATTAGAGAAGCTATCCTAATTGCTCATTGGGATACACTATTTGTGTCCGACCTGTGGTAGAGTATTCCACGTCATATTGGTCTGATCAGCCACAGTAGGACACACTGGAACTCAACTCTAACATAATGATGTCATTTTGGTCCTCTTTGAGTATGAAGGACAACTAATATATACCTTAGCAAACGTTAATGTGTTAAATAAATGTTGTTTATTATTATTAACCCTTGATTATTATTATTAACCTCTGCACATCAGTTTCTTCACCTAAAATGAAGTGATGGGACTGGGAAGGATTGTCTTTCTCAACTCTACATGAGCCATGAAGTTGGAATATAATTAAGCCTATGAGACCAGTCCAACAGATTGGACTGAGAAAATCAAGTGATATGCTTTTATGAAGCACTTACTATGGATTGGGCAATATGATAAGTGCTGGGGATACAAAGAAAGGCAAAAATACCTGCCCTCAAGGAGTTCACAGTCTAATAGGGAAGGCAATGTGTCAATGGCTACATACAGACAAAATAAAAGAAAGGCCATCTCAAGGGGAAAGCATAAGCCTTGGGAGAGACCAAGAAGATTTTCTGCAGAAGGGGAGACTATCTGAGACTTGAAAGAAGCAAAGAGAAATTGAAGAAGTGAAGAATGGCTTCTAGTTTGGAAGATCCGGAAGGTTACATGGAAGAGATACCTGAACTGAGCCTTGAAGGAGGAAAAGAATTTCAACTTGCACATCTGTGTGTGTTGAGGGGAAGAATGTCAGTAAATCATTCCAAGCAACAGAAGTGTGCAAATGCTCAGAAGTGGGAGAAAGTAGAATAATAATTTTGATGAATATGTCTGGAAAGGGGAATGGTGCAAGAGAAAACCAGAAGCAGATTGTGAAAGACTTCAAATACCAGGTTAAAGAATTGGAACTTTATTCTACAGGTCATAGGGAGCCAGTGAAGGCATTTGAGCAGAAGAGTGCTATTATCAGACTTGTGCATTAGGAGGATGATATTGGCATCAGGATAAAAAGGAATAATTAGAGAAGAAAAGACTAGAATTTTCTTAGTTGACAGGACTTGGAAAGTAATTGGATGTGTGGTGAGAGAGAGAAAAATCAAATGTGAGGGGCAGCTAGGTGGCATAGTAGGTAGAGCACCAGCCTTTAAGTCAGGAAAACCTGAGTTCAAATCTGATCTCACACACTTAACACTTCCTAGCTGTGTGACTCGGGACAAGTCATTTAACCCCAATTGCCTCAGCAAAAAAATCAAATCAAATCAAAAATAAATCAAAATCAAATGTAAATCAGAGCCTGAGAGCTTGGGGGATAGTACCCTGTAAGTAAATGAGTAGCTTAGAGTCAGTTACCCACCAAACTCAAGTCCAAAGTCAATACTCTCCTTAAGCAACCAATAAACCATCACTAGTTAAGCACCTACTATGTGCCAGGCATTGTTCTAGGTACTGGATCAAATGCTCCATCTGTGCCCTACCTCTGTAATGGAAAGTGTCTGAATGCAGAGCAAGCCAACCAAACGAACCCCTTCATTTACCCCCACTTAAAAAATTACTTGATTGCCTCCTGGGCCGACCTCAGTGTGTGTTACACATACGTCCTCCGTGGGAGCTCATTTACTAGCTCTTTCAGCTTTTCATGAATATGGAAGAAATAAACCAACGTCTGGCCCACTGCTAATGATCAGGTTTCCATGAGCAGCTCATTGTACCAAAAGAAAGGAGGCAGCAGTTGGTATTGTGGGATATTAACATGGTTTTTACAAAGCTGATGAAACCTCCTCTTAAGCTACTTAATACCTGCAAACTGAATTTTCCCATCTTTAAATGGTTTGTCCCTGGCAGCAGCAACAACCAGCTTGCCAAAGAAGCCGTCTGTGCTTTCCACATCAGCTTAGACTGTGCCCAGTTCTGGGAGGATGCTGGGAGTAGTTGGAGGGTCTGTGTAAAGGACCTTAGGGATTTTATTTTCATTAGGCTTATTGGTTGATGGCTAGGTTGACTTATGCTTGCCTAACCGAACCATGCAAGCCAGGAAACCATTCCTGTGAGTCCCTGAGAATGTCTGGCCACCTCTTCCCTACAGTCAGCACCAAGGAGAGAGGCCAGGCTGTCTCTTGGAGAAATGGCTAGCAGGGGAAGACACTTTCTCAATGTCATTCTCTCCTGGACCTACAATTCCAAAGTCATTCTACACCACATTTGGTTGGAGGCACCAGCTGCCAGAACAGTCACCATAAGATCTTCAGTTCCTGAGGCAAGGTCCATATTGCCAGGAAGGATGGCTTATATGGTAGGAGGCAGACCAGATGAGAAGGCTTGGTGCCATGGAGAAGGGGCACTGGTCTTCCAATCAAAGACCCTGAATTCTAGGCACAACTCCCAACATTTATGCGTCATTCTGGACGTATTGTCTAAACTTGCCGGGTCTTACTTTTTACATCCGAAAAATAGAGAAAGCACTTCTGTAAATGCTTTAAAAATGTGAATTGATCTAGTTCAAAGGATCTTCATTTTTTGTGTGTCCTGGACCTGTCTCTGGCAGTCAGTCTAGGGAAGTGTTCTCAGAGTCATGTTTTTGGAGCTGGATTTAGAATGATAAGATCACAAATCATCTCTTGGTTAGCAGCCTGATCTTGGATGAGTCACAACCTCTCTACGCCCCCCTACCTCAACAATAAAAGGACGAAAGCACTTCCTCATCTCTTCTCCAAGGCTGAGCAGGGTCATTATAATTAACCATGGCATCTTATTATGCTTTCCATTAACATCATTGCAAACACTGAATACAGTGCTTTCCTGATTCTGTTCCATCAATCTGCATTACATTATCTAAGTCTTCCTATGTTTGTCTGAATTGTTCCTAATGCTCCATTATTTTCCTGTACCACCAATGGAAGGGAACCCACTTTGTTTCCAAGTTTTAGCTTCTACAGAAAGTCAGCCCTTTGGCAAAAAAAATATAACCGACTTTAGTACCTAGTTAGAGAGAATATTTAGCCTCAGGTGTCTGCAGGGTGAGTTCTTTAGCAACCCACCTGTAAGAAACAATAAGGTATGGGGAATAAAACACCAGAAAAACCTGGATTCAAATCCTACCTAAGGGACTAGCTAGCTGTGTGATCTTGAGCAAAACTCTTAATACCTCTGGGTATCACTTTTCCCATCTATAAAATGGGAGGGTTGCACTCTATATTTTCTAAAGTTTCTTTTAGTTCTATATTTTTTTAATCAAATTTTTTTTTGTCTTTGAATCCTAGTCCTTGGCAACCAGTGAGTTTCATTATTAAGCACTTTCTAATTGTCAGATCCTGAACTAAGCAATGGAAATAGAAAGAAAAGCAAAAACAAACAAGCAGGAAAAAATGGGGTCTTTGCCCTCAAGGAGCTCACAATCTAATGGAGAGTGAATTTGGAATACAAAACACAGATAGAGGAGATGGCGAGTAATCTCAGAGGAGACAGCCTATAAGCTCTCTTGTAGAAAGTGTGATCTAAGCTGCATCTTAAAGGAGAGAACAGAAGGAAAGACAGCATCCCAGGCAGAAGCAACAGCCAATGAAAACGTACAGAGTTGGGAGATGGAGCATAGCATGTCCTGTGCATGATGAATATCTATTGATCAAATGAGTGATTAGCAGCTATTATGTGCCAGGCACTGTGCTCAGCACTAGTGAGACGGACAAAAATTAAAGTCTCAGTTATCGGGTGTTTCTCCATCCTCCCTGTGACCCAGGATCAGATCCTCATGGTCATTCTGCTACTCCCCTTTCTCTCATCCTCCACCCAGCCTGTTATTAAGGCCTGTTGATTCTCTCTGGGCAGAATTTCTCATATCGATCTCCTTCCCTCTCCCACATCCACCAAGTTAAGTCAGGCGAGAAACCTTCATTATTTTTTTAAATCAAAGTTCTATTGATGCTTTTGGGGTTTTTTACATTTCAATCTATTTCAGGTGGATGTATTCTGAATATATCCACCTTCTAAACCTTTTCATATAACAAGCCCATCTAACAGCACCTACGATAATCTGCCGCTATCATCTATCTCTTTTCCAAGGAAAGGAGGGAGGTGCATTTCCTTATCTCTGCCCCTGTGCCAAAATGGGTCATTACAATTACACAATCTTTTCATGAACATTATTGCATTGGTGATGGATTTTGTTTGGGTCTCATTACTCTTTTTGGATTATTACAATACCTCCCTGCCTCTAGTTTTCCCCAATACCATCTAGGCCACCTTGCCAAATTAATCTTCCTATTACAAAGATGTGATCATGCTCCAAAACCCCAATGGCTCCCTATTCCCTTCCAAATGAAATCCAAAATCCTGATTTGCACAAGCTGGATCCCACTGGCATTTGTAGCTTTACCTATATCCTTTACAAACTCCCTTCTTGTTGTTCAATTGTTTCTGTCCAACATTTCGTGACTCTATTTTGGGTTCTCTTGGCAAAGATACTGGAGTGATTTGTCATTTCCTCCTCCAGCTCCTTTTACAGATGAAGAAACTGAGGCAAACAGGGTGAAATGACTTGCCCAGTGTCACAGCTAGTAAGCATTGGAGGCTGCATTTGAACTCATTTCTTCCTGACTCTAAGCCTAGTGCTCTGTGAACTATGGCACCATCTAGCTGCCCTTTTATTTACTTTACTCCAGTCAAACCTGACCACCCACCGGTGCCTGAACACATTTCATACCTTCCTAATTTTAGGCCTCCTTTGCTCATCCTGTTCTGTAAGCCTGGAGTAGCCTCCTCCTAGTCTAGACCAATTAAAGTTCCACCCAAACTTCAAGACCCAGACCAAATGCCATCTCCTCCATCAAACTTTCTTTGCTTTCCTATATGTCAAGCAGCATTCCCTGATTCTGAGGTCAGCTCTCTATCCACCATATCATGTTGCCTTTCATGAATTTTATATAAACATATATACATATATGTATATATGTATATATGCACATGCATGTGTTTGTATATGTCTGATTCTGTGTTTATACATATATATGCATATAAAAAATACATATATAATATATAAATATATATCATATAGTCTGGCTCAGCCCAGTTAATATAATTTATATCATACTATGCATTTAATATCATATAGATATTTATATTATATTGCATTTATATATAAAATAAATATATACATATATATTTACAATTTCCTTTTCAGTTATTTGTGTGCCTTTTAATCTCCCTATAAGATTTTAGGATCCTTGGAGTCTAACACAGTATATCACACATAGCAGTATCTGATATAACCACATCCTACTTAACACTTCTAATTAGTCCCACAAAACCCAACTTTAAGTGAAACAACCTATTTCCAGGGGACATTTAGTTCTATATTTCTATAGTTCATGGAATTATCTCATTTGTCTATAAGACAACCAGTCTAATGACTTTAGAGCAGGATTCAATTCTATCATAACCATAATATTATTACCGAATGACATTTGTCTGGGCTAGGCAGGATCTGGCTGTAAAATTTTGTTGACTGTTGAATAAGCATTCAGTGTAATGTCCATGTTAACATGTTTTATTGTTATTCTAAGGATTTTAATCATTCACAAATGTCTGAAGGGTGATTCTCACAACTAGAGGATTGGAATAACCTCCACATCCCATTCTTCAATCACTGTTAGGGTCCTATGACCTCTGGAAGGTTCCATGACCTCTAACCAGCACAACAACAGAATAAGCCAGAGTCCAACATGTTGTCAAAGACTTTGTGATATCCCCAGATAGAGACTTGATGCTCTCAGAGTGCAGACTGAGACATACTTTTTCATTCTCACTTTTTTTTCTTTTTGGGTTTTTTTCTTCCTGGAAATGACTAATGTAGACACAAGTTTTTCATAATTTCTTATCGTTTTTCTTGCCTTCTTTATGGGAGGAAAGTAGAAAGAATGGGAAAATCTAGAACAGAATTTTTAACCGTTTTTGAAGACTTTGGTTTAGAGTCATCATCATCATCCAAACCCTTAGATATTTTCATGTGACTTGAGACTTTGGGCATTTTATAACACAGTCCATTGCACAAGACTTGCCCAGGGACACATACAATACAGAAAAAACACACAAACAGGCAACAAAGGAATCCTGCTCAGAAACATCAGAGAGAGGCACTGATCTTCCAGGAAGAGATTTCACCTGGTTCTCTTGCTCTTCCTTCCTGCCAACATAATCAGCTCTGCCAGCTGCAGTGCAAAGGCCATTTTGCAAACCCCAAGCCCAGGGGTGCTTTCATCTGTGGCCTGCAGACAGTCTCAGAGTGGGAGAAAAACATCACAGTAGCCCCCCCTCACCTCAGGACTACTGGCAGCAAGGATGTCCTTCCTGTTCCCTGGCTCAGCTGCCCTGCCTCCTTTGCAGTTCCCCACAACAGAGAATTCACTGCATTAGCTACATCGAGTTGACCAGTGCTTAACTGTCTCTTCAATGACAGTCGTCAGAGGAGAATAAAAACTCTTCTTGCTAGTTAAGGCACAGATAACCCCTGGGAGGATAGATCTAAGCATAGAACATTCAGGGAAGCCAGGCCTTTAGATCCGTGTCGTGAGTCTGTGCCCACATGCATCAAAGGGAAGGTTTGGGGATTGTTCATTGAGGGGAAGGGGCGATGGATTCTTCAGAAGCAATAAAGGCAGAAGGAAACAAGTAGGAACTGGGGTCCCTGGTGCTCTACTGTACTCATCTGTTCTCTCCTTCCTTGTTTTTCAGGGAATTTTAAAGGTCTGTGTAAGCAAATCGATCACTTCCCTGAGGATGCAGATTATGAAGCCGACACAGCAGAGTATTTCCTCCGTAAGTGCATGATTCTTCCTCTCAATAATGGGGATGGGTGGGTGGGAAAGGTGCTAGTATCCAGTGAGGTGGGATCTCTGCAGGAGAACCTCACCAAAAGTAGACTCAGAAGGTAGCTCATCCTAAAGTCTCGGGGCAAATTTAATGGAGCCAACCTTTGGGTAGAAAGCAGTGCCAGGAGACTGTACTCAAATGTACTCTTTGATGTGGGATCCTGGGCAAGGGGGACTCAGGGACACCATCTGTAAAATGAGTGAGTTGGACTGGATATCCTCAGAGGTCCTTTCCATCTACGGATTTATGATTGTACCCCTGTGGTGAGTTGGAAGGTCCCTAAAGTCCTTCCAGCCCACCATGGAAGATCCTAATATCCTTCCTGTGTGACCTTGGACACATCATTAAAATTCACCTCATTTCCTCAGCTGTAAATGGGAATGCTAACCTTTACACTGACTGGCTCAGTAAAGGATTGTGAAGAAAGTATTGTAAATTCAAAGGGAATGAGGAAGTTGAACAGGGAAAGACCAATCCTTCCTTCTTGGATCAACCAACAATCAAGTTCTTAAGATGCATTTATTAAGCACCTTCCATGTGCCAGGCACTTATTTAACTATCTAACAGTTCCACTGAAGAAAAAAAGAGCAAGTTTGAGTTTTTCTTTGTTTTTGTTTTTGTTTTTTTGTTTTGTTTTGTTCTTGCAGTGGAGGGAGAGGAGAAATCAGGAGGGGAAAAAATAAATGCTTATTAATTGAAAAGGGAGAACTAAAATAAAAGTTACCTACAAAAAGAAAAAAAGGGCTAAGAGTTTTAGAGGGAAAGCTATCAAAAAAGCCAAAATTTGCTTTTGATATAATTTATGACTCGGGTCATTAATTAATCAATCAATAAGCATCCATTAAGCTCTTAGTATGTATGTACCAGGAACTGTGTCTCTCAAGGAACTTCCATTGAATCAGAGAAACATGTATGGATATAAAACATATAGACTAGATACAAGGTAACTTGGCTGGGGAACATGCTGCTATGATGATAAGGAAAGGCTTCATGCAGAACAAGATGGTCCTTGAGCTGAGTCTTACAGGAAGGGAAGAATTCTAAGAGAGAGAGATGAGAAGGGAGGGCATTTCCAGGCATGAGGGATGGCTGGTACATAGACACAGGAAAAGGGAAATGAAGTCTTTCATATAAAAAAACAGCAAGAAGGTTTATTTGTTTAGAATATAGAGAAGGTGAAGAAGATGAATATGTAATGAGACTCGAAAGGTAGTTTGGGGCCAGGATGCAAAGCACTTAAAATTACAAACAGAGGTGTTATAGTTGTTCCTGGAGATAATAGGGAGGCATTGAAGTTTATTGAGTAGGAGAGTGATATGGTCAGGCTCGTACTTTAGGGAAAATAATTATGACAATAATGTTTAACATGCAGAGAACCTAAGGGAATGTCTTATTCAGCTAAAAGCCTAGCCAAGCAAAACAGTTTTCTGGAAAAGGAGATAGTGTAGCATAATAGAGAAAGCTTTGGATCTTGATTCAGAAAACACGGTAATGACATTGTCATCAGCATAGACCAAGAGCTAGAGAGATCGTCTCTTTCAATCTCTTCATTTTAGGAAAGAAAACTCAACTCTAATTCAATGTAACCAACATTCATTACCTCCTATGCATCAGGTACTATGTTAGACTATGGCCATAGAAAGAAAAAACACCCTTGTCTCTGTCTTCAAGGATCTTATATTACAAAGGATAAAATAAAGGGGAAAAATAAGACAAGGAAAAATACATTCAAGGCATTAACATTGGAAATGAAGCTGTGACTTTTCCAAGTTCACATAAGGAAGTTAAGGATAGAGTGAGAACTTAAATCTATGTCCTCTGATTCAAGAAATAACACCACATTGTAACGCACTAGAGATGTCCATCTTCAGTCTTTTCCCATTATATTTGATGATGTCTCCAGGTCATCTGGGACATTTGGGGCACATTTGCTCATGTTACTGACTCTGGATAGTTCACTGAGGTTCTAAGGAAGCCCCAACAACATTTTATGTGCTTCCCACATGTTCTACTAAAGAGTCTCACCAGAGTTCACGGAGTACAATTCTTAATGGTTGAATGAATGCCATGCCAAGAGTTCCATCATTTTTTTTGCTGAAGCAATTGGTGACTTTTAATTTTATTAATTTTTAAAATTTTAATTTAGTTTTAAAATTAAGTGACTTGCCCAGGGTCACACAGCTAGGGAATGTTAAGTGTCTGAGGTCACATTTGAACTCAGATCCTCCTGACTTCAGGGCTAGTGCTCTATCCACTGCACCCCCTAGCTGTCCCTCCACCAATTTTTTTTTAATCCCAAAATTAACACTCTGTTGTGAGGGTCAAAATCTATCATACTTGGTGGATCTGGAGATTACACGTAAGCACATATGCAAAATTATACAAATGTAATAAGCAAACAACATTTTACCAAATTTTCATAGGTTACCTTCTGCCTGTTGTTTTTAAGTGTCTGTCCTGACCCAAAATTGTTAGGAGAAAACAAAATTAAAATTACAAAAGCAACCCTTGCAAAAGGTGGAGGGGGAAGGAAAATAAAAAATAGCTTCTTTTTTTTTTTTTTTGAAGGAAAGGTAATCTATAGTCCCAAATGAGGACCCAGATCATGAAAGGCTATTCTTAAGAAAACTAGAACTTGTTCCCTTACCTTCATGAGAGAAATCAGACGATCCATGGTGAAAATTCTTCCCATGAGTTCCTCAAGCAACCCATACATTTCTTCACTGGATCTCTTCCAATGTACAGGGAAATCCAGATGGAGGTCCTAACACGAGATTTCCAGTGGGTACCTGTGACACATAAGGATCCCATTTCTCTCACTGAAAAACATTGGAACATTCCAAATGGAATTCTGTACTTGCCCAAATCTAGGACAAACAAGCTAGCTCCAAAAGAAATAGGACAAATATGGACCAGGTCAGAGATGGGAACTCAGAAAGCCTTTCCCACAAGAGCTCTATGTTCTGTCCTCTCCCAGGACCACAATTCATCCCATGAAGGCCAAAAGAGGAGACTCAGGCTTTTCTCATTTCTCTGGCTCTTTAAACCCTTTCCCTAATGTAGAACTCCAAGGAAATTTTCTTAACTGGGGGTTAGAAAACTGTAACCCAAGGGCCAAATCCAGCCCATCTCCTATTTTTGTTTTGTTTTGGGTTTTTTATTTTAACAAGGCAATTGGGGTTAAGTGATGTCTAGAATCACACAGCAAGTAATTTTTTTTTGCTTTTTGCTGAGGCAATTGGGGTTAAGTGACTTGCCCAGGGTCACACAGCTAGGGAATGTTAAGTGCCTGAAGTCAAATTTGAACTCAGGTCCTCCTGACTTCAGGGCTGGTGCTCTATCCACCGCACCACTTAGCTGTCCCAGTATTAAGTATCTGAAGCCACATTTGAACTCAGGACCTCCTGACTCCAAAGCTGGTGATCACTGTGCCATCTAACTACCCCTATCTCCTGTTTTTATGCAGCTAAGAATCTGGTGGGCTAAATCTGGCCCAATGACCATAGTGTAGTGACCCCTACTCTAAATCAGGTTTCTTAAACATTTTTTACTCATGACTCCTTTCCAGTTGAAAAATGTTTTACACACCCCTGGGTATATAAAATAGGTATACAAATCAAACATTTAGTGATAATAAATCAAAATTTTGTGACTCCCAATTCATGTGAGGTTTCAGTTCAAGAAGCTTTGTTCTCAACAATGTTTAGGTCTGCTTCATATCGAAAACCTCCTCATAAAGGAACTTATGAGGCATTTTCTAAAAAAAAATACTAAATATGCAAAATATCTATCAGGTATTAGAGAGCTTATTTTGTATTTTCTCAACCACGAAAGAAATGCTTAAAGCAGAAAAAGATCCATAAGCATTCATTAACAGATACCTAATTAAAACATACAACCATAACCCATCTCCATCATTATAATCATTCCCAAAGGTAAAGGTGCAGGATCTTCATCTCAGACCTCCATTTGGCTAAGCAGTTCTTAAGTTCCAAATCTGCTGGCCAGCCAAGGAGAGTTGTTTAGCCCTTTCAAGTTCAGGATGATCTGGCTGGCGGTCACCTTGCCCTCTAAGAAGCAGTGTAGTTTCAGGAAACACCTCCTGCTGGTTGGTCAGAATTAATTCAGGAACTCAGGGATACTTGCATTCACAAAGTTGTGCTCACCAAGACTGGGAATAGCCATTGCTGGGGGAATTACTGATCTCTGGTTGCAGACCCCTGCCCAGGGAAGAAATATACATGTAGAAGAAAACATTCTGGATCCCTGTTTCACCCAGACAAGCACTTCTCTCATTGCCAGAAAGCTGAGTTTTGGACCCCTTACCACTGAGTGCGAGGGGAGAAAAGTTCTCTGTCCCATAGCACTAGAATTCAAAGGAAGAGGCTGGAAGACAGCCAAGGTAAAAGAAAAAGAAATAAAGCCTTTGTCCTGTTATAGCCTATTGAGTGGGCAGCTCCTCCTGGCTGAATCATCTTCAATGTAACCCCAGGCCTAGGGACCAAGTGACCAATTAGGAGTTGTTTTTGTCATACATTTCCTTTAGCAAGAGGCCAGAATGAATGTCCAGCTCTAGGGGAATTGCCCCAGTCCAGTACCATGACAGTTATATTTTTAAAATAATTTTAAATATAAAAATTTATATTAAATTTTATATTAAAAAATTTAATGGAACTTAATTTAAAAGTAATCATTAAGACAATAACCATAATGTCTGTTGAGTCAAGTCAGCCAAGCATTTATTAAATGCTTACTGTGTGCCAGGTACCATGCCAAGTGCTGGAGATACCAAGAAAAACCTACCATAACCCATCCTTGAGGAGCTGCCAATCTAAGGAAGGAGATAATTAAAAAATAACTATGTACAAACAAGACAAAGGCAGGATAAATTGGGGATCATCACAGAGGGAAGGCATACAAATGAAGGAAGACCAGAAAAGGCTTCTTGTAGAAGATGTGATTTTACCTGAGACTTGAAGGAAGCCAGGGAAGCTAAGAGTCCAACATGAGCTGGATGAGAATGCTAGACAGGGAACGGGAAGACGAGTGGAATTGGGAGATTGAGAGGTTTACAGAGGAACTCTGGGAGTATCCTCAGACCACTCCTATGTGAAACTCTTCCCCTGGAGATGGACAGGGGGAGCAAGAAAAGAGGGGTCATTTTTTCCTGCTGGAGAGTCAATCTGTGCTCCAAACCTTGGGTAAATAGCAGGAAAACTTCATTCCCAAAGCCATGGTTGGAACTGGGACAATCTTTGATCTCATCTCTTTGAAACAAAATCCGCCATATAAACACCAGCAATTTTGAGGAAGCTACTTAAACTTTGAGGTTCCATGGTAAACAAGCATTAGAGATGCATCCCAACTCACATTTTCTGACTCCAAATGTGGTGTGACCAATCCAATAGGGCTGGTCTGCCTATTCCCCTCTCATCAAATTGGAGATTGTCCAAGCTAGAAGGGATCCTTGGACTTCCATGCATGAGATGGCTCTCAGGTACCTTACCCATTTAAGTCTCCAAACCAACCTATGATCCTGTGAAAGCAGGGATAGAATTTGAGGGTTGAAATCAAAAGATCAGGTTCTGAATCCCTGCTATTCCACTGACCAGCAAGTCACTTTCCTCCTAGACCTCAGTTTCCTCATCTGCCAAATTGGGAGGTTGTATTAATTGACCTCAAAGGTCCCTTACAGCCTTGACAATCTAGGATTTGATGGCAGGGATTCCCAGAGGAGCAAGCGGCTTGGCACAGTGGATTCAGAGTTAGAAAATGAAGGTTAGGATACTGCTCCAATACTTCCTAGCTGTGTGATCTCAGGCAAGATCACACAAATGAGAGACTTGGATAAGGTGGTTTAGAAGGTCCCTTCCAGCACTAAATCTTTGGTCCTCTGATCTCTGAAATCCTCTCCAACTCCAAATCTATGATCCCAGGGGCAGCTAGGTGGCGTTATAGTGGATAGAGCACTAGCTCTGAAGTCAGGAGGATGTGAGTTCAAATCTAATCTCAGACACTTAACACTTCCTAGCTGTGTGATCCTGGGCACTTCATTTGACCCCAACTGCCTCATCATCAAAAAAAAAAAAAGCTTACAATGATCATAGAGGTAAAGCCAGAAGGAAAATTAGAGATCATCTATCCTATAATCTAGATAGATAGATAAGTATGGGTAGCTAGGTGGTGCAGGACCTAGAGTCAGGAAGACTTCATATATTTAGTAGCTGTGTGATCCTGGGCAAGTCACTTTACTCCGTTTGCCTCAGTTTCCTCATCTGTAAAAGGAACCAAAGAAGGAAATGGAAAACCACTGTATAACTATCTCTGCCAAGAAAACTCCAACTGGGGTCACAAATAGTCAAAACAACTCAACAATAAACACCATTTTAAAGATGGTGAAACTGAGGTTGCAAATGGGAAAGTGATTTTTACTGAGATCCCACAGTTAAAAAATAGCAGAGCTACGATGCAACCTGATAAACTCTATCTTGAATCCAGAAATCCTTCTGGGTCATTGAGCCCAGTCCCTTCAATCTTAAAGAAAACATGGCAGAGACTGAATGTAAATCAATACATTCTATGTTCCCCTTTTTTTCCTATTTTTAGGGGGTTCTTGTGGTTTTTCCCTTTTGTTCTGATTTTTCTCTCTCAACATTATTCATAAAAAATGTGTATTTAAAAAAAAAAAAGGGAAAACCTGGAAACTCAGGTAATAATGGCAGGGCAGCCTTCCCTTCAGGACAGCACATCACTCTTTTCTGCTACTCTTTTCCCAAGCCGCCCACCCAAAGACTTCAAGGACAGAGCCTTCAGGGAAGGTTCCTTCCTCACCGAGGGCCATCTGGCCCCCTTATTCAGATCCCTTTCAGGGCAGCTGTGAGGCTCTGTGCCCAGTGGGGCCTTGCCTTTCCTCACCAGGCTAAATTGGCTTCTGTTACACTCAGATCGATCATATTAAAAATTTAGGCGGTGTTTTATGATATGGATCACTGCTGTCTCTTTAAGCGATGGCCTCTCCAATCAAAGCAGCAAGACAGATCCATCCTGGCATCTCTGTTTCCCAGGAGGTCTGAGGTCCATCCAGCAGCTACGGGGATTTGGGAAATGTAACAGGAGGCCTTGCAGATGTCTGAGCTCCCCCAACATGCTCTCCTTGGGAGTCCCAGATACCCTGTGCTCTTAGATTGCTTGACTGATTTTCTCTGAGAAGTTTCTTGGGGTGCTTGGCTTCTCTTGAGACTACCCAGACCCTCAGGCAGTGCCCACAAGATGCTGGTCACCTTAATAGTTGGCAAGTGAAGAACAGAGAGGTAGCAGAGGGTCAGGGAAAGAGCAAAGAACTTTGGGATGGGAGAGAGTTCAAAAACCTAGCAATGTTATTAACTAGCTGGGTATCTACAAACCCGATGCTTCTCCACCCTGGGCCTCAGTTTCCCTCAGATATAAAAGGAGGCAGTCAGATACAGTAGCTTCTAAAGGCTTCTCTAGCTCTGATGTTCTCATTCTGCCAGTTTCCTTTGGCTCACAACCACCACTGCAGCTAGCTTGCTAAAGTATTGGTCCAGGGAAGTAATAAAGGTGGTTAAGGAGTCAGACCACACGTTTCCCTCCCCAGGCCGGTCCTGGCAGCCTCCCTCTGACCATTTGGTGGCTCTTTGCCTAGAGCCAGCTTCAGGACTGTTCTACTCATAGCAAATGCATTTTAATGTCTAATAGAGGATGCAGGGTTTTTGCTAATTATATTAACATCACTAGTATTTAAGGAGTCGTTTTGAGGTTTCCAGAACACATTACAAGTATCATCCCACCAAAAATTAATTAATTGATTAATTTAATTAAATAAAAATACCCCCCAAAAATTTCATCTTTACAAGAACACTGGGAAGTAGGTGTTATTTTTTATCCCTATTTTACAGATATGGAAACTGAGGCAGACAGGAGTGCAGTGACTTCCTCAGGCTCACCCAACTAGCAAACATCTAAGGATGGATTTGAAGTCACCTCTTCCGGGGCTCTGTCCAGCAGTCTGGGCACTATGACGCCACCTAGTGGCCTCTGTCCTTCAATCTGATGCAACCAGAGACAGCTCCTCATTGGCAAGAGGGTGTTGAGAAAAGAATGTACCTCTTCTGTGCCTCAGTTTCCCCATCTGTAATAAGAGGCTATAGGACAAGGAGACCTTTGCTAAGGTCTCTTCCAGTTCTAATATTATAGTTTGCAAGTGCCTTCCAATTCTAAAATTCTTTGTTCTAATATTCTCTGGTCTAAGGTGCCTCCCAATTTTGACATTCCCTGTCCAAAAGACCCCCCCCCAGCTCCGACATTCTCTATTCTAAGGTCCATTCAGCTCTGACATTCCAAGTTCTAAGGCTCCCCCATCCAACTCTGGTACTTCCTGTTGGAAGACTACTTCCAGCTCTGACATTCTCTATTCTAAGGCCCTTCCCAGATCTAATATTCTCTATTCTAAGGTTCACCCAGCTCTGACCTCCCCTGCTCTAAGCTCCCTCCTAGCTCTGACATTCCCTGTTCTAAGCTCCCTCCCAGCTCTGACCTCCCCTGTTCTAAGCTC